>CM031376.1:86431885-86963658 GCA_018208015.1 Medicago ruthenica
AAGGGCTTTTTAGTCCAACATTGATTGGCATAATGACCAGTCTTCCCACATTTATGACAAGTGATATTAGACCTATTAGGTTTTTTTCTTTTATCATTTTTATAATTTCTTTCTTTCTCTTGAAAGGGTTTCTTATGTCTCTTTTTTCTATAAGGTCTATTATTAGTTTTCTTAAGAGTTCTATCTCTCTTAGTTTTCTCAATAGAGTTTTTTCCCATATCAAAAGCAAATTGATCACAAAACTCCCCTAATTGGTGTTTTTCAGTAAGCCTTTGGCTTTTAAGTTGATTTTTAAGTTTTATGTCATTACATAAATTTAATCCTTCATTAATACAAATACTAATGATATGACCATAGGTTAATCTGTGGTAAAAGATATTTACTCCATCATTTTGATATCTAAGGGTTTGCCTAACTTTCTCAGCAAAAAGATGGGGAAGCCCATCAACAAACTTGGATTTCCAATGTTCAGAATTAGAGTCTCTAAGCATAAAGACTCTGGATAAGAAGGTATCTTTGTACCATCTAAAATGGGTCAAAGAAGGACACCTAAGATTTTGGAGAAGTGTATTAACTTTCTCAGTTAGAGGTCCTATAGTACCTACAAAATGGATAAGAACAGAAAGACACAAAGTATAAACTGCATCTTCTTCTCCTATTTCAGCAAGATTATTTTCATCATCGTCATCCATAGCTTTCTTATGGTCAAGAATTTCTTGACGTTCATTTTGAGTAAGATAATTATCCCACCAGCCTTTTAAAGTACCAATAAATCCGGCTGTTATAAAATTAGCAACAGTATTGTCACTATTTCCACTCTGCTTGCAGATAGTGGAATACATAAGCATCCTATGGATAACTTTAAGGACTTGAGAGTCATTAAGACCATCAATATTCCATTCATAAATGGCTCTACCATTATAATTAACTTGAAGAAAATCATCTTCTTCAAAAAGAATATCTTGGGGTGAAGGTCTCTTGTAATAATATTTTCCCAAACTTTTAGGAGGATGTTTTTGCAAATTAACAGGATTAATATCAGGTCTATTAACCTCATAACTTTGATTTTTAAACATGGCAGTTAAATCATCAATATTATTGATTTTATCATCATCAGATATTTCAGGAATATCTACTCTAGATATATCCATATTATTGATTTGCATCTTTTTAAGCTTTCCTTCAAGAATACTAATAAATTCACTAGTATCGTTTTCTAATTTAAAACCTTTCATTTTAATAGGAGGTTGTATTAAGGGAATTTCCTTAACTTTCTCTATAGGTTTAGAAGTAGACGCTATAGAAGTAGCAACAGGTAAATCAAGCTTTTTAATAATGATTTTCTGTTGATCATTTATTTTTTCCAAAATAATTTTTTGCTCTTTATCCTGATTTTGCTGTTTATCAAGTTTTTCCAAAATAATTTTTTGTTGACTCGATTGATTTTCAAGAAGAGTCTTAAGATAAACAAGGTCTTTTTCAAGAGATATATATTGATCTCCAAGACTAGTTAAAAAGGCATTCGTATAGTTTTGAGCCTTTATGATATCATTTAATTCTTGAAGAGTGCTTGTTATTTTAACAAAAGCATTGTAAGGATTAGCAACAATATTTTTTCCTAAAACAATTTCTTGTTCTGGAGGAAAAGGAGACTGCATGGTATTACCATTTAAAGCTTTAATCCAGGGTTTAGTTTTTAAAACTAAAATTTTTTGTTTAGTCTTTCTGATTAAATAATCATAAAACCAGGTGACAAAAGGGATAAAACTTTTATCTCTATTAAGTTCTTTATAAAACTTTTCTTTGAACAAATCTTGTTGTTCCTTATCAAACTTTTTAAAATACCAAGATCTAAATTTTTTATATCTAGGTAATTTGAATTCATCATTGATGAATCTTCTGAAATCACTTCCTGGACTACAATCCATGAAAACTCATTTCAGATTGCGTAGGAGATTTTCTACTATAAATTCCTTGAGGAATATTATTGTCACTAATAACAATGTGTTCAACAGTATCATTGTCAAAATTTTCTTTAATTTGGGAAGTAGACATTCTACTGGAGAAATTTGAAGCTTCATTAGCCGTATGGTATCTGGAAGAAGTAGAAGATAGACTTCTAGGAATTCTAAAGGATCTACTTGAAGCAAATCTGACTTCAATATCACCTTCAGTATTTTGAATAATTTGATCAATATTATTATTGATGATTGGTTCAGGATTAGTGTAACATCCGGTGGCTCCCAATGGGCTGGCCTCCCTATCTTTCAAGGGCCGAGATGTACTCATGGACTTCTCCACCCCCCAAGTGGAGTTTCATGCCTTCCGTGGGAATCGAACCACGTACCCTGGAGGCTATAAGTACATGGCCAATGCATTCCCACTACCAATTGAGCTAGTAGCTCAATTGGTAGTGGGAATGCATTGGCCATGTACTTATAGCCTCCAGGGTACGTGGTTCGATTCCCACGGAAGGCATGAAACTCCACTTGGGGGGTGGAGAAGTCCATGAGTACATCTCGGCCCTTGAAAGATAGGGAGGCCAGCCCATTGGGAGCCACCGGATGTTACAAAAAAGGCGCCTTTTTTGTAACATCCGGTGGCTCCCAATGGGCTGGCCTCCCTATCTTTCAAGGGCCGAGATGTACTCATGGACTTCTCCACCCCCCAAGTGGAGTTTCATGCCTTCCGTGGGAATCGAACCACGTACCCTGGAGGCTATAAGTACATGGCCAATGCATTCCCACTACCAATTGAGCTAGTTTTGTAACATCCGGTGGCTCCCAATGGGCTGGCCTCCCTATCTTTCAAGGGCCGAGATGTACTCATGGACTTCTCCACCCCCCAAGTGGAGTTTCATGCCTTCCGTGGGAATCGAACCACGTACCCTGGAGGCTATAAGTACATGGCCAATGCATTCCCACTACCAATTGAGCTACTAGCTCAATTGGTAGTGGGAATGCATTGGCCATGTACTTATAGCCTCCAGGGTACGTGGTTCGATTCCCACGGAAGGCATGAAACTCCACTTGGGGGGTGGAGAAGTCCATGAGTACATCTCGGCCCTTGAAAGATAGGGAGGCCAGCCCATTGGGAGCCACCGGATGTTACAATTAGTTTCCTGAGGAAGGTTCCAACTTTCGGGAAAGTTTATTTCATCCCATCTAATCAACCTATTAGTGGCAACGTTAGTAGTAAGAAGATTAGTATTAACTAACGTAGTGGTTCCAGGAAAACTTATTTGTTTAACTTCAGGATTGAGTGTGTTAATAACTTTATAAAAGACTCTATAACACACAGCTATTATTTCACTTCCAGGTTTAAAATTATAACCAAAAGTATGAACTTTAAGTTCCATAGCATCATAAAGATTTTCATCTGTCATTGACAAAGTTAAATTAGGTTTAACATCAAACCAAATAGGTCCATGACAAAGACTGGTTTCTATAACTCCAGCTAGAGATTGTTTAAAATCTCCACATCTACTGTCTCTGACATAAGCCATAATACTAGCATTTAATCCTAATAAGGTTAAAGGTCTAAAAGAGACTTGTATTAATCCAATATGGACGTAATTATAAGTTAAAAAGGTTTTTAAATCCTTTTTATTTAACAATCTTATAGTTTGATCAGTACCCCTAATACGGATGGTTTGTTCCATCTTTTTGATGGCAAATCTGGATGCTATATCAAATTTTGGAAACTAATGAAGTCGATATGATAAAATATTGGAAACTAATGATAATTTTCAATATATAAACATCAATGTACTATTTCTAATAAAAAAAATTATATGCAAAACATCATTCAATATTTATCGGACGATTATGAAATTTTGCAATTTTTTAACAAAAAAAACTTGTTACACTTGTGATGATCATTATCTGTAATTAACTTTTTAAAAAACAAATAAATTAGTTTCATAGTTATCCGTTGAAATTGGTTACACTTGACTATTATCCGTAATAAATTTAAAAAAAATTAATTAATTAGTTTTATAGTTATCCGTAGAAATTGGTTACAAGATGATCATTATCGTAATTAATTTTTTAAAAAACAAATAAATTAAATTTTACAAAATGACAGTTATGCATATAAAATTAAAGAGATTATGACTTTTAATAAGGACGATTATGAAATTTTGCTGTACTTCGATTTTTATATATTAGATATTCCAAAACACAGCCGGTGAGTCACTGAGAGCTTGAGTCTCGCTGTTGATCGAACCGCCGTCGGGCCGGTCGTAACTGCCATCCGTTTTCCTCCATCTTCATCCAGTTCTCGTCATTGTATTCGTGCTTCGTCACAGGTTAATCACACAATTCATCTTCATAGCATTTCCTTAATTCATTTCAGAATGAAACCCTACAATTTTTAGTTTTTTTTTTTTATAATTCTATATTAGGTTTGCTTAAATTCATCTTATACAGATTTTACTAATTCATATGAAAATGAAATTGTGCAATCTGGAACTGTTTTTTATTAGGCTTAAAGACACTTTTCCCCTAACTTTCAAAATCGCTACATTTTGAAAGTTAAGGGAAAAGTGAGTGTAAGCCTTTTTATTATTCGATTCGATGTTACGTTTGTAGGATGTTCTCAAATAGGTCTATAAGATTTTGAATATTTGATATATGTTATTTATTATGTCAAATTTTGCTCATTATAGTCCTTTTGAGAGTCAGCGAGGGACTAAATTGATATTAAGTGGTTGAAATATAAAGACATACTCCCTCAGTCTCAAAATAATTGTTTCCCTATCATTTTTTCTATGTCTCAAAATAATTGTTACTCTACAGTAGCAATATAACATTTATTATTTTTTTTCCACTATTATACCCTTATATATTGAATTTCATCCAACTTAACTACTCCACTAACTACAATTAATAAGAGTATTTTAGTAAATGACACTAATTTTACCATTGAAATCAACACAATTAATCATTTTCTTAAAAACCGTGCACAAACTATTATTTTGAGACGGATGGAGTAATTGATAGTAAGCAATTAAACATGAGGGCCAATTTGACAGTTTAATAGGGTCAGAGACTTTTTCTGAGATATTCATAATCTCCGGGACCTATTTGAGAGCGTCCTACAAATCGGGGACAAGTTTGGTGGTTTACGCGCTTTTTTTGATTATTTCAATGTTCGATTATTTAATTTCATCTTGTACAACTTTTCTTCATATGAAAATGAAATCGTGCAATTTGGAGCTGTTTTTAATAGTTAGGTTTGTCTAATGTCATATACATAGGTTTCCTTTGCCATGCTGGCGTTTTCGAGAGGTGTAGTTTCTCGCCTTCGACAATTTCCCGTGGCACCGCTGCCACGATTTTTTAGTTCGGATGTGGAGACTATACGGACGATTGAAGCAAAACCTAGTGTGATGACACCGAATTCACGACGGACTGGTCTTGTAGCTGTAAAATGCGGAATGACTGCACATTGGGATAAATGGGGTGCTAGAATTCCGATTTCTATTCTTTGGGTTGATGACAACATTGTCTCTCAAGTCAAAACTCCAGAGAAGGAAGGTTATTGTTCTCTCCAGGTGCGTTCTGCTTCATTCTCAGGATCAAATTCAATGTTTCCAATGAGTTTAATGTGGATTAACTCAGTTCAGAGTTACTCATGGAATAACTTAATCTAATGCAGTTTTAATTTCTTTCGAAAATTTGTGTAGTTGATTGGATTGTTTGAATTCAATGTTTGTAATGAGTTTAGTTACTCAGGAGTACCTTTAGTTTAGTTACTCCGCTTAATAACTTATTATGAACATTGAATTCCAGCAATCCAATCAACTATACAAGTTTTCAGAAGAAATTAAAACTGTTTGATACTTCATTAAAGAACTCCAAATGAACGTATAATATTTTTTTTTTAAATGTAAGTAAACATCAACTGTTAGATTACATAGGTACAAATTTTGGATTTATATGAAGCTTTGTGTGCTTGATCATTAACATGATATAACGTTAATATTAGGTTAGATTGGTGAAATAATACAGTAAAAAAACATAATACGGAGATAATATTCGACTCGATTGGTGAAATTCAATGTTTATAATGAATGAGCTATGGGTTATTAAGTGGAGTAATTCAGCTCAGAGTTACTCTTGCAATAACTTGAATTGTCTTTTGTATATATGTATACGAAGTTAAATATGTATCTAATTATAGACATGTTTGATATTTTGTTTTAGTTAGATTGGTTGTGGACAGAAGAAGGAGAAACACTTGACAAAGCCTGAAGTGGGTCATTTTAGGGCTCAAGGAGTTCCGATGAAGAGGAAGCTCCAAGAGTTTCGAGTGACCGAGGATGCACTTCTTCCTGTTGGTACATCGCTTAATGTTCGCCATTTTGTTCCCGGCCAGTATGTTGACATCACAGGAATCACTAAAGGAAAAGGTTTTCAGGTATTTTTCTTTCCCTCACACTATTTACTTCTCATCTCCTTTTCCTTATAAATAATGATCTCTCTCTTACATTAAGTATGTAGTATTTGTTCCTGCACGTGTCTGTATAATAATAGTTGAGTTGAATGCATTGTGTTCTTTGTTTGTTGACATGATTAGTTATTATTCTGTCGAAGAATTTATTAAATTTGTATTTGTAAGATTAAAATGAATTACACCAATTGGTCAGAAACAAATAATAAGCTGACAGATTCAAACATGTATCATATGTCATTATTTATTATTTGGTTAATTGTTTTGTTTCACAATTTATTTACTTCTGCACAATCATTGGTGTTCAGTAGTTTCAACTTTCATCTTGCATGTACAAGTTAAGGTAATGGTGCAGCTTTATTCATTTCTCTCGTCCCATTTTACTTGACCTCTCTGGAAATTTGAAAAACAAAATGTTGGTTTGCATGCTTTCTATAAGGGGTGGTTTATTGTTTATTTTTCTGTTTCTGTTTCTGTTTCTTATTTTAATTGTAAAATTCATGTATGACTGGATACTTCTCTGTTTCATGTTGAAACCTTCCATTGAGTAAATCAGGCAATAACATGATACTACCATTTTTTACAGATCTATGTCTTTTCAGTTAACACGGGTGTTAATTTAAATTATCTTTTCTGTTTCCAGGGTGTGATGAAACAGTGGGATTTTGATGGCGGTCCAGCATCCCACGGGAATTCGAAAGCACATAGAACCATGGGTTCTACAGGAATGCTTGGTCCTTGTAAGGTTGATGGAGTCCTTAAGATTAGTATTCTTTCTTAATTAATACAGCTTTCTGTATTTGTATATATTGAAAATATGTTAGATTGACGGTCTGTACAAGTTTATTTTCTTTACATTTATTTTTCTCACCGACAGTTGTTATGATAATATATTTTTTCCTCACTGTTCAGGTTTTTAAAGGTAAAAAGATGCCAGGGAGAATGGGTGGGAAGCAAAGAACAGTAAAAAATGTATGGGTCTACAAAATCGATCCTGCAAGAAATTTGATGTGGGTGAAAGGCCAGGTAATTGTTTTTATATACTTATTATTTATTCACATTAATTTATAAAACTGGAACTATAGGGTAGGAACTATCTTATATCACCTCAGACAAAAACCAAGTGATTAAACCAAAGTGGTTAATGAGCTTCCTTTTTCCGAACTCCAGATGATCAGTGTCCTTTTCCTCTAGGAATAGGAGGGTTTAGACATAAAAAAAAAAATCACCTCGGACACTTGTCTATGAATGATTTTAAATTTGCATAAAAATTGAATTGAATTCCACTTAATTCACACTTGCAGTACTGCTAGTATAGAAACTGTATGTTTGTATGAGCTACGAAACTTTGTATGTCTAAAACTTGGGAGTAATTATATCATTAAGAGATCGATGGTGCATCAGTAATAGTTTTGTATCTATTTTAATAGCTTAATTATCCATTAACTGGCAAAAATATTTGGAATCTCAGCTTTATCGAGGACTGCTTATTTCTCTTTGTATGATGTGCACAACGCAGGTCCCAGGAGCTACAGGGAACTTTGTTTTTATAAAAGATGCAGTCTATGTAAAACCTGACACATCTATACTTCCTTTCCCAACTTACTTTGTGCCAGAAGATGAAGAAGCTGATGATATGAAACCTTTGATTGCTGATCTTGGAGATGTTGATCCATTTATGGTTGTTGATTAAAGAGATAGTTCAGAAAATGGATTTTTTCGTGCTACTAGGGTTTTCTTCCTGTAATCAGTTATGTTCGTTTATTTGAATGTAGATATGGCAAAGATAAGAATTTTGAGGAGCCACATTCCTAGGATTATTTTTCACTTGAGTCCTTCACTGGTTAAGTTCTAGGGTTACTTGTGACATTGAACAATTATGAATTAGGATTGGGTGAACATGGTTGTTTTGAAATCCTACAAATAAGTGTTGAGACTTGGAATTAGTGAATGGCTGATGCTTTCTTCTAATATAATTGTTTCTTTTTTGGAGCTAATTTATTTGCTACGATTCGGATCTGCCACAGCCGTGGTCTCTGCCGCGGACTCTACGAAAATGATTGATGAAAAAACACCAACCTATTTATTTACGGTGCTAGTCTTAATTTGTGGACAGTTACTTTGCATTTGCCTCATTGTTTCTCGGTCTGCACCTTGCATTCATTTCCACAAATCTTTAGCACTTGAAATTCTTCTGTTTGCATGAGCAGATGGGTAACTTTACCCAATTTCTACTTTTCTGAACTTGAAATTAAGGCCTTCCATTGTCCAAGCTTATACGTAAGCGCTTATCAAGATAAGTGAGGATAAGCTCTTGCGCTATAAGCTGCAAATAAGCTCTATTTCCAAACAGGCCCATGTTCTCTAACTTTGGCATCCCAGTGACACTAAAACTGAACAAAATAACAATACTGGAGTACAAATATGAAAGCAAAATGCATTATCCCATTATTTAATTTTTTTTTTTGAATGGCTATCCCATTATTATTTAAATTAAACTTTAGCAGTTTGCGACTGAAAGATTAACTTAATATGACCTTCTATGGCAAAATCTGCAACAACTCAAAAACTTAAATCCACATTCTGCATCACCAACATAAATCTGCAGCTTATAAACAATAGTTTTCTACATCAACATAAATCTTGCCATATGCTATAAAACTCGATGACCCTTTTGACCATAAAAAAACAGAATCCTTAAAACATTAGATTGAGATTTTCTAACTTTTTGGAGGGAAGTCACCATGACTTTCTCCCTATCTCTCTCCTCTTGACTATCATTTCTCTCTCATAAAGCACTCTAAAATACACTTAAGTCACCATATTTTTCCCTCCCTAAAGTTAGCGAACCCAAACGCAATAACATGTAGGCGGAGAATTTATGCTTCTAGTCCTTGGGGTATCTTTGAGTGAATAGCTAGACGGAAGTATAAATATTATAAAATTCTTTATAATATATCAGTCAATGATCATGTACACAAATTTCTAGCTTAGATGATCTCACAATGAAATTTACAATGGTGTATATTTTTGAAGATAAATGCATCATGATCTACAAATGTTATCACACACCATTTTCATGACCAACTGAACCAGGATTGAAGCTCTCAAGTGATCTTGATGGAGAGAGGGTTGACATTACTTGCTTCAAACTAATTGTCGGAAGTTTAATGTACTAGACAACCACTATGCTTGATATTATGTATGATGTGTCTCTAATTAATAGGTATATGAAAATACCAACCGAGCTGCATTTCGGAGTTGCAAAAAGGGAAAAGTAAACATATAAATGTGAGATATCATTTTTTTCGTGATCTTGTTACCGATAGAACCAATGATTTGGTGTATCGTCGAAGTGGCAGACAGATATGATGAGCAAGTCTCTAAAGCTGGAAACATTTGTAGAGCTACGTGCATTACTTGGTGTTTGTTCAAATTCAGTTTTAAACTAACTGAAATATGATTCAGTATTTTCTTTCCTTAATAAATTTCTACTTGCTATGAAGATTATTGATTTTACTTTAGGAGAATCCCATCTTATTAGGAATTGATAAACGTGGATTAGTTCCTTTATTTTCTAGTTTTCAGTTACTTGCACTTTACACCAAAACTGAGTTCTATGACAAATAACATTCTCTTTCACAAATGACAATGTATTATTAGTCCGGGTTTTCTGTTTTTAACGATAGGTATTCTTTCAGGGGCAGTATGGGCTAACGAGGCATGAGCGTCCTATTGGAATTAGGATCCAAAGGAAACTTGGGCCTTTATTACTTGGACCATATTCGCGACTTATTTACATACTAGAAAAAATAAAAATGGACAGTGCTGAGTCTCGACGCTGATTGAGCTGCCGTAGAACTGTTCCCATCTGTGTCCAATTCTCGTCGTTGTTTTCGTGATTCGTCGCAGGTTAGTTGGACCGTTTACCTTTAATCCTTAATTCATTCATATCAAAATGAACTCGTGCAATTCGGACCTTTTTTTTTAAATTATTCTGATGTTAGGTATATTTAATTTCATCTTGTACATTTTCCCCAATTCATATCAAAGTGAAATCATTTTGGAACTGCTTTTGATTATATATTTGATTTGTTAAATTTATATACATATATACATACATAGACATGTTCATTTATATAATCAAATATACATCCGATGTGTATATATACATATATACATTATACATATGTATATAAAGTTAAATGTGTATCTAATTATAGACATGTTTTATACTTTGTTTTAGTTAGATTGGTTGTGGACATAAGAAGGAAAAACACTTGACAAAGACTGAAGTGGGTCATTTTAGGGCTCAAGGAGTTCCTATGAAGAGAAAGCTTCAAGAGTTTCAAGTGACAGAGGATGCACTTCTTCGTGTTGGTACGTCGCTTAATGTTCGCCATTTTGTTCCCGGCCAGTATGTTGTCGTCACAGGAATCACCAGAGGAAAAGGAACTCAGGTGTTAGTACTTTTCATTCCTTTTTCTTTATAAATAATAATCTCTCTCTTACATTGAGTATGTAGTATGTGTACTGTGTACATGTTTATGCTTTTGTTCCTGCATGTGTCTATATATAATAGTAGTTGAGTTGCATGCAGTGGTGTTTTTTGTTTCATGTTGAATCCTTCCATTAAATAAATCAGGCAGTAACATGATACTACTATTCTTACAGATCTATGTCCTTTCAGTTACATGAGATTTGAATATAGTTTTTTTTTGTTTCTAGGATGTAATGAAGCTGCATGGTAGGGGTGTTCATGGTTCATGAACTGCACTGAACTGAACCATATAAATGGTTTGGTTCAGTTCATAAAATCCATTTCAATAAAAACTGGTTAATTCTTAAAAACAGTTTCAATCCAGTTTAGAACCGGTTCAGAACCGGTTTATAGTTTTAAACCGGTTTACTTATTTTTAACCGGTTTTGAACCAGTTTTCATACTGAACCGGATTTCTGCAGACTTGAACCACTTTTAAACCGGTTTTCTGCAGACTTGTTTTATTCTATTATTCTGATTTGCTTCATTTTGAGTTTCAGATCTCCTATATAAATTTGTCAAAAAAATCAAACAAAATCAACGATGAGTCTCGTCTCTCCCATGTATCTTAATCTCTGGAAGGATCTTCAGGTCTTCGATTTCTACTTTCACCGCTCAAAAACATATTTATTAGGTCTTCTACGTTTTAAGTTTAGTGAGCTTCTGTTATGGAAGGGATTTTTATTGAGCTTTTAGTTGTAATGGAAGTGATTATTATTGATACGTTTTCCTCTTCTTCAAAATTGCTTCTTCCGGATCTTATGTGTTTCTTCCTCCTGTAATGCTTTTTCACTTTTTTGGGTTTCACGTTTCTCTGGGTACCTGTTTTTACTTTGTGAAGGGATTGATGGTGGAAGAAGAATAGTGATGAGATGAGGTGTTGATGATTGTTGTTGTTTTAAGTTTAGTGAGCTTCTGTTATGGAAGGGATTTTTATTGAGATTTTAGTTGTAATGGAAGTGATTATTGATACGTTTTTAGCACTTTCGTTAGCTTAAAGCGTTAATCACTTTTGTCAACACACACAGTGTAGCTTTTGATTTTGAACTTGTAATGTAGCGTGAGTAGCTTCTATTAGAACACACCATACAAAGGGAGTAAAACTTTAAGGAATTTGATGATACTTTTTTAGCATTTTTGTTAGCTTAAAGCGATAATCACTTTTTTCAACACAAGCACAGTGTAGCTTCAGTTATCGAAACAATTTTTATTGAAACGATTTTGAGTTTGATTGAGTTTTTACTTGTGATGGAAGTGTTTATTTAATTAAAGGGATTATGTAAGTAGCTTCAGTTATGGAAACGGTTTTTATTGAGTTTTGTTACTTGTATTGGAAATGATTATTTGAGGGAAGGAATTTTGTAAGTAGCTTCTGTTATGGAAGGGATTTTTAGTGAGCTTTTACTTGTAATAAAAGTTATTATTTATTAGGTTAAATATGTTTTTGGTCCATATAAAATTGGGATGTTTTAAGTTTAGTCCTTACTTGTTGTATATATACTTCATTGAACAGTGAATAATTGGGTGAAGATGATTGAGATTTGTGAAAAAATCAATTCATATATATAAACCGGTTTTGAACTGGTTTTAAACTGAATTTAAATTGGTTTGTAAAAAGTGGTTCAGTTCAAAACTGTATGAAGTGGTTCAGTTAAAATATGGTTCAGTGCAGTTCAGTTAGTAGTTTGGTTCAGTTAACTGAATATTTTGCACACCCCTACTGCATGGACATATGGGAGGTTCAGCATCCCATGGGAATTCGTTATCACATAGAACCATTGGTTCCACACGAATTCCTTGGTGCTTGGATGGAGTCCTTTATATAGCTTTCTTGTGTTTGTATATATTGAAAATATGTTAGATCGACATGTTTGAGCTAAGGGTTAGCGAGTTAGAGGTCGTGGTTCGTGGGTTCAAACAGGACGAACAAGTAAATATTAATTTAACTATATATTAACATTTGTTATTCAAAAAAAGTTAGATTAACCGTTTGTATAATTGTTTTTTTTTTTTTTACATTTATGTTCTCACAAATAGTGGTGGTGTATTTTTTTTTACAATTATGTTCTCACCAATAGTGATTATGATAATATATTTTTTCGGTGAAGCCTACATTACCCCTCGATGAATTGGGGGTAATTTACCCCTAATGATAAATATGATTCGATTTTGGAACGAAGAAGATGGATATCACATGTTGAATGAAGGAACCAGACATGTTTGATGTTCTTGAGATGAAAATGGTAAGTGATTATGAGAAAAAAACTCTTTCGGTGATGTGTACATATTATCCAGTGATGAATTGAGGGTAATTTACCTCTTAACGACAAGTAGGATTTGTGTTGAAACGAATGAGACAAAATCACATGTTAAATGAAGGAGATAAAAAAGTTTGATATTCTTGAGATGAAAATGGTAACTAATTGTAAAAATAAAGATGAAAAATGAAATTTTTCTTTGATAGGGGTAAATTATCCCCAAATCATGAAGGGATAATGTAGAAAAAACCAAAATGAATGGGTCTATAAAATCGATCCAGCAAAAAATGGATGGGTCTATAAAATCTTCCAAATTTTATTACTCTTTCAATTCCCTGTTATGAGCTTTATCTATTACTCTTTTTCTAAGTGTCCAATTTTTTTTTTAGAATTTTTGTTATTATTTATTTGTCATTTTCTAAGTCATTTGTTATATATTAACCAAACGAGTTTGATAAAAAATAAACAAAACTAAATGATTGAGTTAAACTGATTAATGAGTTACAAAGAAAATCTTTTAAAAGAATCTAAATGGTACTTACTTTCTTTCTTATCGAAATATAAATATTTTTTTTTGACAAAAAATATAAATATTTCTTGTACTATTTGAAAATCGATAGTGATTATTATATGGAAAATGCTAACGAGTGTTCTAAAGACACTCTTTAAAGACTTTAGATAGTAATTAAGTTTTTATGGAAACTTGTACATTTAATACATCGTAAATTGAAGTATTATACTTTTTCATCGAATAGTTTCTTAAGTAAGAATCCTTAAAGAGTACCTTTTAAGGCACTCATTAGTAAGACCCTTATACTCCATCCGTTCCTTTTTATAGGAGTAGTTTACAAAAATCACGTGTATTAATAAAAGTTATTGGAGTAATAAAGTTGTCTCAAATTGGTGTGACTATTACTATATTACCCTTAATTAAACATATATTTAATGTTAACTTTTCATATACCAAGACAAATTGATAGTATTAATAAGGGGTATATTTGGAAAAAAGAGTAATCAATACATCTAGGAATTTGTGTAACACCCATACTAATTTTATCTAGAATATTAGCATGTGCATTAAACTGATACTGGATACATCAAGGTTTTCAATAATAATAATACAACACAACTGAATGAATACAATTTTGCTCGTTTATACAACCTTTCAAGTACCATTTTAAATACATAAACAAAGTCTGATAAGATCCTGAGCTGGTACATGACGAGCAACTGCACTCCATCTAGCATCTCCCTGGTGATCTTCCTCACGAACCTCGTGCTAACCTGTAAACCTGCACCAGGAGGATTGGGATGAGACATAATGTCTCAGTGAGCTCCACCCAACCTACTGTTGGTAACCTCGGGGAACCTAGGGTCGCCATGCCTACTTTTGGCAATCTCGGGGATTCCTACGATCGCCAAGTCTTAACCTTTCCCATAAGGGATTAAACCTGCCTGAACCTGATAACTGTATAGTCATAAAAACTAGACTATAACCTGATAACTTAGTGATCGAGGGGAAAACTAGGATCACTGCATATCTCTTTCATAATCATAACATAATCTCATACCTAGTGATCTGGGGACATCCTATGATCACTTTCTGATAACTGTTATCTGAACAGTACTTGCCATAAACTTATGTAATAAATACATATACATCTTACTTAACATAAAGTTAGAAAGTTAGCGTTGAACATACAATAATTATCCGAGTTCATTTTACGAAATGCCCCGAGTGGAGTAACCCCGAAGCACATTCCCCTGATAACCGGTGAAAATTCCTATCTGAGGCTAATCACCGGACTCCTCTTATCGTTGTGTGGACAACTCTCTCGAAGAAGTCCCATCCGGCATAATCCGGAGTCTGCTGAACACAACTTAACTTGCATGTGAACAACCCTCTCGGAGAAGTCCCATCCGGCATAATCCGGAGTCTGCTGAACATGCTTAACCTTACATGTGGACAACCCTCTCGGAGAAGTCCTATCCTGCATAATCCGGAGCCTGCTGGACATGTTTAATCTTTAACATACGTGTGGATAGCCCTTTCGGAGAAATCCCATCTGGCATAATCCGTAGTCTGATGAACACGTTAACATAATCTTATAATAGAATCTTAACTTTCAAAAGTATAACTGATACATCCTTCTGAACATATGCATATCTGATGCATTCATGACGTAGATAATCATGTGATACTTAACCTATAATATAAGGTTCTAAGCTTATCGTTCTCATAAGCCACTTAATCATTGTTGGGAAACTGAACCCCTTAAGCTTATCTGAAGCTTTGAATCTTGAAACATTCCTTGTACTTTCGTACACTTAATTGGGTACATACAGCTTGTTATCCTATCAACGGATCTAGACATATTGTTATCATATGTCATACTTATGGGCTTACTATCCCATTTGTAATAAATTCTGTTTCTCGTACCTGAGAATCTGTGGATAAGTTACCCAACACTCTGTATGATACATATCTTTATCCTAGGTTAATCCTGGAAAGTCTATGAGTATCTTCACCCCAAAGCATATCAAAGATCATTGGCATGGTACAACTGTTTTTTAATAAAAAGAGATTCTGGGCCATTTCGCTCTGCGACCCTTAACTTCGCTCTGCGATCCTGCGTCAGATCCTTCAGACTCTGAACATTCAGAGTCTGAACCTTCAGAACCTAGTAATCCTGAGTCTGAAGCTTCGCAGAGCGTCTGAAAGCTTCGCTCTGCGAACCCAGCTTCTGATTACTTTGCAGAGCGAGGTCTAGGCGATGGCTAGGCGAAGATAGGCAGTAGAAAAACTTTGCTACTTCGCAGAGCAAACTCCTGGTCGCTCTGCGACTGTAGCAGGACTTGTAATTTTCTGAAAAACGTGGTTCAATCTTAAAAACCTTGATACCCAGTTGTCCAATGATCAATGAAAACATGCTAGGGACTCATTTTGAACTAGAAAAACATACTGTATCCAAGGATTAACTGGAATCAAACATATGCATCAAAAAAGGGGAAAAACTATCCTTTTCTAAACCTTAGCAATTAAGTTGTGATCTCACACAATACTGACCCAAAAGGGTAAATTGCTACTCTAAGGAACCCACCTGAATTCTTGCTGGTCTTGCCAAGCTTTCCCAAGTCCTAACTTGATTCTTCTCCAACACCCAAGCTTTGGAACTCATCCTCTTGACTTGGTTTTCCTTACTTCCTCTTGCTTCAATCTTCCCCCAAGCTTGCTTACTTGCTGTCCAAGAGTTGAGGAAGAAATCTGGTGGATTAGAACATTGGATGGTGAGGACCGATTCTAGAGAGGGAAAGGAAAGAAGAAAAATGAACATAAACTCATCTTTATCCTATAAATAACCCTTTCACTTCAAATTATGATTTTGCCCTTACTTGCTCGTAATTCCTCTTATACTGATAAAAGTTACGTTTAAGTGGGATGTTACACTCTACCCCCCTTAAAGAAATTTCGTCCTCAAAATTTAGAATCCTCCTGAGATCATGAATGAATAGATCCATCCTACCTCTTTCTCTACTAGTCAAAGCTCCAAAACAATTTGATTATCTGGATTCCATGGCTATTCTAGGGTCTGACATGTAGATTATCCATGCACCTCGATTAAATCTGACTGGTTAAAGCTGTTCCCTAGCCATAGTTTCCATCTCTGTAAGTCAAAATATTTGACAATCTCTTCCTTAACTGAAAGTCTGGAGGTACATTACACAATTCTTACATAGTAGGATGTATGGTTGTCTGAACCAATACCCGGCTCACTTGTCTATATCTCTTGTTCACACACTTAGTGCTAATCCAACTTAAGATTATAAAGCATTGGATACTCGTACTGAATTCATAAATTTCCTTCATCGACCACTTGGTCTTACCTTGACGACATCGGGTCAATTTTATCCTCCTCGATTGATTCCACTGAATCCTTATCTTTGACTTTTGCCTCGCAAGACGGCATCTTACAGTTACAATTATACCATTCTTCATATAGAATCACCTTTACCGAAACATTCAAAGCTTATAGGATTTAGTCCAAGTGATAAGTGGTATACATCGTCTCCCATATCATCATATGATACAATTCATAGCACATAAATTACATACATAATCGAGTACGTGTACACTACTAGCGGGTACACAGTACATCGCATCATCCTTGTCCAACTAACGGGACATCCTCCATAATCACAATATTCTTGAGACAATACCACGTCAACTGGAGACCCTCTTTTATTCTTAACTCATGTTTATTCCTTCAGCATACATTATCACATAACATAGATCATGGTTACACTTGTCGATATTGTGAACTCATTTCTCATTTCTGAACATCGAGTTCAAAATCCTTGTTTTCAAAAGAAAACTATACTCTGATTGCTACCAAAATAGTACACTTAATCTCTCAATCCTTTATCCATAACTTGAACTTACGTAGCCCTTTACTGTAGACTACGAGTGACTTTTAATCTGCATAGAAAGTTCTTCTTCCTTTATTGGTGAACATTAAGTTCAAGAATTTCTGAACTCTTCAACTAAGATATGTTTGATATCAACTGAAATTCTGGCCAGGCAATACTTAAGAGATACTAACAGGTTCTGAACCAACAGGTTCTGAACAGAACTTAACACAATTATAAAAGCAAATAAAAGGCAGAAAATAAAAGTGCAGGAAAGCTAAAAACACAGAGGTTTGTTAACCCAGTTCGGAGTAAACACCTCCTACTCTGGGGGATACCAATCCAGGAAGGAAATCCACTATAGGATTTAACCCAAAGACTCAAGACACTGACACCCAGTTCCCAGCCTTAGCAATTAAACTCCTCCTAGTCAGACTTCTACCCAACTCTGAGTATTAGAATCCTCTAACTTCCTATTCAAGCAACTAAACCCAGCTACTTGAACAACCCTTAACAAAACCCTGTTTTTGAACACAATTTCAATGACAACACTTCATTCGTACCTAAAGGCTTAGAATGAATTACAACTCAATGAAAACACTAAACCAACTCAAAACATATGAGTGCGTGCACAAAACAAAGCTTTAAAAAGCTTAAAATACTAAGACTCAATTCTCTGATCTTAAACTCTATAAATTCGTAAGTCTTGAATAGCAGCAGCCCTCCTCTTTTTATAGCCTTCAGTCTTGCAGCATAAATAACAAACTAATCTTCTGATTTGATTTGTTACTGAAATAAGATTGGTCCAATAATGTAACAAATAAAACTGCATCCAATCTTTGAAAGATTTAAAACAGGAAAATATGAATTTCATATCTTTGAACCAAATCTTCAATAAAATCTTCTCCAAATAAATCAGCATTCTAGAAGCCATATGCGTGGATAAATCCTCAATAAATCTTGCAAAGATTCGCATAGAAAAACCTATTGAAAATAACCAGCTTCTGATGAAGTCAACATAAGTCAACGCTGGCATCAGAACCTGAATTCAGCTTCTAACAGCTACAGTGCTTCTGATGAGGCATTCAGCTTCTGATGTGATTTTGAGCTTCTGAACAGCTTCAAATGAGAAAACTTGTAACTGAAGACTTGTTATAATATGGAGATGCTTCTAAACAACACTTTGGTTTTGCCAAAACATGCAGCCAACACCAAAAGACTCAACAATCTCCCCCTTTGGCAAATTTTTGGCTAAAACATCCAAGTTCTTCAATCACCCTTATAATCAACTCAGCAATGAAGAACTCCAACAATAATACATCATAGCAATTAGTTTAGGCAGCGGATTCAGCTATGTTAAACACAAACCAGCTTCAGTTCTACAAACCATAACAGCTACTGAAGCACACATATACCAAGTCCTGATCATCACAACCATGGTATCAGAGCTACAGAGCTACTGATCAACTTTTGATCATCACAAACACTCCCCCTGCAACTCAGCATACATCAAACTCCCCCTTACTACTGAACTACAGAGAAACAAAAGTATCAGAGCATACTTCAGGAGCTGAGCACAATTGTTCTTCAGGACCACACTTCACTCAGGATGTTAACACTGAGCACAATTGTTCTTCAGGACCACACTTCAGGACCACACCTTCACTCAGGATGTTAACACACATGTACTCCCCCTGAGACACATACTCCCCCTCAAATACATCTTGACAGCTCTTGTTGCATTGGTTCTGAACACACTGAGCTTCACACATAACTTCTGAATAATACTGAAAGCTGAACTAATTCTGAGCAGCAACACATTGCATAGGATTTTTGGTATCAGAGCCAACACATTACATAAGATTTTCTCCCCCTTTTTAGCCACAAAATTCTGACAAATCTCAGACTCCAAATAGGGAATAAAAACTAAATATCCAGAAAAAATAGTCTCAGATTCTGACATAGGAACAACCTCAGCATAGGCACAACTGGCAGGTACTCTATCTTCCTCACATCCAGTTTGCAGTAATTGCTATAACTCTTCATGCAAACACACACCTAACTTGTTCCTTAAATTTTCAAACTGTTTAGCATCCAAGGCCTTTGGTGAAAATGTCAGCAACTTGTTCTTCAGTAGCTACATGTTCCAGCTGACTGACTTTATCCTCCACAAGATTTCTGATAAAATGGTGTCTGATATCAATGTGTTTAGTTCTGATGTGCTGTATTGGGTTCTTAGAGATGTTGATAGCACTCAAATTGTCACAAAACAATGTCATAGTTCCTTGATTAATGTTGTACTCCTCAAGCATCTGTTTCATCCAAACCAGTTGTGAACAACTACTCCCAGCAGCAATATATTCAGCCTCAGCAGTTGACAATGAAACACAGTTTTGTTTCTTGTTGAACCAAGATATTAAGTTATTTCCTAAAAAGAAACAACCTCCTGAAGTGCTCTTCCTGTCATCAGCACTTCCAGCCCAGTCAGCATCACAAAATCCCATCAGTTCAGAACTTGAACTGTGTGAATACATGATTCCATAGTCACTTGTGCTATTCACATACTTCATGATCCTTTTAACTTGTGTCAGATGACTCATCTTAGGATCAGCTTGATATCTTGCACAAACTCCAACAGCATAAGTGATATCAGGTCTGCTTGCAGTTAAATACAATAAGCTCCCTATCATGCTCCTATATTGACTTTGATCTACTGATATTCCACATTCATCCTTAGTCAACTTCAGGTGAGTAGCAGCTGGTGTCTTCTTATGAGCAGCAGATTCCATTCCAAACTTCTTCACTATGTTCTTGGCATACTTACTTTGAGAAATGAAGATTGTATCTTCCATTTGCTTGACTTGTAAACCAAGAAAATATGTCAGTTCACCAACTAAGCTCATTTCAAATTCTGACTGCATCTGCTGAACAAACAATTTGACCATCTTCTGAGACATCCCTCCAAACACTATATCATCCACATAAATCTGAGCAATCATCAGACTCCCATTTTCATCTTTCACAAACAAAGTCTTATCAGAACCTCCTTTTCTGTAACCTTGAGCAACAAGAAATTGAGTCAGCCTGTCATACCATGCTCTTGGTGCTTGTTTCAATCCATACAAAGCCTTCTTTAACTTGTACACATGTTCTGGAAACTTAGGATCCACAAAACCCTTAGGCTGTTCAACATATACCTCTTCTTATAAGTATCCATTCAGAAATGCACTCTTCACATCCATCTGGAATAGCTTGAACTTGAGAATGCAGGATACTCCCAACAGTAGTCTTATGGACTCTAGTCTGGCTACAGGTGCAAAGGTCTCATCAAAATCAAGTCCCTCAACTTGAGTATAACCCTGAGCAACCAACCTTGCCTTGTTTCTGACTACAGTACCATTTTCATCTGTTTTATTCTTGAATATCCACTTAGTCCCAATCACATTCAGCCCTTCTGGTCTTGGAACAAGATCCCATACTTCACTCATTTTGAATTGATTCAACTCATCTTGCATTGCTTCAATCCAAAATTCATCAGTTAAGGCTTATTTCACATTTTTAGGCTCAACCTTTGACACAAAGCATGAATCAGTAGCAGCAGCATCTGATCTCCTGGTTCTGACACCTTGATCTAAGCTTCCAATGATTAATTCTCTAGGATGATCCTTCTGAACTCTAATTGATGGCCCTTTATTGGTAGGATCAAGTTCTGGATGTACATCTGCTTCTTCAGACTCTGGATGAATTTCTGCTTCTGAAGTTTGTTCTTCTGATGGTTCAGACTCTGGAACAACTTCAGACTCACTTCTATCTTTCTCAGCAGTCAGATCATCAATTACCACATTAATGGACTCCATCACAACCTTGGTTCTGGAATTAAAACACCCTATAAGCTCTGTTGTTCACTGAATAACCCAGGAATATGCCCTCATCAGACTTAGGATCCAGTTTTCTTCTATTCTCTCTGTCAGCCAGGATATAGCATCTGCTCCCAAAAACATGGAAATATTTGACTGTAGGCTTCCTTCCTTTCCATAGTTCATATAAGGTACAAGTTGTTCCCTTCTTCAGAGTGACTGTATTATGGATATAACATGCAGTGTTCATAGCTTCAGCCCAAAACATATATGGCAGCTTCTTAGCATGCAACATTACTCTTGCACATTCTGCTAAAGACCTATTCTTCCTCTCAACTACACCATTTTGCTGAGGTGTGATAGGTGCAGAAAACTCATGCTTTATACCTTCAGAAGCACAGAATTCTGAAAAGCTCTTGTTTTCAAATTCTTTGCCATGATCACTTCTGATTCTGATAATCCCACTGTCCTTCTCTCTTTGTAGTTGAATGCACATCTCTTTGAAAACTTCAAAAGTGTCAGACTTTTCTCTAACAAAGCTAACCCACGTATATCTTGAGTAGTCATCTACCATTACAAAAGCATATCTTTTTCCTCCAATACTTTCTACTTGCATAGGCCCCATTAAATCCATATGAACAAGTTCTAGTACTTTAGTAGTTACCTGGTGAACTAATCTGGGATGAGACTTTCTTGTTTGTTTCCCAATTTGACAATCACCACAAACATTGTCCTCATTGATCTTCAGATTAGGTACACCTCTGATAGCTTCAGTACTTAGGATTTTCTTCATGCCTTTCAAGTGCAAATGTCCTAGTTTCTGGGTGCCAGAGTTTGACTTCCTCTTCTGAGCTCATAAGACAAGAAGTCAGACTTCTTTCTTCTTCAGAAACCCACAAATAACAATTGTCTTTGGATCTGCAGCCTCTCATCTGAGTTTTACCATCCTGATCAGTAACAATACACTCCTGCTTGTTGAAATTTACTTTTAAATCCTGATCACATAGCTGGCTAATACTGATCAGATTAGAGGTTAATCCTTCCACCAGTAGCACATCATTAAGTCTGGGCAAACCTTCTCCGATCAAATCTCCAATACCCAGAATCTGACCTTTTACACCATCTCCAAATGTCACATAACTTCTGGAGTATGATCTGATATTGCTCAGCAGCTTCTTCACACCAGTCATGTGCCTTGAACACCCACTATCAAAATACCAGTCTTCCTTTGAGGTGGCTCTTAATGAAGTATGAGCAATCAGGCCTACATTCTGAACCTTAGGTTTCCACACCTTCTGAACACTGTGTCTGGGTGCAGTTGGTTGCACTCTTCTATATTGAAAGTGTTCAGGGTAACCATACAATTTAAAGCAGAATGGTTTGATATGCCCTTTCTTTCCACAATGATGACAGATCCATGGATGATTTCTCCTCCTTCTGTTTCTGAAAAATTTCTGGGGTTGCTTCTGAGGTAGCATCTGAACATGCTTCTGTGGTAGCATCTGAGGTCTCTTCTGAGCTTGCTTCTGAGCTGGCATCTAGGCTTGTTTTCTGAGGTCTCATCTGAGATGTTCCAATCATAGGATCAATACTTTGAGTGGCAGGAACAAACTGTTTAACAGAATTTTTCTCTTTGAGCTTCAGACTCTGATCAACATAGCCTAACCCAGTTTTTCCTTGCTTCTGGACCACCAGTATTTCCTCCAACCTATCAGTTAGCAGTGTTCATCATCCTAACTTGCTTCTTCATCTGATCAAGTTGAGAATTAAGTTGGTTCACTTCTTCTTTCAATTCTGAATTCTGAGCCAACAGTTCACCTTTTTCAGCCTCCAGTTGAAAAATAGTCTCCTTCTGATCCAGAACTTGTTTGCAAACCTCAGCACTTCTGGTATATAGCTTCCTATAGTTGTCAGCCAGTTCATCATATGAGATTTTAGCAGCTTCAGACACAGATGAGGCTTCAGACTCTGAGTCAGACTCTGAAAAGGTCTCAGACTCTAAAACAGCTTCCTTCTTCAAGATAGCTCCTGACCTTACAACCAGACCAGTATCACACATATCAGATTCACTAACATCATCTTCTTCAGAACCATCATCAGACCATGCAACAGCTAGGCTCTTCTTCTGTTTCTTAAGAAAAGTAGGACATTCAGATTTGATATGCCCATAGCCCTCACACTCATAGCACTGCACACCTTTGGCTTGGTTAGTTTTCTCCTCAGACTTGGTCTTCTTCTCATCAGTTTGTTGCTTCTTGTTATTGAATCTGAAGTTCTGACCTTTGGCTTTGGCTTTTCTGTTAACATTCTTCAGAATCTTGTTGAATTGTTTTCCCAGCAACACAAGAGCTTCTGATAAGTCATCCTCTTCAGATTCTTGTTGATCATCTGCTTCAGCATTCAGAGTAAAAGCTATACCTTTCCCTTTCTTATCAGGCTGTTTGCAGAAGGCAGTTTCAAAATTGAGCAATGACCCAATCAGCTCCTCAAGCTTCATAGTGGTAATATCATGGGCCTCTTCAATTGCTGTCACCTTCATATCAAACCTTCTGGGCAGGGACCTGAGGATTTTTCTCACTAACTTCTCATCATACATCTTTTCACCAAGAGAGTCAAAGGAATTGGTCATATCCAGCACATTCATGTAAAAATCCTGAATGGATTCATCCTCCTTCATCTTCAGGTTCTCAAACTTGGTGGTCAGCAACTGTAATCTGGACATCTTCACCTTAGAAGTTCCTTCATGAGTTGTCTTTAAGATTTCCCAGGCCTCCTTTGCAACAGTGCATTGTTTGATAAGTCTGAACATGTTCTGATCAACACCATTAAAGATAGCATTCAAAGCTTTTGAATTTCCCAGTGACAGATCATCTTCAGCTTTGGTCCATTCCTCCTCAGGCTTCAGAACCTCAGTCTTGTTACCATCTTTGTCTGTATACACAGGATGATCCCAGCCTTTAATCACAGCTTTCCAAGTCCTGCTGTCAATAGACTTTAGAAAAGCACACATCCTAGACTTCCAATACTCATAGTTTGTGCCATCTAATAGGGGTGGTCTATTGACATAGCCTCGTTATCTATCCATGCTTACCAGAAATTAAGTCCTCTGGATCTCACCCAAAATACAGGCAGGGTGCCTGCTCTGATGCCAATTGAAATTCTGGCCAGGCAATACTTAAGAGATACTAACAGGTTCTGAACCAACAGGTTCTGAACAGAACTTAGCACAATTATAAAAGCAAATAAAAGGAAGAAAATAAAAGTGCAGGAAAGCTAAAAACACAGAGGTTTGTTAACCCAGTTCGGAGTAAACACCTCCTACTCTGGGGGATACCAATCCAGGAAGGAAATCCACTATAGGATTTAACCCAAAGACTCAAGACACTGACACCCAGTTCCCAGCCTTAGCAATTAAACTCTTCCTAGTCAGACTTCTACCCAACTCTGAGTATTAGAATCCTCTAACTTCCTATTCAAGCAACTAAACCCAGCTACTTGAACAACCCTTAACAAAACCCTGTTTTTGAACACAATTTCAATGACAACACTTCATTCGTACCTAAAGGCTTAGAATGAATTACAACTCAATGAAAACACTAAACCAACTCAAAACATATGAGTGGTGCACAAAACAAAGCTTTAAAAAGCTTAAAATACTAAGACTCAATTCTCTGATCTTAAACTCTATAAATTCGTAAGTCTTGAATAGCAGCAGCCCTCCTCTTTTTATAGCCTTCAGTCTTGCAGCATAAATAACAAACTAATCTTCTGATTTGATTTGTTACTGAAATAAGATTGGTCCAATAATGTAACAAATAAAACTGCATCCAATCTTTGAAAGATTTAAAACAGGAAAATATGAATTTCATATCTTTGAACCAAATCTTCAATAAAATCTTCTCCAAATAAATCAACATTCTAGAAGCCATATGCGTGGATAAATCCTCAATAAATCTTGCAAAGATTCGCATAGAAAAACCTTGAAAATAACCAGCTTCTGATGAAGTCAACATAAGTCAACGCTGGCATCAGAACCTGAATTCAGCTTCTGAACAGCTACAGTGCTTCTGATGAGGCATTCAGCTTCTGATGTGATTTTGAGCTTCTGAACAGCTTCAAATGAGAAAACTTGTAACTGAAGACTTGTTATAAATATGGAGATGCTTCTAAACAACACTTTGGTTTTGCCAAAACATGCAGCCAACACCAAAAGACTCAACATCAACAAACCTGTTCTGGTCAAAACCTTCCTACCTAAACATTCCTGACTGCGCACCACGGTTACCAATACATGTCACATAACTGAAAATCTGTTACACTACTATCTGAGTAGTATAAACTCCCCCTGATAAGTATACACAATACTAAACATAACCTGGTACATGTGACATGTTAACATAACATGGGTACAACGTGGATTAAACTCATATGCCACTGCATTGTCGTTTCTGACCAATGCTTCAAATTCAAAAATATCATCTTGCAAATGCAACCTTTACTAATGTTGCCTTATGCATAATTCTCTTTAGGCTAAAATTTACTCTTCAAGTCCACTTGAAGTTATTGAGCTAAAATAGCTAAATTACTTTACTAGCGGTGACTTCGTCCGCTTAAAACTTAACGTAGTAGGAACATATCCTTCTTACTTCTTGCCACATACTCTTAAACTGGTTCGATTTCCATTCCTCATGAGTTTCGAGGTTTGAAGTATTCCTCGGCTTAACTTTTAAAATTTCCTGCTAGAACTTATGATAAGTTCGAGACGTCACTGCTTACTGATATTATGTGGTTCAATAATTAGGCACTTATTGCCTTTCATGCGGTACATCTGATAAGGACTTCACAAGCATCCTTGGATTACTTCTCTGCTGCGCAACTCTGATTTAAACAATTCACCTTGGGATAGAAGTAATACACCACTATTACCAAATTAAATCTCTTTGACCAATCTTTTTACTTATTGACTTGCAGCTATCATAGTAGAACCATTGAACGTTTGATGATTCTCTTGTGGCTTAAACCACCTGTTTAATTTACTGATTTGTCATCTTCTGACTTTGTGTTTTCCTTTCGAACATAAACAATATACTTGTTTTCGCGAAATTACGCCAAAACCTGTAAGCAGTTTTAAACAACAGTTACGAGCTAAACAGTGATTCTGTCAGAACAGCTTATACACTGGTTCTCGCTTATTCTCCATATTCTAAATTCTGTAACCATCTCATGGTCAGCTTAACGTGTATAATCATTAAAACATTGCAGAAACCCTACTGAAAGCATACATGAAGCAACTTACGTTCATACATTATTCACTTGTGGTAACTTATAAAAACAATTATGGCTTCTGGAGATTCCCATCTTTCATATACTGAATCCACTGATAATTCGAGTCTCGTTCTATTCGTTCTATTATTATCCGTAAGGATTTTACATCCATAACCTTCTCCAAGACAACTTAGGTCCACATAACTTTACAATATTTGAAAACATACCAACATAGGCGATCTCTGTCGGCTTTCCTGAATACTTGTGTGAGGAACCCATCAAATGGAAACATAGAAATCCTTAATAATAACCACAACCTTAACTTTAACTTGTGCGTTAGCGACGATCTTCCTGATGCTAGAGCCTCACAATAGTTCTTGGCTAATTCTTGATTATTCCTCCAAACCGGTCTACTATAGTCCGACAACATGCGATTCAGTCTTTACTTCATGCCCTTACCAGGGGTTTCCTTCACTTATCGCTAGGCTTGCTTTTCTCTTACAAAGCATCTTGATGATTCATATCAAAGGAAGGTAATCTGTTCCATCTGTCCAATAATTCGCTTAATCCATAAATAAGTCTCTTAACTACTGGATATTAAATTCTCATTCGGTTCGAGTGCGCGAGTCCTCCGATTCTTACACACTCTATCCTTGCTGGAAGTCTAGAGGTTCCAGTAATCAACTGATGATTCTCATTCCGAGTTCCTGGGTCTGAAGGGTGAATCTGTAACCTGTTTCTGAGTCTGAAGCTTCACAAAGCAAAGTCTTGGTCGCTCTGCGATCGTAGCAGAACTCAGAATCCTGAAACTTGTGTTTTAACCTCAAAATCTTGGCTCCTAGGTTGCAAATCATTCCTCAGAGTATTCCATAAGGAGTCATACTCATAGTCTTTTCCGAGACAACTTCGGTCTCTAAAATCTCACTATAATTCCTTACTTCTTATGTCTCCTCAGACGAGACATTTCTCAATGACGCGTCTGATAAGTGCCAAAAATGAGTTAAAAAGCATAGTTAATTTAAGCACTTAAGTAGCTTGTTTTGCAAGTTATCATGGGAAAAGCTCATAATCACTGATCAAATGCCCAATATTGCTTTTACTTCTTACCCCATCCATTTATGCAGGAAAATGCAAGCCAGGACATGATTTGAGCAAAGAAACAAGAAGAAAAGAGTCTGATAAACTCGTCGAGCGAACCCTTGGCGATCAGTTGGCGAACTCAGGCAGGGATTTTCAGAAACAGGGGAGCTTGATTTCGCTCAGCGAGATATTTTTCGCTCAGCGAGCCAAGGCGGTTTAAGGAGATTTGAAGACGTGGCTGAAAACCACTGGTGAACTTTTAGTATCTCGCCGGGCGAGATACTAAATTCAGCTTTGAGTATTTAAGCTTTGTTTCAGTTTTTTTTGAGATATTATTCATAGATAGCTTTTTAATTTCGTTCAGTAATATTTAGGATTTAGTTTTAAGAGATAAAATAGGGCTAGAAGCTATGATCTTCAAGGAGCAAAAGTGATTGGATTGTGGAATCAACCAAAGGCTTTGGGAAATTAAGACTTAGGTAATGATCTTCATCTTTTCTCTACTCTTTTGTATAGTTGTCATGAAAATGAACAACTAACTTCCCTTTGTTGGGATTGGAGGTATTCTTTCTAGCTTAGATGTAATCCATGATTATGCAATAATATGATTTTAGCAATTTATGTGTTTTTGAAGTTATTCTTGATTTTCATTCTCATGCTTGATTCAATTGTTATTGACAAATACTTTTGAATCTATGTTTAGAATAATCTTCTATCAAAATAAGAAAATCTAGAAATGGATTTGGGTTTTGATAATCGCAAAAAGTTTCGGATCGTAATGCTTTCGGATCGTTTGATTGATTGGGAAATCGTCGATTAAACGATATGATCGATCTCACAATGTCATTTGGGAAATCAATGACGTTGTCGAGCGATACGTGATAATTTCGCTAAAACGCTAAAATTCATATGCATGATTTATAGATTATATTCGATGCAAGATTGATGAACTCCAATTTCAACGCTTTGATACCCTATTACTTTTCGTTTTATTTCTGTTTTTAAGTTCAATTCGTTTTATGCAACCAATTTATGAAACCCTTAACTCAAAACAATATCGATTGTTGAACGGTTCGAAGTAGCGCACTAATCCCTGTGGAGACGATACAAAAATACTTACCTCGTTTGTTGCTGCAATACTATAGCTAACAAAATGGCGCCGTTGCCGGGGATTAGTGTTTAGATATTTTGAGCATCGCAATAATTGGTAGTGTTTTGAGCTTTTGTATATATCTTGTTAATATTCTTTTCTTTTGTACATTTTTACAATTTTGTTTGCATTAACCCTCTTTGTTATACAAAGAAAAGTTTCTTGTTAGTTACACTTGTTTCAGATTCTCCACATAAACAAAATCATGGCTGATCATGATTATATCAACTTCTATACTCCATTCGAGTATGAATCCTATCAAAAATATCCTTCTGAAGATGAACAAATGTCAACAACTGAAAATATTTTGAATTTGTTCATACAACAAGCTATGATCAACATGCAAAATACCAACCAAAGATTGGAGAAGTTATCAAGCCATTTGGAGATTTTGCAAGATCAAATAGATTTTCAACAGTATCAGCAACATCTTTTTGAAGATGAACAAATTTCAACAACTGAAAGTACGTTGAATATGTTCATGCAACAATCCATGATCAACATGCAAAATACCAACCAAAGATTAGAGAATTTATCAAGCCAGTTGGAGATTTTGCAAAGTCAATTAAATTTTCTACCAAGAATCATGGATGTTCAAACCAACAACCAATTCAATCTTGAATTTGGAGAAGTTGATGAAGAAGATGTTGATGAAACTAAGGAAGAGATAATGTTAGAAGGATGTGGTATCAAGAAAATTGAAAAAGAAATAGAGATACCACACGAAGATGAAGTTCCTCAAGAGCGGTCAGATTCTGGAAAGGCCGAAACTGTTGATAATGAAGAAGTGATAGCAGTAGAGAAGAAGGTACTTCACCTTATTCTTAAATATCTTTAATATTCTTGAAACTCGGCCATTAACAGGCTCCGTTACTTTACGGTTTGATAACCACCACTTGGCATTGAATACCTCTTCGCCAATTCCTGTCTTAAAATATGACGTCTTAAACATCGTTCTTCATGCGCTTCATTCCTCCATGGTCACATTCAGCTCTCAGATATTTATCCTAACTGTCATATACTAGAATGAGTTGATCAGGCTCAACTAGACGTGACTTTTAGAACAATATCCGGAACCCAATGGTCCCACTACTTTTATTGAATCTTTAATGACCCATGGCCTGGTCTGAATCGACCTGCTCTGATACCAATTGTAACACCCATACTAATTTTATCTAGAATATTAGCATGTGCATTAAACTGATACTGGTTACATCAAGGTTTTCAATAATAATAATACAACACAACTAAATGAATACAATTTTGCTCGTTTATACAACCTTTCAAGTACCATATTAAATACATAAACAAAGTTTGATAAGATCCTGAGCTGGTACATGACGAGCAACTGCACTCCATCCAGCATCTCCCTGGTGATCTTAATCACGAACCTCGTGCTAACCTGTAAACCTGCACCAGAAGGATTGGATGAGACATAATGTCTCAGTGAGCTCCACCCAACCTACTGTTGGAAACCTCGGGGAACCTAGGGTCGCCATGCCTACTTTTGGCAATCTCGGGGATTCCTACGACCGCCAAGTCTTAACCTTTCCCATAAGGGATTAAACCTGCCTAAACCTGATAACTGTATAGTCATAAAAACTAGACTATAACCTGATAACTTAGTGATCGAGGGGAAAACTAGGATCACTGCATATCTCTTTCATAATCATAACATAATCTCATACCTAGTGATCTGGGGACATCCTATGATCACTTTTTGATAACTGTTATCTGAACAGTACTTGCCATAAACTTATGTAATAAATCCATATACATCTTACTTAACATAAAGTTAGAAAGTTAGCGTTGAACATACAATAATTATCTGAGTTCATTTTACGGAATGCCCCCGAGTGGATTAACCCCGAAGCACATTCCCCCGATAACCGGTGAAAATTCCTATCTGAGGCTAATCACCGGACTCCTCTTATCGTTCTGTGGACAACTCTCTCGAAGAAGTCCCATCCGGCATAATCCGGAGTCTGCTGAACACAACTTAACTTGCATGTGAAAAACCCTCTCAGAGAAGTCACATCCGGCATAATCCGGAGTCTGCTGAACATGCTTAACCTTACATGTGGACAACCCTCTCGGAGAAGTCCCATCTGGCATAATCCGGAGCCTGCTGGACATGTTTAATCTTTAACATACGTGTGGATAGCCCTTTCGGTGAAATCCCATCCGGCATAATCCAGAGTCTGATGAACACGTTAACATAATCTTATAATATAATCTTAACTTTCAAAAGTATAACTGACACATCCTTCTGAACATATGCATATCTGATGCATTCATCACGTAGATAATCATGTGATACTTAACCTATAATATAAGGTTCTAAGCTTATCGTTCTCATAAGCCACTTAATCATTGTTGGGAAACTGAACCCCTTAAGCTTATCTGAAGCTTTGAATGTTGAAACATTCCTTGTACTTTCGTACACATAATTGCGTACATACAACTTGCTATCCTATCAAAGGATCTAGACATATTGTTATCATATGTCATACTTATGGGCTTACTATCCCATCTGTAATAACTTCTGTTTCTCATACCTGAGAATCTGTGGATAAATTACCCAACACTCTGTATGATACATATCTTTATCCTAGGTTAATCCTGGAAAGTCTATGAGTATCTTCACCCCAAAGCATATCAAAGATCATTGGCATGGTACAACTGTTTGTTAATAAAAAGAGATTCTGGGCCATTTCGCTCTGCGACCCTTGACTTTGCTCTGCGATCCTGCGTCTGATCCTTCAGACTCTGAACATTCAGAGTCTGAACCTTCAAAACCTGGTAATCCTGAGTCTGAAGCTTCACAGAGCGTCTGAAAGCTTCGCTCTGCGAACCCAGCTTCTGATTACTTTGCAGAGCGAGGTCTAGGCGATGGCTAGGCGAAGATAGGCAGTAGCAAAACTCTGCTACTTCGCAGAGCAAACTCCTGGTCGCTCTGCGACTGTAGCAGGACTTGTAATTTTCTGAAAAACGTGGTTCAATCTTAAAAACCTTGATAGCCAGTTGTCCAATGATCAATGAAAACATGCCAAGGACTCATTTTGAACAAGAAAAACATACTGTATCCAAGGATTAACTGGAATCAAACATATGTATCAAAAAAGGGGAAAAACTATCCTTTTCTAAACCTTAGCAAATAAGTTGTGATCTCACACAATACTGACCCAAAAGGGTAAATTGCTACTCTAAGGAACCCACCTGAATTCTTGCTGGTCTTGCCAAGCTTTCCCATGTCCTAACTTGATTCTTCTCCAAAACCTAGCTTTGGAACTCATCCTCTTGACTTGGTTTTCCTTAGTTCCTCTTGCTTCAATCTTCCCCCAAGCTTGCTAACTTGCTGTCCAAGAGTTGAGGAAGAAATATGGTGGATTAGAACATGGGATGGTGAGGACCGATTCTAGAGAGGGAAAGGAAAGAAGAAAAATGAACATAAACTCATCTTTATCCCATAAATAACCCTTTCACTTCAAATTACGATTTTGCCCTTACTTGCTCGTAATTCCTCTTATACTGATAAAAGTTACGTTTAAGTGAGATGTTACAATTTGTATATGATCTTATATTTAGGGACAAAACTTTTTTTGTAAACTACTCTTATAAATAGAGACGGAGGGAATATATATTTCTAGTCAACTATCTCTCTTTCATTTTCATTAATTAATTACAGTCAATTTACTATTTTCATGTGTCCCAATTCATTACTTTGACTTTTTTTTGACAAGATTGACTTTTTTTTTAAACAACATTACTTTGACTTATATAAAAGGAATGATAATATTCGAGTATCATCAATAAAATATAAAAGGAATGATAATATTCATTGTAGACTATTGACTAGCCTCTCCAAAATAAAATATAAACACAATTTTTTAAATTATGCATATTAAAGAAAATCATATGCTCTAAAAAATTCATATTTAATCTTTGTTTATTTCTTTCAAGCAAATAATTAATCTTTGTTATATATCAATACCAAAAAAAAAATATTCTAAATTGCAACAAACAATATTATTGAGTAAATTACACTTTATGACTAATATATTGATTCATTAAAAATACAAAATCTGAAACAAAATTTGCTTATAAATCATTGTGGATTGCGAATTTTTAAGAACGACTATTATTAAAATCTTCGATTGGCTTAAGTAATTTAAATCCATTGTGCTTAGATGTTTACTCATTCGAGTTGAAAGAGATAATCATTGACACGTCTCAAATATGATTAACTATGATGAAGATAACCTATAAATGAAAAGTTTTCAACATGATTTTGAACGGAGACGTCTACAAATTCAACGACCATAATCAAAAAAATTTCTTTTTGATGTACAATAAATTAGTTGAATTTTAAATTAAGATCTCGCAGAAACTATTCCAATCATTCACCACTAGTCCAGTAGATTTTTGTCTTAAGAAAATATCATAAACTAAAAAGTGGTCGATGATCCCTTTCTCAATCCCACACACAAAATGTCAAATACATCATAATCCACAAATATTATCACACCTTTTTAATGAATCATGATTCAATACTAACAAAAACATTATTATTTCAGTATATAAAATCTAACATCAAATCTAAAAAATAACCTATTAATACCTCAAAATTGAATTCTATACTAGAAAATTAATACTTCAAAATTAACCTATAGTCATAATCAATCTTTTTTTGGACTAAAAATATTTTTCTTTTGAAGGGTTTGGACTAAAAATAGTTACAAATCTGAATTAAAATTAATCAAACACGAAGAGGAAAACCTCTTCCAATATTAGCATTAAACCCAACACTAAACCCAATTAACTCTTTCTTATACGGTAAATACGATTTTACCCTCGTCTCTTTCTTTCTTCGATAAAACACTTCCATCGCCGACACCGTCGCTGGAGTTTTCTTCTCCGTCACCGGAATCTTTTTTCTGACAACGTTCTTCTCACCGCTTCCGTTGACACCGCTATTCAGCTTTAGATTCTCCTTTTTTGCCGTAGTTAACGTAATCAACGATTCTTTTCCGTCGCTTTTGCTTCGCCGGAGTAAGCTCAGAAACTTCCATCGCGAAGATGATGAAGAATTCGAAGATGAACCAGTTGAATTGCTTTTCTTGCATTTGATCGGAGAATTCACCGGAGAAGCAATCGTAGATGATTTTGGTGTCCAGAAACAATACGACTCCGCCGGAATCGAATCCAGATCGTCTTCCACCTCCGACGAAGGTACACGATTCCTTTTCTCTTTCTCATATCCGATGAAAAGTTTCTTCAACGAATTCAAAACCTCCGCCGCGTCAGAGTTTCTTCTTCCGCCGCCGTCACGTTTCCTTTTCTCATCTCCGATCAAAAAATTCTTCAACGAAATCGAAATGTACGCCGCGTCGGAGTTTCTCTTTTCGCCGTTGAAGATCGGAAAAGCGTCGTGAGTTACATTGCGACGGTGATTATGAAAGGCGACGAATTCGAAATCGTCGTTGTCGTTTTGAGTGTTTGAAATGTCGTTTTCATTAGTGACTTGTTGAGCGACGTCGTTTATGTTATTAGAAGAATAAGTGCTGAAACTTGGACACAAAAATGAGTCCATTGTTAAATTTTCTTCGTTTTCTAGTTGATTTTGCATTTTTGTTTATGAAATTTTGACTTGGTTTGTGGTATTTATAGCATACGAGGTTGAGTGTATGAAGGAAGATAGAAAGAGCAGCCAACGGACTTAAACATTATATTAAAAAAATTCATTATAGTATTAACTGAATAATCATACTATTATATCATGGATGACGGCATGACCATTTCTTTCTTTTTCTGGTATTATCTAGAAAAAATGAAGGTTTAAGCCATAAGAGATTTGGATCGCTTAAATAAGTGATAAAAGGATAGTTTTCTCATTCAATTTGCATTAAACAAAACTAGTTTATAATTGATATTTTATAAACAAATAGAGTTACTTTTACCATAAACAAATAGAGTTACTTTTACCATCAATATATTGATCGAAATGGTAATGGATTTGAGTTTGTTAAACATGTGGTCAGAGATTCGACTCATGTCTCATTCGTATGAAGAAAAAAAAATTATTCAAAAGAAAGAGAGATTACCTTGTGTACCCCAAATTTTCAAGTGGAAACTAGTAAAATACCCGTGCAGACGCACGGGTACAGTAAGAGTTTAATATTTATAAAATGGTATGTTAAATTTAAATAAAAACGTATTTATTGTTTATAGAATATTTTTGACATGAATATATTTTTGAAAATGTTATTGTAATAAGGTTTGCGTTTATTTAAGTAAGTATTGGAGTTATATAAGGTGGTGAAGGAATCATGTACAAACATTGTAATATCAAACATTGTAATATTGAATTCACATAACCTTAAAATTTACATTTTCAGAACCTTACAATTTGAATTTAATTTGAATTTAATATTAAGAGTATAAACGCGACAGTTTATAAATTGTTGGATATTAAACAGCAGTGGTAAACGTAAGAACCTTACATTCAAAATTTTATATTAAGTTTATAAACGCTGTAGTTTATAAAATTGTTTGGAGTATAAACAAAGCAGAACCTGGCTTAAATATGCGTATAAACGTCTCAATTTAGAAAAGGAAGATACGTTAGTATTGGTGCCGGTTGGGCGTGATGATTTAAATAGACAATGTTTGATAAAATGATAAGTAAATACAAAAAATTGAAGGATAGATTGACAGGGAAAAAATTCAAAGAAATAATATTTTGGTTAGTATTGGTTTATATTGTATGTTTAGAAAAGCGATAGTTACGGTCAATGTGAATGGATAAAAATGGTGATAAAACATTGAAGTATGTACCAATATTGTTCAAGTAATGAATAACAAATGAGATTTTTGTGGTACTCACCATAACAGCCCTACCCTTAGTAGTACCATCTGAAACATTAGTAACCCATTGATATGGATAAGAAAAGTCTTCATTTGAGTCAAGAGCATTATTGTCTAAGGCAATGACATAAGGTCAAATACAAATGTAAAAAGTAATGAACATAAATTAAAATTAAAGAAGGAATAATAGTATGATGCTAATAATATACAATAAGCAAGCGCGGACCAACAATGTCATTAATACAGAATAAATTGTACCAAATCCTAGGTTAGTTAACACCAAGTAAATCACATGACATCTAAATAAACCATGAAGTACCCTAATTGAAAAAACTAAATATCAGACTACAATAACTATATCCCATCCTTAATCCTCATCCTCCGCACGGACAACTTGAACACACATTTTATTCGGAGGATCCTCCAAATCAAATATGAGGTTATCATTTTCTTTTAGTCCGCGGTCTCTAAGAAATTCAAACCATTCTCCGCCTAAGAATTTTTCCGCATTTCTGCGACCGGTAATAACACGACATTGATATTGTTTGCGTGTTTGAACATCTTGCAAAGTCATCCGCATTGATTTTTTTCTTAAGACCCTCCTTGCGACTCCAGTGGGAAAATGCTAGCAAAAAATGCCAAAATCAATTTATTTACGATGCAAGTTTAGATGACAACAAACTATAGACATTAATTTAACAATATTAAAATGATAATATCAATGCTTTGCAAATTTGGATATTACACAAATTATATGCATAACATAGTGTATAATGGATAAGCATAAGCAAAAATATAGTTCAAAGTCAGGTTAGAAACAAATTGTTAACCTATACTCAAAGTAAGAATAAAGTAGTCAAGATCTTTACAATTGCATAGGGTAAACAAATTGACGTCAATAAAAGAGATAAAATTGTCATTACAATCATAGAGAAATGTGATGCACAACCCACACTTTGGTATTTTATAAGTAGTATGCAAATTCCTAATCAAATTTTGTGTCTTAAATATAAAATTTTGTTATCCTAATTTAGTGTAAAAAGCATGTATGAGCTGTAACATGAGGAAAAAATAATGGTAAACAAAAGGAATGATATTTAACCAATATTTAGAGATGTATAATTTGTATAGATGAAACTTATTATTGTCTTTTCTTAATTTCTCTCTTTAGATTTGTTCGCCTAAGTCATGTTTAAAGTTGTCAAACATGTGTTATTATGAGATGGACATGTAAGTTACTTTCAAGCCTACTAACAAATGTATTTTATAATGAAGTGTGATATTTAAGTAATTGAAGAAAGTAAAAATGAAGTTTGCATACCATCACTTGTCCTTTGGTAGGTGATGCCATGGCCTCTGTTACCGGTTTCACAAAATGGTAGTCTCCAACCAGTTCCACCTCTTCTACACCTTCAGCAGCACCTTCCTCCACGTCCGGAACTTCTTCAACCTCACTGTCATTCTCGTCTTCCGCTTGTGGGCCAGCAAATTCCTCATCGGACAAAATCTCGATGGGCTCTTCCTTAACGGTTATCGTGTGCAAAATTGGAACGTGCACAATTTTTAGCTGTGTCATGGTGAAGTAATTGACAGAACCCATATAATCCAGCCTCACTCTTGTTGGATTCTGCAGGTTAAACTCCCTGGCCACTCTTATACCACTTGTCATATAGACTCCGGTCTCGTCTCTTCCGAAGTGAGTTATAATAGTTCTCCCTTCGGCATCACAGAGCAAACCAGACCTATTGACATCAAGTTGATCACGGTGTTTACGAATCCATTTGCTATGGATGCGTATTCTTCCCTATAATATAATTATAAAAACACCGTTAATGATTGGTCAAAGTTAAATTAAAAATTTCAATAAGCATGTTATGGAGGATTTTTTTGACCTGATCAGGCCATATAATGGATTTCAATACCTCTCCTCTATGAGCAAGGGTAACACCTGGTAACCATCTAAAAATGTATGAAAAATGAAAGTTAGCTTTAGTGAAGTAGTTCGATAAAACAGTATTAGCTCCACAGTTAATAAGTGATAAAAGGATAGTTTTCTCATTCAATGTGCATTAAACAAAACTAGTTTATAATTGATATTTTATAAACAAATAGAGTTACTTTTACCATAAACAAATAGAGTTACTTTTACCATCAATATATTGATCGAAATGGTAATGGATTTGAGTTTGTTAAACATGTGGTCTGAGATTCGACTCATGTCTCATTCGTATGAAGAAAAAAAAATTATTCAAAAGAAAGAGAGATTACCTTGTGTACCCCAAATTTTCAAGTGGAAATTAGTCATTGTCAAGTGCGGCGGTGAAAACTTTGTACCATCATAACCCAAAAACAAAGAATTGAGTTACTTTTGATACACTCTTCAAGACTTGGACATGGTTATTCTAATTTATTTAAGATTTGGAAATGATTATTCTGATTTAAAATTTTGAAGTTAAAAACATTTTGTTTTTTGGATGTATACTTTTTTATTTGATCTTCAAATGGCACGCATACTAAAAGCAGATGTTCATCTAGAATGGGGTAATTATATTCTTAAATTGGCTATGGCTGGTTTACACTTCACACCATTTGGTGACAAATATTTAAAATCTGTTTGCACATGCCATTGTACATGTGGCAAAATGTACTTTTTTATTTTATTTTTTTCTTCATCTACAAGCATTTGTATTTGATTTGTAACTTTGTATATATGTTAATTAGCTCAATTAGTTTTGATTTGTCAATTATATTTTCAAACACAAACAAAACCCCCTTTTATTTAACCCAACACAAATATTTTCTAGCTTGCACTAATTTGGTGCAATGTGTCTTGCACTTGAAAAGGCATAATTATGAAAATTACGTTTTACTTTGTGGTGGCTTTGTGAAAGTCGTGGTTTATAAGATGGGAAGAAACAGTTGTTAGAAAATAAATGGCTATGCCTTTTGAGGATAACGGAAAGTCTCCATCTATAGCAACGTGATATAAGTTTTAGGCATATTCTTGTGTATATGTGTGATACATCTACCATAATGTGGAACCCTACATATTGTTTCTAGATTTGATTATTACAGCACGTTTAATTTAATTAGATGGCCATTGGTGGATATGGGTGTACTTTGAATATCTATGATGAAAAAGTTTTTGGTTGAGGTATTTTTTAGGCTCTTTGACAATGCCATATTTTAAGTAGCTTATACTATCTTATTGGCTTAACTACGGAGTATAGTCAGACACCCAATTTAATAGTATACGACGATAAAATGTCTATAAATAATATGATACAATTTAAGTGTGTTGAATACTCATGCTTCCGGATCTACAACATTGACCTTCATATCATTGATTAAATATGTAATTGCTTGAAGCCGATCATTTCAATAGGAAGCAAACGAACACCACAACAAGTCGTGAAATCAAACAACGCGGCACAAGACGACGAACAACACAACAACACACTCAGACGACGAAATCACGAAAAAACTTGATAAATATAGAAAGAAAGGGAAAAAAAGATGTAGAGTGGTGATTTTAGGTATAAGATACCTAAAACCATCCGTCCTCGATGAGTGAAGGAGAACGGTAACTTAAAGAGAAGGTGGAGTCTCTCTCTCTAAAAAAAACTATGGCTGGCAGAATAATTTTATCAATATGTGACAATCCGACTTGTTTTCATAAAATAACATCCGTAAATACTTCAATAAATAAATCAATTTGGTATATTTAAATTAAATAATAGGTTTCCAACTTTTTTTTCGCTTCGGAAATACGTATTCAACATTTGAAAAAATTACAGACATCCAGTGTATTTGAAAAAAACTTAAATTCAACGTAGAATAAAGATAGAGTCTAAAAAGAGTTTATAAAGAGTAATATCTTTCACTTTATAAGTCAGGGTTGTAAGTTTTGTCAGAAAAAAAGTCAGGGTTGTAAGGATAAATTTACCGAATATAATAACCTAATATAGTATTATAGCTTATCGATTCAAACGACACGTCATTTATATACATGTATCACGTTCAATAGTGTTGGGCGTGTGGGGATGTGTATAAAGAGTAACATTTCTCATCTTATAAACTGATTTTATAAGAATGGTAGGTTTTGATATAAAAATTTAATATATTGGAACACAACATTACATAGAATAAAGATAAAGTATGAGAAGACTTAATTGGGACAAAAAAAAAAAAAATTTAAGTGTTATAAATAAATAAAATAAAGGACATTTGAGTAACCGTTTCTTTTTTACTCAATGATAAACCTCTTTTTTCTACCAAGTAGTTTGCAATCTAGACTTCACCAAATGGAAGTCTTTATCATAAATGTGGGTTCTCTCATCAATTTTCTCCTTCTTTTTCCCAGCTTCGAAGAAATCCCGTCAGGGAAAGTATCTAGTTTTGAGAGTGTGAGTGACTAATTGGGTAGTGTGAGTGACTCTACCCAATATATTATATGAATTCACACTTTTTAATTATTTAAACCATTTAACTATATTTTTTAAATATTCATACCATCCATCTAAAATTTTAAAATGGGTCTCACTTATTTTACAATATACTCTAAATTTATATAATACATTAATAAAATATTGTTAATAATATGGGTCCAGCTTTTCAAATTATGTTTTCATCCCTTTAATCAATAAAATATTATTAATACATGAAAAGGTGAAAGAATGGCAACGGTATCCAAACTTGGCAACGTAGCAAACATTTACCACCACCACCATATCAATTATCAGTTCCCAATCTGCCACAAGGTGCTACACAATGGAAAAGGCATGAAAAGAACCAACCGATAATTATGCCTAAGGAGGCAGAGTCACTCAAGAGTTTCCAACCTTGTTTATTTAGCATAGAAAGATTGAAGGCTTCCATATTATAATAAATGCGACCACCTTGATCTTTTTGGAGAGTGAGTTTGTCCCAACACGTCTAATTAATACCTCTACGACCATTCATATTTGATCCCCAATAAAAAGAGTTAAGCATCCTCTCAATTTCTTCACACAATGAGGATGGGATGAGGAATGCTCCCATACAATAAGAAGGGATAGCCTGAGCAATCGACTTTTCCACTACCAATATTATTAGACACTCCAAGAGATGAAGAGATGACGACAACTATATAATGTGGAGTGTTTTTGATGAAGGATATAGCGAATTTAGCATAGTTTATAAGATAGATGGACGCTTGCTCATACAACGAAAGAATCTCTTTGATGATTTGTGTTTTGGAATAGTAGCTTTACATAAAAGGAAGCAATTGTTTTTGAAAAGAAGATGGATATACACATGCGACATATTCGAGCACTATGAAACTTGTCACGGGTTTCATAATTCTTTATGATAGCTAACGAGCCTTGTGCACAAAGAAAATACACATAAGGTGAGAAGGGGCAACCTTGACGGAGTCCTCTTTCCAATGTAATTGCACCAATGCGACTACCATTAAGAAGCACATAATATTCAATGGACGTGATACACAACCCCTCGTAATAATACTAGTAAACAAAAGAAAGGAAAAATGAACTGAACATATAATCAATTACTTGAATACTTAAAAAGAAATATCATAAAATATTTTTGAGCGAATTAAGGTTTACGGTGTTATAAGACATATATATAGTTTTGTCCAAAAAAAAAAGGGACATGCATATAGTCCTTGCCCCTTTTATGTGTCAATATATGAACATACTCAACTTATATAAATCAAGAGAAAACAAAATCCTTTCTTTTGTGGGTTTTATGCCTTAATTTTCGTACAATGTATTTGTATAGCACATTCCATGATTCATGGCACCTTCCCATAAGAGTTTCGTCACGCAACTCGTATAAAACAACATTTCTAATTAATTATTTCTTGGTCAAGTAATTTCTAATTAACTTTTATTGGTAATGATCAATACAATCAACACAATAATATTTTGTTAAAAAAATACAATAATATTATGTAGAGATTCTCTAATATCATTTGCATTCAACAATTAATCTCCGTGACCAAGAATACTGCTTATAAGTTGGAAAGTAAGTCCAAAGAATTTGGCTAAATGTAATGATGAAAAAATAAAAATATATTTCCACTAACTACCAATCCACTACATTTTCCCTGACAGCTTCAATTAAAAAGTGTTTGATTTTTAGTCTTCATTTACTCATTCTAGAATACACATTAATGATGCATTTTGCTTGCTTATGGCCCAAATCTTGGATATTTTCTAGAAGCAAAAATCCAGTTCATGCAACGTTCTTGGCAAGAAACTTAGAGGAGCCTTCCTCAACAAAAAAAAAACTTACAGGAAACCTTTAATTAGAATGCTGACACAGACATGTTGATCGTTTATTTATATGAAAATCAAGTAGTAGTATATATTATATGCACCATAAACTATCTTTATTAAAATAATTTTAAGTGACGACAGTGCTTATTGAATCACATTACGAGTTGCCTATGGATAAAGTAAGCTCCTGATATTGTTTATGGTTTTTTTTTTAAAAGCCAAAATGATATATATTAAAGCCAAACAACACTCTCCCCAACACAAGGTGTACCGGAAAAGAGGCTAAAAAGTTACATCAACAGTTACAAAGCACCAGACACCAAAATCAAGGAAAGAAACTATCTATGCCCATACACAACAAAGGGCTAAACCACGACCTATGATAATCAAAAGCAATAATTTTGGAATTTGCCTTTAACCACCAAAAAGAAAGAAGCTTAACATTATCAAGAAGCTTAGCGTTAGAGGAGGGTTTGTTTTGAAAAATTCGGCTATTCCTTTCCTTCCAAATAGTCCACGTACTAGCACACCAAATCAATGTGAAGATAGATCTCTTTGATATCGACATACCAGCTAAACTCCCAAACTGAGTTAAATGATCTGTTAAATTATCGGGAGAAACTGTAAGAAAACCAAGCCATAACAAGATACCACTCCATAAGGAACCAAACAAAGGACAATGCAAAAAAAGATGTTCTGAAGTCTCCTGTTGGCCGCAACCTGCGACACAAAGTTGAGCATCTTGATGAAGAATTCCACGTTTGCATAAATTGTTCTTTGTAGGAAGTCCATTTCAGAGTAAGTGCCAAACAAACAGAGACGCCTTCAAAGGTACCTCCCGGCTCCAAATAACACTCGGAGCAGCTGCCACCTGATGAGGGCCATCACTAGTAATAAGGTTGTATGCCCCGCGCACTGTGAATCCTTTCTCGGGATCTGGAAGCCAAAGCCAACAATCTAGAATATCCACCTGCAGAAACACATCATGAAAAACAGACTTAAGCTCCACTAACATCTCCTCCCACGCCAATAACATCCGCCGCCACTTCCACGCCTCATCATTCTCCCCCACCTTAGATGGGACATCTCTGCCACCGACAACCCCTTAGTCTCAGACAACTCAAAAGATGCTGAAACCTAACAGAAAAGTAACATCCCCTAACCACCTATCCGTCCAGAAAAAAATAATCAACACCATTACCGACCTTTCGCCTAATATTCTCGTCAAACCACCTACCCACCTGCGCCCCCCACCATCTCGGATAAGGAACACCTCCTTCCACCAACTAGAACCTCTTCTACCCCCTCCTTCAGTCATCCCCTACCACACCATACCTCTCTTCCAACACCTTAAACCACAAACCTTCCCTCTCATGCAACATACGCCAACACCACTTACCCAACAAGGCAATATTAAACTCCATAATTCTCCTGACCCCCAAACCCTCTGACTCCTTATCCAAACATATAGTATTCCAATCAATCCAAGAAATTGTCCTAGTTTCCACACCGCCCCCCCCCCCCCGCCCCCCCACACACACTCAAAAAAAAAATTTCAAAAGAGATCCAATAGAGGAAATGATACCTAAGGGAGCCTTGAAGAAGGAAAGAGCACAGACAAGGAGAGAGGTAAGAACAGACTTAAGCAGAATCAGACGCCCACCAAGAGATAAATGACGACTTTTCCACCCAGATAAACGACTTTTAATTCGAGCAAGCAAGGGATCCCATAAACTTAGACGGCGAGAATCACCTCCGATTGGAAGACCCAAATACACATAAGGCAAGTTACCAACCTTACATCTCAATACAGAAGCCGCTTCATGCAGCCACGACTCACCAACATGAACTCCTGCCAGCATGCTCTTATGAAAGTTTACCTTTAACCCCGACATTGCCGCAAAAATATGGAGGGCTGCCCACATAGCTCTAACATTAGCCCAACTTTTCTCCCCCAAAATAATAGTATCATCGACAAATTGGAGGTGTGATATAGACACATTAGTCGCTCCACCAACTGTATATCCGGTAAGGATATTGTTTGTAACCATGACTTCCATTATAACATTATAACCTTCGACAGCTAACAGAAACAGAAAGGGTGAAAGAGGGTCACCTTGATGCAAACCTCTTTCCAAAGAGAACTCATAAGTTGGGCTACCATTCACCAATACAGAAGCGGTCGCTGTTCCAATACACTCCTTAATCCACTTCCTCCAGAAATTTGGAAACATCATATTCCCCATAACCTTATCTAGATAATCCCAACAAACGAAGTCATAAGCTTTTTCAAAATCTACTTTGAATAACAACAACTCTTTTTTTACATTTTTTAGCCTCATCAACCGCTTCATTAGCAATAAGGATTCCATCCAATATTTGTCTACCCTTCACAAAAGCTGACTGAGAGGGCGAGACAACAGTACCAATAACATTACGTAACCTATTAGCCAACACTTTCACCAACAACTTATACAAGCTCCCCACCAAAGATATAGGACGAAAATCATTCAACCTTTGCGGGCTTTCAATTTTTGGAATAACAGCAATAAACATACAATTAATTCCTTTTGTGAGTTTACCATTCCGATGAAACTCCGATACAAACATCATAATATCATGTTGTAACTTCGACCAAAAATCTTTAATAAAACCAAACGAAATACAATCTGGACCTGGAGCCTTATAACCGTCACAATGCCAAACCGCGGCTTTGACTTCTTCTAAACAAAAAGGCTTTATCAACTCCATGCCTCGAATTCCACCGCTGCCTGTCCTGACCATGAAAACCCTGTCCAGACGCTTTTTGACGTCGCGATCTTACATGTGACCATTCTCCCATATCCCCCCCCCCCCCCCCCCCCCCCCCAATTTGGTGGCACCCTGTTTGGACCCCTATCCCCCACCCACCAGTGAACCTCACCGCCGACGAAGGAGATTGCCGGCGCGATCGTCCATGGCGGAGCCTTGGAAAATCGCTTCTCTCACGCTCTCTACCTCTCGTAAACATAGTGTATACACCTAGCTAACTGCTGACGACTTTCCACCCGCACCCGCTTAGTCGAAATCTTTCTAATTTTATTAGCAATAATAATATGAAAACTATTTATTTTATTTCTGAATCGAATATCTTCGCACGTAACTATATAAACTAATTTCTCGATTCGGATAGGACTACAATAAACAACAAAGTTTTTCCTAAAAAAAAATTTAACGTTGTTGCGAAAACTATTATTTATTTTGACTAAATATGGAAACTATTATTATCGGTTAAGAGATTAATTCATACATAAAAGATAAAATTAAGTCTAAGAAGTAAAAATATGGCCTGAGACGACTCAATTCTTACAAAGACAGTTTTTAAGGTTAGAATTGTTGAACTTTTCCTTTTTAACACGGGAGAGACCATCATTTTTTTTAGACGTGAGAGTTCATAATATTTTTTAGAGATGTGAGAGTTCAAAACTTATGAGTATATTTTCGAATCATATAGTATATTTCATTGTGAAACTCTTAATGAGGGCCTGTCCAACCCAATGTATTCTAGACCTAAAACGTAATTTTAGATGATAGTGTATATATATATATATTTCATTCATTTCGACGTCTTTTAAAATAATAATATTTTTTATTATTTTAAAAGGCGTCGAAATAGATCAAATAAATAGAGAGAGATCGTTGTTTTAAAAAAAATTAGAGGAACTCAGATAAAAAGGTAAATTTTATAAAACCAAAATCTTATTCAACTTTAAATTCTAATAATAAGAAAAATAAACTTTTATATGATGATAAAATATAAATGGTGGGACTCTGCACGCGGATGCAGCCATGCACTCGTCTCCAAGTAATGATCACATAACAATAATGATAATCACAAAGAAATTGTTCAACCCCAAATCTTCTTGAAAAGGGGGCTTCTTTTGTGTGCACACGAGCATAAACTCCTCATTTAAATTAGTAAAATTGTGGATATGTACGAAAGTAATTAAATAAATGATTGCTACCATTAGCCACCTTGTTCTTTTCTTCCCATTATAACTCATTGCATATAGTTATTATATGAATCAAGTTAATAAGTATCTTAAGAGTACTAGTTTAGAAAGCAAACAATGAAAAAATTATATTAAAAATAACAAATATTGACCTTTCAAAAAGTTAACTTATGTTGAGCACACTATTTTTGAAGACAAAATTAGAATGTCTAAGGATACTCTTTTATATTTTCCTTATTATATTAATGCACCATAAGTGTAATAAGATGGCTGGATTTGCCCCTTGTTGTTCGTTGCCCTCACTAACCCACTCTCAGCCTCATGAGTTTGTGAAATCAAAAGTAAGAAACTTCATCTAGTCACACATTTTGCTTCTTTTCTTATCCCTATTTGAGCCACCTTATACTAATGGAATGATATTTATATTATTTATACATTTTTTATAAGCAAAGATATGCTTGTTACTCAAAACCAATTATAAAACGGTCAAAATTCAAATATTTCAAAGACAAGATAATAAACAAACTATATTGAAATCCATCTTATGCAGCTCCAAAATTATAATAAACAAACTAGTATCATGACTGTCTTAATAGAGTCTTTCAAATAAAATAAATAGAATCTCTCTTTTCAGTCAATTCTTTATGATACTAGAAGCCCTAGTTCTTGAGGGTGTTGAGTTTGATCTATATGAATTAATTTCATAACTAGATTGAGAGGAAGAACAATAATGTCCTTATGAGGTTCCAAATATATTATACTAATAGTAACAATATGAATTAGTTTAGAACCAATTCTTCCTCATTCAATTTTATTCTATTTCCATATCTCTCCCCCAAACTCAATATCCTCAAGAAAACTTAACAATTTATGTCTCAAACATTTCCTTAAGTTGTGGGACGAAAAGCTTATAGTTTTCAAACCCTTAAACAATTATAGAATGTCACAAGTCATAACTGAATTGACTCTAATAACTAAACTTAAAATACACATTGAATCATCATTTGAAAATAAAACTCAAAATATCTTGATTTAGTCAAAGAGAAATTAAAACAAAAATTAATTCAAATAATGATTCACCAAATTGTCTTTTAAATACAAAAATAAGCTAGTAACGACAATCTAAAATTAGTTTAAAAATGAATAAAACAATCTTTATCGACTTTGTCCATTCTAAATTGATATATCTTTCAACATCATTGGACATAAGTCAGTCAAGATTACCTTTCTTTATTTGCCCTTATCTTTTGAGGTATTTTCCGAATGAGCACTATTTTATTTTCTCTTGCTTCAGCTTTTCTTTATTTGCACACTTTATGAATTGATCCTTTAAAGGATCATTTCTAACTTTAACATTATAAACTTAATTGTGCAAAGAGAATACTAAATGCTGAATTTTCGAACAAGTCATATGATAGTCGAAATAACTGAATTTTAGAACAAGTCATCTGATAGTCGAAATTATAATGTCTCGGCAAGATTAAATATTTACATAATGTGCTCAAAATTTTCTTTGCCTAATAATCTTAATGAAATATCACTCTCCAATGAGAGATTGTCTTTCTCTATATTGCTTTAAAAGCACCTTAGTTTAAGCAAAGAAAATATGACAAAAATTGTCAACTTAAATAACACTGATAAGATTTCTGATCTTTTAACTTTATGATCACATAAGACCTATAAGATTTGGTGTATACTCACTTGTCAAACTTGATTCTCACATTAGATACTGAATTTGCAAGAGAATGCGAGTTTCACCACCCTTATATAAGGTCTAGATCCAAGAACAATGTTAATATTATTCTTTAATTCCTAAAAGTTAAAACTTTTAAGAGTTAAAAATTTAACTCAAATTAACAGATACATAAACTGTATTAGCTTAAAGAAAACAAGAGAAGCAAAATCACTCACAAAAATACCTAGTGCACCATTAATATAAAGTCTTTAAACAATAATATCAATTGCTAGTGGTATTTTACAGCAATGATCAAACAATGACAATTTACTTTGACAAAGAATAAATTCTTATAATTGTCATATGTTTACCATTATATTCGTGTGAATGTAAACTCTTAAATGTATAAATAAGTTTACACTCACACAACATTATCACACATGTCAATAAAATATTATAGAAACGTGCATCTTTATTTGTAAATAAAAGACCTTAACAAGATACCAAGCGCAGCATTAATTCTCAATCTTCGGATTGTAAAAATTAACCGCAAGCGATACTCTCAACGCAATGATCAAACATTGGTGATAAGTCCCGTCAAATAATAGTCACCTTTGGGCATCCTATTATCCACATGGAAAAATACTTTATAACCACCACGTATTTACCACCACAGGTATGTAACTATCCGGCCAAGTTGTGCCTTCCTTGGGGCCGACGACAACTCGCATAAATAATTACACACTACATCTTTTTGTAACTTCAGTTGAGTCGAATCTACACAACAGAGGTTACTTGGGCAACATTATTGTTTCAACCGACTCAACCGCAATTACTATATAATTTTAATATATATTAAATGAGGTGATAAGTCCTGTCAAATAATAGTCACCTTAGGGTATCATATTATTTACATGGAAAATTACTTTATAATCACCACACATTTACTATCACATGCATGTAATTATCCGGCCAAGTTGTGCCTTCCTTGGGGCCGACGACAACTCGCATGAATAATTGCATACTACGTCTTTTGTAAGTTCAGTTGAATTAAATCTACGCAACGGAGGTTACTTTGGCAACATGTTGCTTCAACCAAAACAACTGCAATTACTAGACATTTCACAATAAATTAAATGTTTTTAAATGGGAATGGTCTTTAAATTTACAAGGCACTACTAACATAATGTAGGCCGAATTAGTCCATTATGTCGCTAAGTAACCATAAGGCTACTCAGCAACCCTTAAGTGTGAAGACAAGTTCACAAGAATTTGAAAGAAAATGCAAGTCAAAAATCACACCAATGTGTGTATGACAATACATTTACAGGTATCACATAAAAGCGAAAACATAAATAGCATGAAATATGTTCAAAATGGATGATTGGAGGAAAAGAAAAATAATGTTATTGTAGAATCTTAATCACAATAAAATCAAACATCACAATCATGCTATAAACCAAATATTCAATTTTAAATCTGAAGAAAATTGAATCTTATATACAAAAAATATTCATGCTACAATTGTTTCACATATATAAACTGAATGATTCTTTAAACAAAATAAAACATAACTCTAGCATAAATGTTTTCCTAAATAAAGGAAACAAACTTTATATGTCTATAAATAAACAAACAAAACTAGAATTATTATTTTCCAAACTTTAAAGAATCGAATTCTTACTTTCTATACCAAAAATTTCTTCATAATATTTTGAGATTCATTATTAAAAGGCAACATATATATCACAAATATATTTTAATCTTTATTTTCCTACTTCTCAAAATAAATTTTAAGTACACAGTATATGAGAATCAAAACTAATTTCTAATAAAAAAACGAAATTAGTTGCCACCCAAATGTATAAAAAAAACTGGTATAAATATATATTTCCAAATATGAACCTTATTACCACAAATATAATAATTATTACGAGAATCACAATCCTTATAAAACTATGTTTATCCTCATATTATAATTCTCAAATAACAATAGTAATTATCAATGTGATATCAAAATATAATATATATTATACTTAATTAACTTCTTTCGAAATAAATCATAAAGGCAAATTTAACTCAAAAACTAGAAATCAAGAGTGTCCAAGTTTTACTAAAGCAAGACACTAAAGATGCACAGAATCGGCTTCAAAATCTTTTGCCGCAAAATTATCTGAAAGAATTGCAAATCAATTCCCTTTGAAATTGGAATATAAAATAATGATTTTTTTTCTTTCTTTTAATAAAAAATCCATACATGACAAAGCAATTTTAAATGATACCATGGAAGTAGGAGCCAATCACGAGTGGTCAACCAAGAAGATAAATTGGTCATAACAAACATCCAATAAAATTAGATTATTTTAATTCATATGTGGCTGGTCAAATTTACAAAACAGTGAAAGCAATTTCAGCAATTTCACAGGTAGGCCTCAGTTTACAAAATAGTTCAAGCAATTTCACATGGATATATCGACGATAAAATAAACCAATCGATGAATAAAAAAACACGATTGGGAACATATGTCATGAATAAACAATTAGGCAAATTAAAGGCGTCCAGATTGTTGGATGAAAAAAGGCAACATAGATATATATAATTCAATCGATGAATAAATTATCAAAACAACAACCATCGAAAATATATATAAGCTACAACCAATAAAATCTGAAAGAATCAAATATGTTCATAATCCCAATAGATCAAACATGAAGACCGCTCTGATACCACTTGTTGGAAAAATTAGGTCTTAAATCAAATAACATATTTCATAAAACATGTTCAATCATTATGAATCAATAGCGGAAGCAATCAAAACATTGAACATGAATATGATTGGATCTACGACATGTTTGATTTATCAAGGATACAAATTAGGGATTAGGAATACCTGAACGTTTTGATGGCTGCCCTCTCAACAACGATAACATAGAGAGAGGAGGTGATCTGAAATTGGATGGCCATTAGGGTTTCCCATTATTCCGTTAATGAGTCATCCGGACATCCACCCATATTGAGTCCATATCAATTAATTAATTATCTAAATAGAAATCTAATTAGCCTTATTACTTAAATTGATCACTAATCAATTAAGACTCTAAATTGATAAATAGCTAATATAATTATTATTACGATATTTGCCCACATAATGACATCGGAATATAATTAAATAATAAAATATTCCAACAGATTCTAGCTAGCAAGAAAATGTAAATAAACCACAAAGGTTAGCCAATCCAAAAATTGAAATTGGATAGGATGATTCTAAAAAAATCTCTAGTATGAGCTTTACTCTCGGTCATTTGGCGTTAACATATCTCTTGTTTATTTCTTTCAAGGTTTCAGGTTCGATTTCCCCTGACGTCAATTTTGTTGGGCTAACTCCATACAAAGCTGACTTTAAATGAGGCTCTACAAATAGACGGTGAGATTGGACTAGGGGTGTACATGTGTCGGTTTGGGTTAGGTTTGGTCAAACCCAAGACCCAAACCATATAGGGTACTCCGGTTTGGGTTAACTACAATACTCACCTGTTACGTTATTGGGTTGGGTTGGGCAAACCCACTAATTTATGTTTTTTTTTTTAAATTGCGTAACATATTTTCACTATATTTTAGCGTCATAAAATAATAAATGATAATATCAAATAATAAATTTCATCATAAAATACTAGCAACAAACTAAAGTTGCATGACATAAATTACATTAGTATCAAAATAACCAAAAAGTGCAACATCCTAATTTGTAACTCTAGCATGTTTTAATTTGCAATATAGATGTTACCTTTCAACATCCTAATTTGTAACTCTTGCATGTTTGAAAATTAGACTTGATTTATGATCGAAACTTTTTGTATTCTCGTTCGTTCTAATGAAAATAAAAATTAAAATGTGGGTATTATTGGGTAAGTGGGTTTATTGGGTCTGGGTCTGGTTTTACCCGAAATCCATTATTTTTTATGGGTTTTTCATTTTTTAAAACCATACCCACCCAATGACCTAACTCAACTCACTTTTTTGGATTTTTTTGGTGGGTTTGACCGGGTTGACCCAACCCATGTACACCCCTAGATTGGACCCCTCGAATTAGTCGGGTCTTGAACTGGATACCGAGTTTTCAAAAAAAAAAAAACATTTCTCTTTTTTTTACTCTATTTTTTTTAAGTGTTTGTTTTATAGAACATTTGTAGTTATTATTAATCAATTATATGTTATTTTCTAAGTATGTTATATCGACGATTTTTCATTATCAATGCATTTAACTAATTATTATAGATTTTTTTTAATAATAATCATTCTAGGGTATCATTGAAAACAAATAAATTTATCAAAAATATAAATTTTTTTTTTTTGTTTTATTTGATCCGTGGAAACAATTTTAAATCAAAACTTAAAAAAGATACGAGGCAGTAATATATTGATATCTTATTTAATATAAGAAAATCCTATGTTGTGGAAAAGAAGTTTTTGCCCTTCCTTCTCCTGATGACACGTGTCTACTTTAAGGGCAAAACATGTCTTAATAATGCTTTTTCCAACCAAATCTTATTGTTTCCTATAGTTTGGTTTGTTTGCTCTATGACCCACACTTTATATTTCCAATCCAATTTGAAAGTGACCTTTTCCTTCCGAAATGGACTAGCAGGGGAAAAAATTACTTTCCCTTTGCTCACTACTTCCCAAAACACTACATTCAATGACAGTTGAAAACTTGTCAAATCAGTAAAAAATATGAGGGGGAAATCCATTCATTCAAATTTCAAAATTTGCTCATTTCCCTTTATAATAACTTCAACTTTCTCTCTCAACTTGTCATTTCTTTGCTACTCATGTTTCTACACTTATCTCATTCTTCATTATTTTGAAGCAAATTCTTATTTGATAACAACTCTCATAATTTCTCCTCATTTTTGATGTTTATGTATATAATAATCCTTGCTTTTCTTTTCTACTAGCAGATTTCGAAACTCTTAGCCTCAATTTCATTTCTATTGTAGAAGAAATTATGATAACATTATCTCATGTTTTTGTATTTAGTTACTAATCTTCTTCTATTGTTATTTGCCAGGAGGTTCACGGAAACATCATGATAAAGAAAATCAAAGATTTCATAAAATAAAAGCATGGTTGGTCTTTTCTTTTCAATACTTCAAACAAAGTTTTGATCACTGTCATTTTTTTTTTCATTTCTTCCACAAAGTTTGATATTTTTCATTGTTTTCATTTTTGGTCAGAAAAAAATAGTAAAGCTAAAATGAAGAAGATGATTACCACCATGAATAAGTAAGAAGATGAAGAAGAAGCAATAAGAAAACAAGAGAGAGTACAGGGAGTGTTGTACGGTATGTAAGAGTAAAGAGATATTTTTTGCATTAGTAAAAAGATAATATCAATTTTTTTCAAAAAAAAAAAAAACAAAACAAAAAGAGGTTATTAAGCATAAAAAATAAGAGAACTGGAATTAACCCTACACTTCTATTTAGTTTATTTCTAGATAAATTCTATTAGCTTATTGATTATGTTTCCTTATTTTCTTTACAAAAAAAATTCAAAATGTTTTTCAAAATTATTGATTATTCTAGCACCTTTTCAAAAAAAAAAAAACTAACACGCAAGGTCATGAAAGACACATCAGATCTATGAGAATATGTTTTTACTATTAACCAACAAATATATTTTAATTTTAATAAATTTAATTTTTATTTCCCAAAAAAATTATTATAATTTCTCTATTTACTAACAAAAAATTTCAAAACTATGCACCCCCTGCAGAAGAAAAAAGAAAGAAAAGAAAACATGCATATTACAAACAATAAAACGAATGAGAGGCATAACAATAGTGTTGTCCAGCAGCATTGAAAGACAAGTCTGAAGGATGTGTGCCTCTGATGAACAGTTCCTCTTCAGAGCCTCTGATGAACAGTGCCTCGAAAGAGCCTCTTATGAACAGTTCCTCAGAAGTACCTCTGATGCACTGTAGCTGGTTCTGAAGCAGTGCAAACAGATTCAGAAGAATTGCAAGTCTGAAGCTTCTGAAGAAGAGCAAGACTGAACTGAAGCAGCTCCAGCTCCTGAAGCTTCTTGTTTCTTACATCATTCCACTCGGTTCCTTTTGTCTCTTCTCATTCTATTCTATATATTTATTTATGTAGTCAAATCTTCTCTTTTCAATTCTCATTCATGAATTCATAATAAAAAAATATATATGAAGAATCAGTCTCCCTTTAATTATTTGATTATTTGATGTTACAATGAATTTCTCCTCAATCAAAATACATTATGTTATGTTATGCATTGCTTCAAAATTTCATATTAATATAATAAGGTGATGAATGAGAGGCATAACACTATAACAACTTAAACATTCAATACTTCCCCATAAACCGCACCTGAAAGTCGAAATCCATCTTCCAGTCTGATTGTCATGATAAACAGAAATTATGTCCTGCAAGTTAACTCCACTGTATATACCAATAGTGTTGTCCAGGCTACATCAAGAGATAACATCAACTCAATCCATCAAATTTTCACAACAATTAAAAATACCCGGCTCAATATAAGTATGAATCACAAAAAATATTGGAATCAAGTTAACATGCTAACTACAGTTATCAAATAACAGTAAGTGGGTTCAGGCGATGGGGTTCTTGCCAGCTATCTGTTCACTACCTGTTCCAGGCGATGGGGATAGGCTGGGTTCAGGCGATGGAGGGAGACTGGGTTCAGGTGATGGTGTGAGACTCGGGGTAGGTGATCCAACTGTGGGGCCTAAACTAGGTGGTTCTGATATGTGCTGGAGCAAAACACGGCCTGGATTTCTTCTAGGAATACTGGATGTGAAAAAAAGATATCCCATATTAGTGACATGCCATATCTTGGAATCATCCTCTTCACCTAAGACATGTAATAGAAGATTATTTTTTCTCAAACAATGAAGAAAGATTTCCTTGATTTGAGGATGGCAAGCATTAAGCAATTTTTGGATATCTGCTTGAGCAACTGGTCGAACCGTGGAACTGACTTTATTGGTGCCGGCAAACAATTCCAGCGGGAGGCATAAATCATGATATTCAACCTCTTTCTTTAAATGAATAAAATCTTCACAGCAAGTGGTCCTAAATATCGTTGCCTGCAGTCATGAAACTTGCAACTTTTAGAGTTTATGAATTCATTGATTGAAACAATGGAGCACATAATGCTAAACTTTATGTTCGCTCAAGTACGACAAATGACCAGGAACAATCAATGATGTGTAACTTAGTGTCAAGTGACCTTAGCAACAATTACATAAGAAAAGTTATAAATTTATCTTACTAAATAAAAATAAACGTTCGTGCTAATCATGTGAAAGGTAAGAGAATTTCAGAGTTCAATCTGGTTGAAGCAGAAGCTTTAGATGTATTCATAGATTATAGTATCATATTTCTACATCAAGTTCATGTGTTTCCCATGTCAATATAGCACATGTAAAAAATTAATTACAGGAAGATTGTCTAATGGAATGCATAACTCAAGCAATCAAATAGCATTATAAAACTAAACTTCGCAAATATAAGATCTCTGGTGATCGTTAAGATACTCAGAAAATTAGGTTCTGCAACTAATAGCTGGGACCATACAGAAAGAATGCCAAAAAGAGGATGACACAGTTTAGTATCATAACTCAATGTCATGATGGAAAATAGTGGAAAAATAACAAGTCTAGCACTGAATCCTGTCTGAACCATTTTTCCACGTGAAAATAGTTATTCAGAAGATAAACATATAAGTAAGACCATCCTCTTCTATCATGCCTCCAAACTTTTGACTAAAAGTGCAAACTAATATAACTGCATATGGATAGGTATAGTGGCAATTAATTAGATTTAATGTGAATAACATGGCCTCTATTTGATCAATGTCCTTGACTGGCAGTACTTGTATTCATATTTGGACCGTACGGGCAAACAGAGGTTGGCCCAGTTGGTAAGGAGTTTTCTTATATCCCACAAGAGCGTGGGTAATCTATAAGTATCTCTGTCAATGCTCTCTGAGGCTTGAGGTCTGCCCTGGTGAGCCCCAGACCCAACTCACCTAAACCTCAATCTAAAAAAAAAGTTTGACAGTACGGAATATAGGCAGAGTATTACGACAGCTTAAGCAGGTGCTCGCTCGACCGAATAATAAGAAACACCAAACTATTATTTTCATTCAGTAGTCATTTAAAACCCCTAATTTTCTAACTTCCAAATTTATGTACCCTACGTTTTTTTGTCATTTCAACTTCAAAGCAAACAAAATCTATATGCATACAAAGCTACCAAAATCCAAGTAACGAGTAAAGGGAGCCTTACCGTGTGCTCATCTAACAATCCAGACGCTGAATCAAATAGTTCTCTAACCAAACCATCTTGTGTTTCCTTCTTTTCTATAGAGCTAACTGCTGCTACAAGTTGCAGAACTAAAAGAACGCAAAAACTAAACTTTATGACAACCATATATCTCTCAATTTCCATTAACAAGTGCTTGGTATTTTTCTCATCTCATCAAAGAACTACACCCCCAAAAAGAACAACCTTACAATCCCTTCGTCACTAAGAAACACAATTTTCAATATCCACCACCAACCCACTTCAATTCCTTAGCAGAAGACAATAATTATGCAAAACCCACAAAGGATTTCTAATTCCTCAGAAGTACTGAACAGTACCCTTATCAACTAATCTCATGGTTCTAAATTACTGCTTCAGAAGTACTGAACAGCTTCAGAAGTACTGAACAGCTTCAATGAAACAGCATTCAGTGTTTACTTGTAATACAATGAAACATATATACATCTCAGGAGTCAGGACAAAACAGACCAAAAATTTGATCACCAAGGTTTTTCTTCTATGATTGAGCCATTTAGTTCAAATTGGTACATCAAATTCAAAGTGGCCAGATATAAATAGAATTCAGAGACTACCAATTTGTTTGTCCTCAATATCATCAATCAACAAATTCAACATAGACAAAAATGAGGTCGACTAACAATAGAGAAATTTGGCAAACTGATTCAGCCAGAAGGGGGGAATTTTTTTTTTAAGTAATTTCAAGAAATTATAACATCAATTCAAAAGAGAACCTGAAGAAAGCGTTCCAATCTTGCACTTGAATGCTCAGGGCCCTGGCCATCATAACCATGAGGAAGCAACACAACTAGCCCAGTCTGACGGAGCCACTTGGCCTCACCAGAAGCCAAGAAATTGTCAAATATCACATGAGCCCCATTCGCAAAATCTCCAAATTGTGCTTCCCAAATTATCAATGAATGAACATTTTCCATTGAGTAACCCAATTCAAATCCACTGAATGCGATTCATCATAAACAGGTACATCATTTCTGGATGATGGTTCTTCCAACTTCTGAAGTCTGAACAGCTTCAGACTCTGAAGAAGCAAGTCTGTGCCTCTGAAGTCTGAACTGCTTCAGAAGTACTGAACAACTTCAGACTCTGAAGAAGCAAGTCTGAAGACACTGCTTCAGAAGTACTGAACAGCTTCAGAAGTACTGAAGGAGCAAGTCTGAAGACATGCCTCTGAAGTCTGATGCTATGCTTTTGAAGTCTGATGATATGCCTCTGAGTCTGAAGTTCTTCAGACTCTGAAAGAGTTCAAGTCTGAAGAACATCAGAGTCTGAGTTCAAGTCTGAAGAACATCCCAACCTTCTTCACCTTCCTCGCGCTGACGCTCGAGCTCGAACTCTCGCCGCATTGCGTTGAATCAACGATTGGATTCAAAACGACACCGTTTTGAGTACGAAATGCGACGGTGTTGTTGTCGTTGAAGAATTCACAATCCCATCTCACCCCATCAGGTTCCAATTGTTGTGTGGCTTTTCATCCCAACCCGTGGTTTTTCATCCGAATCTGTGGTTTTTCATATGTGATTCGGCTACAAAAAATAAAAGGGAACGAAAAAGAAGAATTAGAAGTAGAAGGATAGATGGACAGTGGAAATCAATTTCCTAGCAATCAATCTAAAGCAAACATCTTTATGAAACTCAGAATTTGAATCTCCTTCTCTCACCTGGTGTTGCTCTCTCTCTCTCTCTCAATCAAGAAAAGAATAAAACTCATAAATTGATGTTTTTGAAGGTTAATGAGTTTTGTCTTTTAATTTGTTGAAGAAAGGAAGATGGAAAATAGAGAGGGAAGGGAGAACACCACCGCTGTTGTGGTGCACTACCTCTCTGCTCCACCGCGTGGCCACCAGTTGTGCAGGTTGCCGTTGAGATTTGTTAGGAAGGTGGGTTGAGATGGGTTTGTTTGGGCGTGAAGGGGATTTGACGAGTAACTAAGGAAAGGACAAAGGCAAAGCCCATCTGATTTAATTGTTTTTGTTAATAGCCATTGATATGTCATCAAAAGAAATGAATGGCTGAGATCACTCACAGGAGAAATGAATGGCTAAAATCAGTAATTTAACGAGCAATCTTTATGTTTAACTTTATCTTTATTTCTCAAAAAAGTCGGCATTGAACCCTTTATCTTTATGTTTATCTTTACTTTTATCTGCTATTTAGAATATCACCCCACTTTAATTCTACAATAATATTGACTAAAACTTTGGAAACAACTGAAATGCATAGGAGAAGTTGACATGGTTAGATAAAATTATTATGCACAAGACAAACTGTCGTTCATAAAATGCACAAGAGAAGTTGACATTGATTAAATAAAACTATCATGCACTTCACAAGTTTTCATTAATAAAATTTCACAATTAACTCAAATGCACGAGATAAGTTGTCACTGAATAAACTAACTTTGATGCACGGGACAAGTTATCATTTATAAAAAATTGTTCTTGCTAAAATATTTACACTATTTAGAATATCACCTCACTTCAATTCTACGATTATATTGAATCCTCAAAACTAAAATGCACAATATAAATGAACATTGACTAAAATTTTGTAAATAACTAAAATGCATGGTAGAAGGGGGTTTTGACTAAAATTTTAGAATTAAATCAAATGCATGGTATAAGTTGTCACAGACTAAACTATGCTTGACCCACGGGACAAGTTGTCATTTATAAAAAATCATTCATGCTAAAACGTTTATATTATTAAGAATATCACACCCACTTCAATTCTACGATTATATTGAATCCTCATCAACTAAAATGCACAGGATAAATGAACATTGACTAAAATTTCGTAAATAATTAAAATGCATGGGAGAAGTGGGTGTTGACTAAAATTTTAGAATTAAATCAAATGTATGGTATAAGTTGTCACAGACTAATCTATCTTTGACTTACGGGACAAACTGTCATTTAGAAAAAATCATTCCTGCTAAAACGTTTATATTATTTAGAATATCACCTCACTTCAACTCTACAATGATATTGAACCCTTATCAACTAAAATGCATTAGATAAGTGGACATTAACTGAAATTTCATAGATAACTAAAATGCACGGGAGAAGTGGACATTAACTGAAATTTCCTAGATAACTAAAATGCATGGGAGAAGTGGACATTGACTGAAATTTTAGAATTAACACAAATGCACATCATAAGTTGTCACTTACTAAACTAACTTTGATACACGAGACAAGATGTTATTTATAAATTGTTCCTTCTAAAACATTTCTACTATTTAGAACACCACCTCACTTCAATTCTACAATGATATTGAATCATCATCAACTAAAATGCGTGTGATAAGTGGGTATATACTAAGGTTTCAGAAATGACTCAAATGCACATGAGAAGCTGGCATTGATTAAAATGCACAAAAAAGTTGACTTTGATTAAATTAACTTACAATGCACTTGAAAAAATTTCAGTGATAAAATTTTAGAATTAACTTAAATGCACATGATAAGTTGTAACTGACTAAACTATTATGGTACACGGGACATGTTATCATTAATACAAAATTTATAATAATTATAATACACGGGTCATGTTATTATTTATATATATTTTAAAATAATTATTATACACGGGACAAGTCATCATTGATATGTATTATAAAAGATTATTATATATAAATTTTAAAATAATTTTTATACATGTAACAAGTCATCGCTAATACATATGATAAAATTATTATTATACACGGGAAAAGTTATCATTCATAAAAAGTTAAAATCGGTAATTTAACGAACAATCTTTATGTTTATGTTTATCTTTATTTCTCAAAAAGTGGGCATTGAACCCTTTATCTTTATCTTTGTATTTATCTACTATTTAGAATATCACCTCACTTTAATTATACAATGATATTGTACACTTATAAACTGAAATGCACGGCATAAGTGAACATTGACTAAATCTTTGGAAACAACTAAAATGCATAGGAGAAGTTGTCATTGGTTAAATAGAACTATCATGCACAAGACAAGTTGTCATTGATAAAATGCACAAGACATGTTGAGTAGAACTATCATATACAAGACAAGTTGTCATTATACACACGACAAGTTGACAAACATATTCTAAAAGCATACAAGTCAATATTTTTTTAAGACAAAAATTATATAAGTTGATATTATTATTGTTTAAACTACCATATAAAAAATCCTGAAATTATATAAATCATTCACATCAACGGATACCCGTGCGAAGGGACCACAATGTACTTTTCTATGGGTTTATGCACCACACATCTAACCCAACTCTTTTCTACTGATTTACCCCCACTTTATAGCTTAATACATACATTTTCTCAATTTTATAAATATGTATTCCACATTAATTCCAATTTGATAATTTGTTTATATCAATTTTTTGTTTTTTTAGTTATTTTATTTTTCTTTATAACTATAATTATTGTTCTTTTTTAAATCTAAACTAAACATAGTTTAATTAATCAAATTTTTAACTGCATTAAATCATCACGCCCAACCGGCACCCGTGCGGATGCACGGGTTAGTTACTAGTATTGATTGAAAATAATGCTTATTATATTCCTAGTCAACATTTTCATCATTTCAAGCTACATTCAAAAGTTTTACCCTCTCTTTCATTATCATTAATTAATTCCCTTCTCCTTAGCTCTACAGTCTATTCTCCCTTGGTCCCAATTCATTATTTTGACTAATCTAAAAGGAATGAAGATATTATTCAAGTATCATAAAAAATGATAATACTACCAAAGATTTTTATTTTATATGTCAAAGAAAAATATTTTTATTTTATATGTTATTACACTTTTTTTATGGAGCAGTAACACAAATTTTTTGAATATCCATAGTTATGATCCAACCTGCCTCTTTTATGAGACATCTGCATAAGTATATCACTTATAACTATTGATTTGACATGAAAAGAGAAAAAAAAAATATACAAGTTGTTGGACAACAAAATAGGAGTAATTGTCCAAATAACAAGCATCCTCTTCAAAATATCGCACCAGAATTTAAAAGAAGATTGATGAGTCCTATTAAATAACATAAGATAAACTAAGATGGTACCATCCTACCTCATCAAAGAGCAAAACTGCGAGCTAAATCACAAAAACACCATTTGATGCCTTCTGCACAAAACAGCCTCACAAATTGCCCTTAACAGAATGAGCTCCTCCCTTAAAAGATAACATTATGCAGCCTAACAACACCTTAAAAACATTATAGTTCACTCTCTTATCATAATGTTAATTTTGTACTATGCACAAATTATTTGATCAATAAGACACAACATATTACATTTGATTCAATCATAAGTCTTGCACAATATGTGTATGATGAAAGACTTGTATCACTTCTGCAACATAAAAACATTATGTTTCACTATCCAATCATGATGTTAATTTTGTACTACGCACAAATTATTCGATCAATAAGACTCATGATATTACATTTGATTCAATGGTAAGAACCGATGCTAAAAACAAGTCTTGTTTAGTATCTCTATGGAAAAAATTTTGTCTCACTTGTCCAAAACAGAATTCTATTATAAATTAATACCTCAAAATTAACCTATAGTATAGTCCTAATCTAGAAATTGCAACAAATCTGAATTAAAATTAATCAAACATGAAGAGGAAAACCTCTTCCAATATTAGCATTAAAACCAACACTAAACCCAATTAACTCTTTCTTATACGGTAAATACGATTTTACCCTCGTCTCTTTCTTTCTTCGATAAAACACTTCCATCGCCGACACCGTTGCCGGAGTTTTCTTCTCCGTCACTGGAATCTTTTTTCTGACAACGTTCTTCTCACCGCTTCCGTTGACACTGCTATTCAGCTTTAGATTCTCCTTTTTTGCCGGAGTTAACGTAATCAACGATTCTTTTCCGTCGCTTTTGCTTCGCCGGAGTAAGCTCAGAAACTTCCACCGCGAAGACGATGAAGAACTCGAAGATGAACCAGTTGAATTGCTTTTCTTGCACTTGAACAGAGAATTCATCGGAGACGCCACGGGAGAAGCAATCGGCGATTTTGGAGAACCATTTGAGTTGCTTTTCTTGAATTTGATCGGAGAAGCCGCTGGAGAAGCTATCGGAGATGGATTCGGTGTCCAAAAACAATACGACTCCGGCGGAATCGAATCCAGATCGTCTTCCACCTCCGACGAAGGTACACGATTCCGTTTCTCTTTCTCATTTCCGATAAACAGTTTCTTCAACGAATTCGAAATCTCCGTCGCGTCGGAGTTTCTTCTTCCGCCGTCTTCACGATTTCGTTGTTTCTCATCTCCGATCAGTAAATTTGAAATCTCCGCCGTGTCGGAGTTTCTTTTCCCGTCGCCGTCGCTGTTGAAGATCGGAAAAGCGTCGTGAGTTACATTGCGACGGTGATTACGAAACACGACGAATTCGAAATCGTCAATGTCGTTTTGGGAGTGTGAGTTGTCGTTTTCATTAGTGACTTGTTGAGCGACGTCGTTTATGTTATTAGAAGAATAAGTGCTGAAACTTGGACACAAAAATGAGTCCATTGTTAAAGTTTCACTCTCTTCCTCTTTTTCTTGTTGATTTTGCATTTTTGTTTTTTTGTTTATGAAATTTTGACTTGGTTTGTGGTATTTATAGCATACGAGGTTGAGTGTATGACGGAAGACAGAAAGAGCAGCCAACGTGTGACTTAAACATTATATAGAGAAAAATTCATTATTGTAGTGTTAATTAAATAATCAAAATAATCATACTATCATATCATCGATGACGGCATGACACTTTGTATTTCTTTTTCAATAAATAAATAAAACATTAAAGAGCAGTCTCTCTAGTTTACTTGGTATGGCCCAATCATAATACATTGCAATGAATCGAAGATAATAGTTTGAATTCTGAATTCTTCCTTTATTTAAAGTGTATGATTCAAGCGAAAAGAAATTTAAGGTTCTAAATCATATGATTGATGGTCTAGTCTTTGTCACTTCACGTAGGTGACAAATATCAGTCAATGTTAAACATTGATGAAAATTTTGTAGATGATTATCAATGTTACATACTAGTGGAAACTTCGTAACTAAAACATGTTAAGAAAAAAAGTTTAATGGAGTTGTGTTCTAGAGTTCGAGGAGGCCTACAAGAACTTCAAACATTTCACGCCGTTGAAGATCTTGGTCTTCGGTTTGAGATTGAACCGTCCATATTTGTTACCATATCGCGTTGTAGTTGTACAAAATTCAGTTCAAAAGGTTCATCGGAGTCAAGATAAGACTCATATACCATCGACAATCATATTTATAGATCATCTCCCAACTAAATCTTGACACGGACAACGAAAGTAGAACTATGTTCTTATTTGAGGAACATGAATCAACTCTTTATCAATCAAACCAACCAATTTTGGTTTATTTTTATTTCTTTTGTACTTTGTACACGAACATGAATAGATTTGGTTTTGATACTTATATTCTACTCTTTAAAATTTGGAAATGGTTTTTTATGTTTATATACTTTTTTTTTTGTATGGGAATTTTCTATTTTGATATTTAAAAAAATCAGATATTCATCTAGAATGAGATAATTACTGGCTAACCAATTTTTTTCCCTGAACATATGGGATTGGGTGATCCCAATGAACAGGCAAAAAAATGTGAGTACCATTAAAAATGTTATAAGGTACTCCATTTAAGGAGAAATAATAATAAAAGAATAAAGTGGCTGTTATATCTAGAAGGTGGAAAATATATATTGGGGATTCTCTGTACATTAATATTTAATATCCAATTATTATTATTTAATTCATTAACCATGTATTTTTTTTCTTGCCTATTTGGTTCACACCACTTTTGTTTGCACATGCCATTGTACATGTGGCAAAGTGAACCCTTATTAATTTTTTTTTTCTTTATCTTCAACCATTTGTGTTTGATTTATGTTAGCACATTTGGCATTGATAACGAGTATTTTTTTGCTCTAACGAGTATTTAACCTTTTTTTGTTCTAACGAGTTTTTTTTTTTTTGCTCGTATACTAATTTGGTGCAAAGTGTCTTGCACTTGAAAAGACATAGTTATGAAAATTATGTTTTACTTTGTGGTGGCTTTGTGGAAATCGTGGTTTATAAGATGGGAAGAAACAGTTGTTGAAAAATAAATGGCTATGCCTTTTTATAGGGTAATGGAAAGTCTCAACCAATAGCAATGTGATATAAATTTTAGGTGTATTCTTGTGTATATGTGTGATACATCTACCATAATATGTAACGCTACATATTGTTTCTAGATTTGATTATTACAGTACGTTTAATTTAATTGGATGGACATTGGTGGATGGGGGTACTTTGAATATCTATGATGAAACAACTGTTGGCATTGGTGGATGAGTTTCTAAAAACTTAATTAAGACTTCCACTGTAAATTTGCATGTATAATGAATTCTTTGTAAACTATTTCAAATTGCTCGATTTTGGTCCGTCTCTCAACTTGACATTCGACTTAACGGAGCTACTAATGTGGACGAGCATGCGTGAACATACACGGAGCTGATTCGTGCCCATAGCTTTCACATTTACAACTTGTCCACGCGAGCATTCTAGTTATTGATATTTCAATAGTCTGTATTAGAATTAATCTTCTTATCCTTTGTAACATTATTTGTTTGTTATTTGAGTTGTACTTACTAGACGTGTAAGCTAGAGTAATTTTTTTAAAAATATTTTAATAGTTTTTTTGTTTGAATTTTAGTAGGTTCTATTCTCTTCCATCCTTATTATGAGAAATAATTAGGCTATAAAAAGGGATAGATTTGGTTATGAAGTGTATATTTGAATTAAATAATAGATAGAAAGATTTCCAACTTTTTTTTCTCGTTGTGGAACAACTATTCCACATTTTAAAAAATTAGAAGCATGTAGTGGTAACACATCCAAATTCTTGATCACTTAAAATACTAACACTTAATTATCATTTTCGCAGCCATGTATTAATTATCATTTTCGCAGCCATGTCACATCTAGAAAATTTCCAAGATGAATGGGAGAATGAATGAACGTATAATTAATTACTTGAATACTTGAAAGATAGTACTAGTAACAAATTTTTCTTTGACCCATGAAAAAAAATAGAGAATAGAAAAATATTCAGTACTGATATTAAATTTGATTTACGCTAAGCATAAACATGTACATTTAAATTCCTCTTAAAAAATGTATATTTAAATTAAATCTTCCCTGTAATAACACCTTTTTGACATTGCAAATTATTATAGAGAAATATTAACTAGTGCTCCTGAGACATTTTTTAAGAGTTGTAAATGGTAACTTTTTATGAAAATATGTGTAATTAATGTATTGAAAATCGAAATATTTGACTTTTATATAAAATAATTTCTTCTTTTGACATCCTTAAAGAGTGTCACGAGACACTCGTTAACGAGACTTATTATTATATATGATAATAATTGATAATAAGATTATTGACACTGTCCTTTAAAAAAAAAAATATTGACACTGTCAATTTATAAACTTTTTTACTTGCACCGTCATGTTGACTAAAAAACATGTGATTTAATACACTTTTCATACTTTCAAAGGGTTAATGATATTATTTAAGGAAGAACTATTTGAAAGAATTCGAGATAGAGTTCCAGCTTAAATAATAATTATTTAATTTTCGATCGAACTCCGAATTATCTAACTTCATAAATGGACAGAGGTTTTTTTTTAAGGCAGACAAACCCACCGAAATTGATATCAAGGAGAATTAAATATAAGACTTTGAGATAAATATATTGTCTTAAACCAATACCACCGCCAACCCAAATGGATTATTAACGGTCGGACTCGATTATCAAAATAAATCTTTTTTCACATGAAAAATAGGAGCCATGAGATTGATCACGTTGACAAACTCTTTTATTTTAACAACGGGGCAATGGTTTTTTTTCCTCTGATGTAAGAGGGTTTTCATAGTATTTTTAATATTTCAGTTTGTTATTTTTAGGCCCATTAGAGGTTTGTTATTTTCCTATTTAAGCTTAACAGTTGTAGCCTAAGAGCAACTTTTATTTATTCAATATTATTTTAGAGAGTTTTTCTCAATTTCTGGTGGATTCTGGAACCCTATTTTCACAAGTTTGTCGCTTGCAAACTTATTTCTTTTCAATCTAGGTTTAGGCTAGCCTACGCTTCCGACTGCGTCATTTGGTATCAGAACAGGTTTCTTCTGTTCTTTCCCTAACGTGATCAGCCATGGGAGATCAACCGGTTACGAAGGCAGAGTTTTATGCGACTTTTGTCCCGTTGGTCAAGGCGTTATCAGATCAAATGGCAGTTTTGACAGGTCAGATGGCGGTGTTGACAACTAAAGTGGACGGCATCGCCAACAAAAACAATCCGAACAGGAGAGGTGAACCAATTAGGGTTCCACATGGTGGAAACAATCAGATTATTAAGGATTCGAGTTCTTCAAAGGTGGAGAAGAAAGAAGAAACTCAGTTGAATAAAATTGTGCAAGATAACTGTGTGACTGCTGAGGGGATTGAATCTGGGGATGTTGAAGCACAAGGAGCTGTTGATAACAGCATAGTGATTGGTGCAGTAGAAGATGCTATGGAATCTTACAAACAAGAACTTGTTGCAAGTAATCTGCCTTGCAATTTTGAATCTTCTGATAATACAAATTCTAGTCCACATAGTGGTGAGGAGAAACATGGTGACAAGGAAGAAAAGGACAAGAAAAAGAAGAAAAAGAAGGAAAAGAAAGAAAAAGACTACAAAAGTGGCACAAAGAAGCAAAAAGAGAAAGACGGCGACAAGAAAATGGAGAAGAAAAAAAAGGTGAAAAGTAAGGAAAATAAAGACAAGGATGGAGCACTAATCTCTGAAGATAAAAAAGGAAAAGGCGATGAAGGTGAAGACGGTAAGAAGAAGAAAACGAAGGATGAAAAAGAAGTGGAAGAAATGAAGCACATAACTTCTTCTTTGCCTTTCACTCAGTGGGACCCAGGAGGATGGTCTCTTGTTCATTGGAGGAGTCAGCATGCATGAGAATCTTTTTATTAGAATGAGAACTCAGGGTCGAGTTCTTCAGAAGTGGAGGAGACTGATGTAGGAGGGTTTTCATAGTATTTTTAATATTTCAGTTTGTTATTTTTTTTGTTTTATTTCAGTTTGTTATTTTTAGGCCCATTAGGGGTTTGTTATTTCCCTATTTAAGCTTAACAATTGTAGCCTAAGAGCAACTTTTATTCATTCAATATTATTTTAGAGAGTTTTTCTCAATATCTGGTGGATTCCGGAACCCTATTTGACTGCGTCATCCTCTCTATGTTTTTAGTTTAAAACACACAATTATTCTGGAATTCAGTACTAAGAATTGAATTTCATATGCTTAAAAGTTTACAATACGTAGAATATACATCAACTATTTGCGTTATATCTGAGTTTTATAATCTATATTCCATCCAATGCTACCCACATAAATCAAAAGAAAAAACAAAATCCCTTCTTTTGTGGATTGTATGAGTGTGTATATTACGTACAGTGTATAGCACGTCCCACGATTCATGGGCATGGTACCCACCCATTCTTGTAAAACAGCATCTCTAATTAATTTTATTGGTATTGATCAATATTAAAATACAATAATATTCCAAATGTTAGTTTAGTTGGTACAGAGTTGATTCATATTTCGTTAAAATGTGAGTTTAATTTTCATAGTCACTGTAAAAACATCTTTAATTATAAATGTTCTTTGAGTCTTAAAATCTACCTAGACGATCTTTAATGTTAAATTTTCTCTAACAAATGAAAAAAATATAAGTACATTAACATTGTAAAAGAAAATGTCAAGCGTTAAGTCGGAAAGCAAGTCTAAAGAACTTAGCTGAATGTAATGATGAAAAAATAAAGTATAGTTCCACTAACAACTAATTAATCCACCATTTTTTCCCTGACAGCTTCCATTAAAAAGTGTTTGATTTTAAGTCTTGATCGACTCTCCTTCAAAAAAAAAAAAGTCTTGATCGACTCATTCTAGAATCCAAATTAATAATGCATGCTTGCTTATGGCCCAAACCATGGATATTTTCTAGAAGCAAAAATCCAGTTCATGTTATGTCCATATATTTTTTATATATTAAAAAAGCGCCAGGGTTGACGTGAATGGATGAGACAAATTGCATGAATATTATATTTTTTAGTTATAATGAAAGTTTTAGATTATTGATCTTTTATCCAAAAATCACTTAAATGGAATAAACAAATATTAATTTTATTGGTATGAAGTTGACTCATTTGTAAGATAGTTGATTCAACTTCTACTACCAACATGCAGAACTCTTTAATAATTGATCGATAAGTATCTTTGTTAATATTCGTTGAATCTTAAAATACATTCTGACTCTAACGAATTTCTGAAACCTAAATCATCTAAACCATTTAAAAAAAAAATACTTGAGTGAAACATCGTCTCTTCTTTATTATCAAAGGTCTTGAATTAGGTCAATTACATATGAGAATAATATAACAGTGCTAGCTAATTCTCTTAATTGGATATATAAATTCGTATATTTTATGGTGTGTTTTGAATCTGAAGTGACAAAATTTGAATTTGTATTTGACAATTATATAATTTTTTTTGGTACAGAGCTTTTTTAAATTTGAAAAAATGTATGTTGGAACAAAATGTATGAACAAGTCCCTTTTGATGAAAATAACAAAGTGTTAAAAAGAAAATTAGATACGCTAATACTTGTTCTAGTGTGCAGGACCATATACTTAAAAATTATGTATCTAACAGTGGTTCTGAAAGATCAAGTTAAGAGCGAAGAAAAACTTTGAAGCTTGTGTTGCACGTCTGAAGATCAGCGTCTGAAGAATAGCGTCTGAAGACTGGGAGTCTGAAGTCTGAAGAAAACTCCAAAGTCAACTGTTGTCACTGTCAAAAGTACAGTACGACATGACCTCTGCAAAAATCTCAGAGTTAGAACCACTCTCTGCAACTTTGTCTCCCTGGACGAAACACGCAATCCATATCAAGGATGAAATCAACGATGGATGAAGCTTCAAATTCAAATGACTCTATTGATGACTTGGCATCTCAACGGCTCTTTATTCCTCTATAAAGGTCTGAAGATTTGAAGAAGAAAATGAGAAGACTTTGCAATTCTGAAAGCGCCAATACTCTGTCAAATTCGAAACTCATCAATAACTTAGAAATTCTTACAAACTTTCTTATCTTAGAATTTCTTAAGTATAGTCGGAAACTGTGTTGTATTCTGTGAACACCACTGATAGTATATAAAGTATTCAACTCAAACATTTTTATTTGTAACTCTGTTTGATTCGAAGTCTCTTGCATGTGTTCTTGAGCAATCAGAAGTCTCTTACTTTGTGTTTGAGCATAGGAAGTCTCTTGCTTTGTGCTTGAGCAATCAGAAGTCTCTTACTTTGTGTTTGAGCATAGAAAGTCTCTTACTTTGTGTTTGAGCATTTGGAAGTCTCTTACTTTGTGTTTGAGCATAAGAAGTATCTTACTTTGTGTTTGAGCATTTGGAAGTCTCTTACTTTGTGTTTGAGTATAGGAAGTCTCTTGCTTTGTGCTTGAGCAATTTGTAATCATTGGATTATAGTGAAAAATCTCTTGTAAGTGACAAGGGGACTGGACTACTTCCGGGTTGTGGAAGGAACCAGGATAATTGCTTGTGTCCTTCTCTCTCTCTCTCATTTACTTTCCATCCGCTGCATTATAACTCTAAACATAGCTTCAGACTGTAAACTATCATTAAGTTTTTGAGAAAGAAAAAGCCAACACAATTCAACCCCCCCTTCTTGTGGTTTTCTCACCTTCAGTTGGTATCAGAGCTCCGATTATGATATTCAATCACCTAACAGTGAGTCAGTCAAGATCCTGAGAAAAACATGTCTTCTAGTGGTTCCCCCTCAACCTACTCCTGGAAATAACTCTGCTGTATCATATGACTTTGGTACAAGTGACAAGCAATCACAATCACATCATAGACCTCCTATGTTTACGGGTGACCCTGAAAAATTTTCATGGTGGAAAAGCAAGATGTACAGTCATATCATTGGAATAGATGATAGCCTTTGGGATATCATTGAAGATGGTATAACTATACCAGTTGATGAAGAAGGAGTAGCTATTGATAGAAAAAGCCTTACTGATGCTGAAAGAAAGATTTACAGAAAGCATCACAGAGTAAGAGGTATTATTGTGGACTCTCTGTCTCACAATGAATACTTGAAGCTGAGTGAGAAAGCTACTGCAAAGGCCATCTTCACATCCTTGTGCTCTAACTATGAAGGAAACAAGAAAGTTAGAGAAGCCAAGGCTAACCTTCTGGTTCAACAATATGAGTTGTTCAAGATGAAGGAGGATGAAAAGATTGTGAAATTCTGGCAGAACCTGGATCTGTTCGTAAAACAGAGTAGAACAGAGTACAAAATTGCAGCGTAAAACAGTAGTTCAGAAGCAAGACAAAACAGACAGAAATAAAGGATAGAAAGTAAAGACACAGGTTATTTGTTAACCCAGTTCGGTGACAAACACACCTACGTCTGGAGGCTATCAAGTCAGGAAGGAAATCCACTATAATAGTATCAATTCGAAGTCATATGTGAACAGCCCCCGTTTCACAGTTTTCTCACTTAATCACTACTCGTGGTATTTCTACCTAGGAACTCCTAGATATAAGACCCCTCTTACTTCCTACTCAATCAATCACTGCCCCAGTGATTTTAAACTCTAAATAATCAAAGATGGAGACACACTCCAAAACACCCAATAGTCACTCTTGCTTAAAAGCTTCATGTGAACTACAATTACAACTCAATAAACCAAACCAACTCTAAATAATTGAGTGGTATACAGAAACAGAGCACAGAGCTCACAATGAACAGACTCAAAAATTAAGAATAACTCTCTCTATAATTGCTTCTGTTTTTGATGTAATTCTTCAATAGCATCGCCTTCTATTTATAGTCTTCAGCAGCAACAAATAATTGAACCAAATATTCTTCACAAATACATTTCCGAAATTCTTTAGAAACAAATAGAAGCAGATATTCTCCAGAAATATATTTTCCAAAGATCTCTTTGAAAATATATTCACAAATAAAACAATATCCAATCTGAAGAAATATATCACTACAAGAAATTTGGCATTTTGCGACACTTACTTTGCGACCCTTGGCTTAGAACCGTCGCAGATTACACTTTTGCGACTGCTATTGCGACTGTTAGGCTTAAGGGTCGCAGGTTTTATACATTTTTTTAAACACCCTTCACAAAATATTTTTTGGCCAAATATTCATCATTCCCACCAATTCATTCTCATTCTCCAGGCGCGCGTACACACCTTTTCATTTCCCTCTTCTTCTTATTTTTTCTCTTTAATGAAATTTTCATTTTCCCTCTTAGCAGAAATAGTTAGGGTTTCCTTCTCACTCCATTTTCCCTCTTTGTGCTTCTTTACCTCACCGATTCACTCACAGCCGTATCCTTGCAAACCCCTTTTGAATCTCTCTCTCTCTCTCTCTCTCTCTCTCTCTCTCTCTCTCTCTCGAAATTCACTACTAGAAAACTGTCATTTAGAGACCGATTCAGAGACCAAAATAAATTAGTCGCAGTAGAGACCGATATAACAACCGATTATTTTAAACAATTAACCAAAATAAAGCTGGTCACTAAATCGGTCACAAAATTTTTTAGCGACGAATTTAAAAACTGGTTTTTAGCCACCGAATTATCAGTTGCAAAAAAGAATCTAAATTTTTATTTTATTATTATTATTATACCAATACATAGCTTTAAGTTACCTTATTCATTCTCAAAAAAAAATTACCATATTCATTTGAGCGGGTGTGCAAAAAAAATTTCCCCCTTTCATAATTTCACCAACAATGAAACCCAAAAATTTCCCCCTTGAATGAATTTCCCTCTTCTTCTTTTCATCAAAAATTAAACCCTAATTTTTCCCCTTTCATCTTTTTCCCTCTTTTCACTTGAACCCAAAGGAACATTAACCCTAAACACAAAAATAAAATTTTCCCCTTTCATGCTTTTTCATTGAAATCAAAACTCATCATTAGTGAAATTGAACCCGTTAGTGAAGTTCCAGCTGTTCCTATTCCTATTCCTGTTCTCATCTCACCGTGTTGTTGTTGTTCTCATCTCACCGTGCTGTTGTTGTTGTTCTCACCGTGTTGTTGTTGTTTGAAACCGAATCCAACTTTCTCATCTCATCAGGTTTGTTCCTCTTCTCGTCATGTTAGTTTATTTTCATTCAATCACACGATTTCATATTCTTGTCTTGTTCCTGTTCATTTTTTTATATTCTCGATTTTGAAATCACTCGATTCAAACACTACCAACTCACAAATGGGTTGTTTTTTTATACTCTGAATATGGGTCGTATTTTATCTAGTTCCTTTTAACGTTTTTATTCTTGTTTTTGTTGTGTTTCGATTTCTTTGAATCCAAAATCGAACCAGCAGTGAAGAAAGGCAAACGACGCGAGGAAGAATCATCAGTGACTTTGTTGTCTTCCAGTCTCGGTGGTCCAGTGATCTACACTCTTGGGTGTCTTCAGGTTTGTTCATTTGTTATTAGAACCTATATGGGTGTGTTTTGATTCTCTAAATATGGGTTTCTTGAATTTTGTGTGTATAGTTAAGTTGGTTGTTGATTGGTAAGAATAACTTAAGTAGTTACTTTGTTTTTGAATATGCTAAAATTTTGTGTATTGACATTCTAAATATCCTTAATTAGTTAGTTTGGTAGGTAATGATTTGGGATTTTTGCTCAAATAGGAGGTATTTAGATTGTTACAAAACTTGTTATTTTTTAGTACATTTCTTTGTTCCTTGGTTTAGTTGTTGTTTGAGTCCAGTTTATTTTGCATGTTTTCTATTGCTGGTGTGAGCGCTTTTTGCTGCTGATTTTGCTCAGGTTTTTTCGCGTATGCACTGGTTTTTTGTTCTTGTATAACGCTGATTTAGTTCCAATTTTGATGTTGTTTTTCTGATGTCGTTTAACACTATTTTTTGTTGTTGTTTTTGTGTTCAACTTTGGCTTAGGGACTTTTTTGGTATTAGATGTGGTGTTTGCTTTTTCTGTTTAGCCGTAACAAAAGCAATAGCGGACATTGTAAAACTATGTCCTCAATCAGAAGAAGCAGTTGTATATGAAGAGTTCTGTCAAGTACGTTATTCCAATAACAATTTCATAGGTGCTTTGAATGTCACTGGAAACATTCGAAAAGATAATGTGCAGAATATTTCGGAGCTGGTAAAATATGAGTCTTCTGTGAATAAGTTGTTGAATAGTCTTACCAAGTTAGCATCTTTTAATGTTTCTGCTAATATGTATGCTACTGGAGAAGTACCCTTTGAAGATAAAACAATATATGCCTTAGTGCAGTGTACAAGAGATTTATCATTCAATGATTGCAGTAGGTGTCTGCTAAGTGCTATTGAAGATATACCAGGCTGTTGTTATGCCTCCATTGGGGCTAGAGTTCTGAGTCGTAGCTGTTATCTGAGATATGAATTTTATTCATTTTATCTTGGTGAAAAAGAACAAACAAATTCTTCAACCAACCTAGGAGGGAAAAGTAAGCATTTCAAGTTTCAATGCAATTCTTAAACATTCTGTTAAAGCTATTTTTGATTGATCTTTTGTGCAGATAATTCAAGCAAAGTATGGATGATTACAGCAATTACCGTTGGGGTAGGCTTGGTGATAATAATTTTCATTTGCTACTTGTGCTTTCTCAGAAATCGGCAAAGTAAGTTGTTTGGAGATTGTAAATTAGTGTTTTTCATTTATTTTATGGTATATATTGTAGCACCAATACTTTAAATTGAAAGTGTTTCTGGTGTCCGACACTCCGACTCCGACAAGCGTGAGTGTCTATGTCAGTAGTTTCTAATTTATTTGGTTCTTGTGTTTAGGTAATAATGGAAACAGAAAAATATCTAAGGATTTCCCTTTTATTGATCTTGCATCTCTTCATGTGGCTACCAGAAACTTCACCGATTCAAATAAGCTCGGGGAAGGTGGCTTTGGGCCTGTTTACAGGGTAAATAGAATTCAATTTTATTAACCATTTTTGCATGAATGGTTATCATCACGAGGAACTTTAGAATTTAGATAGAGTTTTGCTTCTTTATTTGCAGGGTATACTTAGTGATGGCCAAGAAGTGGCAATCAAAAGGCTCTCAATTTGCTCTGAGCAGGGCTCAGAAGAATTCATTAACGAGGTTATGCTGATATTGAAACTTCAACACAAAAATCTTGTAAAACTTCTGGGATTTTGTGTGGATGGAGAAGAAAAGCTTCTTGTATATGAATATTTGCCCAATGGTAGTCTTGATGTTATCCTTTTTGATAAGTAGTATATGCCAAATTTTTACCCTTCTTACGGATGGTATTTTTTTTTAGCAAGAATCGAACTCAGTACTCCTATATTTACAACATTCACCGACATACTGTGCATCAACCAGTTGTGTTAGACCTAGTATTTAATGAATAAATTGATCGCAACATTCATTCATTTTACATGTCATTTCACATTTACATTTTTATTGATCCAGAGCAACATGCACAACTGGATTGGACGAAACGGCTTGATATAATACATGGAATAGCAGAAAGCTAAGCAAGAGAAGTTAGAGAAGGTTGCTCACAAGGTATGTCCTGAAATTTCACTTCTTATTCTTTTAATTGTTTTTTTTCTTCATATTTTTAATTGTTTTTTGGTTCCATTGGAAAAATCATGCTGAAAAGGACTTGAAGCGATGGCATCATCATATGAGGAGAATCGACTCAAAAGAATTGCAGAGAATCAAGTTAGGATACAGGCTCTCAATCTGCCTCATCTCTCTCAATCCCTTCACAAATTGTCCAATTTAGATCTAGAATAGACTAAATTGTCTTGAGTATGTTGATTATTGAGTTTGCTTAAAGTTTTGGATGAATAAACTATGTACTTTATCTATTCTTTTGATTGTTACTCTTAAAAGAATTATATGAATGAGATTTATATATTTTTAGTTATATATTTATGTATATTAAGTATTTATTAATTAATATATTTATTTTAAATTGTCAACAAAAATTGCCCCATTATTTTTTTTTAAAAAAAAACTAAACATTTGCGACTGTTGTGAGGGGTCGCAAGTCCATTTAAATTTGATTAAAACACCTACTTTGCGACTGTTGTGAGGGGTTGCAATAGCCTTTGCGACTGTTGGTGCGACTGTTGGTTGAACAGTCGCAAAATACCCTTTGCGACCCCAATTTCTGTGTCTGTTGGGGAACAGTCGCAAAGGGATATCTGCGACCCTTCTAACAGTCGCAATCCATGATTTCAGAAGTCGCAAAATACCTTTTTTCTTGTAGTGTATCTCACGAAAATATCTTCTTCTGGAAACATACGCAGCTTTGAGAATTCTTTAATTAAATCTTCGAAAGATCAGGTGAGAAAATAAACACTCCAAGGCGCGAAAACAAGACTGCTTCTGAAAGTTGCTTCTGAAGGTTCAGCGTCTGAAGTACTGTTCAGCGTCTGAAGACCCAGCTTCTGAAGTACTGTTCAGCTTCTGAAGACGCACAAATTGAGATTTCAGCTTCTGAAGACGTACTGCTTCTGAAGACGCACATATTGCTTGTATACTTGATTTTAGCAAACATGAAGCCAACAACCAAATATCCAACAATCTCCCCCTTTGGCAAATTTTTGGCTAAAATCAATTTGAGATACACAAGGCAAATTCTGAACACATCAAGAAGAACACAAACGTAGTAACACAATAGCAACAGAGTCAACAGCGGATAATACACTACGTTTCACACATACAGCAGCAACATACACTCAGGAACAAAACGAAGCACTCCCCCTGAAACAGATCAGCTTCTGACTTTTGAAACACACACTCCCCCTGAAACACACAGCTCCTGAAACAGATCAGCTTCTGACAAGAAACACACATACTCCCCCTGAAACACATCACATCAGCTCTTTTGTATTGCTTCAGAGACAAACTGGCTTTTGAACTGTAGTGCTTCTGAAACTGTTTGTATTGTGAATGACTATGAATGACTATCACTTATCTCCCCCTTTTTAGCCAAACAATTTTGACAAAATAAAGTCTTCACACAGGAAACAAAAACTGGCTTAGCATCAGAGGCTGCTTTGTCATCAGACACGTCTTTTGCATTAAGATCAGTATCATCTTCATCACCCCCACTTCCTGCTTGCTCACCCTCAGCAATCTGTAATTGCTATAACTCCTCATACAAACAAATGCCCAGTTTGCTCCTCAAATTTTCAAATTGCTTGGCATCCAAGGCTTTTGTAAATATATCATCAAGCTATTCTTCTGTGTCAACATGTTCAAGCTGCACAACCTTCTCCTCAACAAGGTTTCTGATGAAATGATGACGTATATCAATATGCTTAGTCCTGCTATGATGTATGAGATTTTTTGAAATATTGATAGCACTTAGATTGTCACAATACAATGTTATAACATCATGTTCAACATTATATTCTTTCAACATTTGCTTCATCCACACCAATTGTGAACAACTGCTACCAGCTGCTATATACTCAGCTTCAGCTGTAGATAAGGACACACAATTATGCTTCTTGCTGAACCAAGAAATCAGATTGTTTCCCAGAAAGAAGCATCCACCAGATGTACTTTTTCTATCATCTACACTACCTGCCCAATCAGCATCACAATACCCAACTAACATAGGACTTCCACTATGAGAATACATAATACCATAGTCACTGGTACTATTGACATACTTCAAAATTCTCTTCACTTGAGTTAAATGACTCATTTTTGGCTCAGCCTGGTATCTAGCACAGACTCCAACAACAAAGGTTATGTCTAGTTTGCTTGCAGTTAGATATAACAGACTTACAATCATGCTCCTATACAGACTTTGATCAACAACAACACCTTGTTCATCTTTGGTCAACTTCAAGTAAGTGGTTGCAGGTGTTCTTTTATGGCTTGCATTCTCCATCCCAAACTTCTTGACTATATTCTTTGCATATTTTCTCTGTGAAATGAATATTGTGTCTTCCATCTGCTTGATTTGAAGACCAAGAAAATAAGTTAGTTCCCCCCACAAGACTCATCTCAAACTCAGACTGCATCTGTTGAACAAAGAGTTGAACCATCTGGTTTGACATTCCACCAAAGACAATGTCATCAACATATATTTGTGCTATCATTAGACTTCCATCTTCTTCTTTCACAAACAGTGTCTTGTCAGTTCCTCCTTTTCTGTAACCTTGAGTAACCAGAAACTGTGTAAGTCTCTCATACCATGCTCTAGGTGCCTATTTCAATCCATACAGGGCTTTCTTCAACTTGTAAACATGGTTAGGAAAATTAGGATCCACAAATCCCTTTGGTTGTTCAACATAAACCTCCTCCTGTAAGTACCCATTTAGGAAGGCACTCTTTACATCCATCTGAAATAGTTTGAATTTAAGAATACATGCTACACCCAAAAGTAATCTTATGGATTCTAATCTGGCCACAGGTGCAAAGGTTTCATCAAAATCAAGTCCCTCCACCTGAGTGTACCCTTGAGCAACTAGCCTTGCCTTGTTTCTGGTCACAGTTTCATGTTCATCTGATTTATTTTTGTAGATCCATTTAGTTCCAATGACATTCATGCCTACAGGTCTTGGAACAAGGTCCCACACTTCACTTCTTTTGAATTGATTCAGTTCCTCTTGCATTGCATCAATCCAGAATTCATCAGTAAGTGTTTCTTTAATATTCTTGGGTTCAAATATGGACACAAAGCACGAATCAGTAGTCACTTCATCTGATCTTCTGGTTCTGACTCCTTGATCAAGGTTCCCAATGATTAGTTCTTTGGGATGGTCCTTCTCAACTCTGATTGAAGGTCATTTACTTGTTGATGCATGATCTAGATTATTTTCTCCTTCTTCAGACTCTACTTCATTTTCCACAACAGGTGTATCTGACTATTCTTCTGATGTTACAACATCTGGTTCCACATCAGACACCTTTTTAGCAGGTAAATCATCTATCACAACATTGATAGATTCCATTACTACCTTGGTTCTGGAGTTAAAAACTCTATATGCTCTGCTGTTTGTTGAGTAACCAAGAAAGATCCCTTCATCACTCTTGGGTTCCATTTTCCTCCTGTTTTCTCTATCTGCCAGAATGTAGCACTTGCTTCCAAATACATGAAAGTACTTGACAGTAGGCTTTCTTCCTTTCCATAACTCATACAGAGTAGTTGTAGTGCCTGTCTTCAGAGTCACCCTATTGTGAACATAACATGTTGTATTCATTGCTTCTGCCCAAAAATGATAAGGTAACTGTTTTGCATGTAACATAACTTTGGCTGATTCTTGCAAGGTTCTGTTCTTCCTTTCAACAACCCCATTTTGATGAGTTGTTATGGGAGCTGAAAATTCATGCTTGATTCCTTCTAAGGAACAGAATTCATAGAACTTACTATTTTCAAATTCCTTCCCATGGTCACTTCTGATCCTGACAATAACACTATTCTTTTCTCTTTGTAACTGCGTGCACAGATCTTTAAACACATCAAAGGCGTCTGATTTTTCTCTAATGAAGCTTACCCAAGTGAATCTTGAAAAATCATCAACAACAACAAACACATACCTTTTTCCACCAATGCTCTCTACTTGCATAGGTCCCATTAAGTCCATGTGTAACAGTTTAAGAACCTTTGTTGTTACCTGATGCTCCAACCTTGGATGAGACATTCGTGTTTGTTTGTCAATCTGACATTCACCACAGATGTTGTCTTCATTAATCTTAAGTTTGGGTAGTCCTCTGATGGCTTCTACTGACATGATTTTCTTCATACCCCTCAGGTTTAAGTGCCCAAGTTTCTGGTGTCAGAGTCTGACTTTTTCTTCTGAACTTATGAGATATGTGGATAGGCTTGTTTCTTCTTGAGGCATCCATAAGTAACAATTGTCTTTTGATCTATTGCCCCTCATTAGCACTTCATCTTCTTTACCAGTTACCAGACATTCCTCCTTGTTAAAGTTCACTTTCATCTCTTGATCACACAGCTGGCTGATGCTGATCAAATTTTAAGTTAGCCCTTTTACTAATAGCACATTGTCTATCCTTGGTAGTCCATCACTGATCAAGTCTCCAATTCCAAGAATTTCTCCTCTAGCTCCATCACCAAAAGTCACATAGCTACTGGAGTATGGTTTTAAATTACTTAAGTACTTCTTGACACCAGTCATGTGTCTGGAGCATCCACTATCAAAATACCAATCTTCCCTAGAGGAGGCTCTCAAAGATGTATGAGCTATGAGGCCAACATTATTACATTTGGGTCTCCATTCCTTCTTGACATTGATTCTGTTTACAATAGGTTCCACTTTTCTTTGCTGAAAGTGCTTGGGGTATCCATACAGCTTGAAATATAATGGCTTTATGTGCCCCTTTTTACCACAATAATGACATACCCAAGGATGAGATGCCCTCTTTCTCTTAGATTCCTGAGGTTTGTTCTGATGTTCCAACTTAGGTTTGCCCATTATTGGATTGTATGTTCCAACAGCTGCAATGAACCTTTTAGCTGGATTTTGCAGTTTATTCAAGGTCCTATCATCAGACCCTATTCCATTTGGTTTCCCTTGGTTCTGACTCTCCAAAATCTCTTCTAGCACATCACTACCAGTGTTCAACATTCTGACTTGCTTCTTCATATGTTCAAGTTGAGAGTTCAGTTCGGTTACCTCATCTTTGAGATCAGAAATTTGTGCTAAATGTTCACTTCTTTCAGCATGCAATTGACTGATAGTCTTCTTCTGATTCACTAGTTGCTTGCAAACTTCTACACTTCTGATGTATAGATCTTTGTAAGAGTTAGCCAGTTCTTCATAAGAAGAATTTTCAACACTGGCTTCAGACTCTGATGGCGCTTCAGACTCTGATAGTGCTTCAGACTCTGATAGTGCTTCAGAAGCCTTAACTTTAACATCAGACTTGTATCTTTCAGTTAAGGCAACAACATATTTAGCAAACTCATTCTCTACTTCTCCTTCTGAGTCATCTTCATCAGACCAAGAAACAGTCAAGCTTTTCTTCTGTTTCTTGAGATATGTAGCATATTCTGTCCTAATATGACCATATCCTTCACACTCATGGCATTTAACTCCCTTTGATTGATTGCTCTTCTCATCAGTTCTTGTCTTCTTCAAATCATTTTGTTGCTTACTGATGTTGAATCTGATGTTTTGACCATTTGATTTGGATCTCCTGTCAGCATGTTTCAGAATCTTGTTAAACTGTCTTCCTAGTAACACAAGTGCCTCTGATATGCTTTCATCATCCTCATTATTTCCTTGTCGATCCTCAGCATCAGCATTGCTACAAAAGCAACACCTTTCCCTTTCTTATCAGTACGGTTACTGAAGGCTGTCTCAAAATTCAGCAAGGACCCTATTAATTCCTCAACCTTCATACTAGAGATGTCATGTGCTTCCTCAATGGCAGTCATTTTCATGTCAAATCTCTTAGGTAGAGACCTGAGTATTTTTCTCACAATTTTCTCATCAGACATTTTCTCTCCAAGAGAATCAAATGAGTTAGCCATGTCCAGAACGTTCATATAGAAGTCTTGTATGTTCTCATCCTCCAACATTTTGAGATTTTCAAACTTGGTGGTGAGAAGTTGAAGATTTTACCTTTGATGTGCCTTCATGAGTAGTTTTGAGAATCTCCCAGGCATCCTTAGCTACAGTGCACTGCTTGATTAGTCTGAACATGTTCTTGTCCACTCCATTGAATAGAGCATTCAAGGCTTTGGAGTTTCCAAGAGCTAATTCATCTTCATCCTTGGACCACTCTTTCTTTGGTTTCAACTCAGTTGTCTTCTTTCCATCTTTGTCAAGCACAACAGGATGTTCCCAACCCTTCAGAACTGCTTTCCACGTCTTACTATCTATAGATTTCAGGAAAGCACTCATACGAGATTTCCAATAATCATAGTTGGAACCATCCAACAGAGGTGGTCTGTTCACAAATCCTCATTCCTTGTCCATTCTGCCAGAAATTAACTTCCCTGGAGCTCACCCTAAAACAGGGAGGGTGCCTGCTCTGATGCCAATTGAAATTCTGGCATAACCTGAATCTGTTCGTAAAACAGAGTAGAACAGAGTATAAAATTGCAGCGTAAAACAGTAGTTCAGAAGCAAGACAAAACAGACAGAAATAAAGGACAGAAAGTAAAAGACACGGGTTATTTGTTAACCCAGTTCGGTGACAAACACACCTACGTCTGGAGGCTACCAAGTCAGGAAGTAAATCCACTATAATAGCATCAATTCGAAGTCCTATGTGAACAGCCCCTGTTTCACAGTCTTCTCACTTAATCACTACCCGTGGTATTTCTACCTAGGAACTCCTAGATATAAGACCCCTCTTACTTCCTACTCAATCAATCACTGCCCCAGTGATTTTAAACTCTAAATAATCAAAGATGGAGACACACTCCAAAACATCCAATAGTCACTCTTGCTTAAAAGCTTCAAGTGAACTACAGTTACAACTCAATAAACCAAACCAACTCTAAACAATTGAGTGGTATACAGAAACAGAGCACAAAGCTCACAATGAACAGACTCAAAAACTAAGAATAACTCTCTCTATAATTGCTTCTGTTTTTGATGTAATTCTTCAATAGCAGCATCTTCTATTTATAGTCTTCAACAGCAACAAATAATTGAACCAAATATTCTTCACAGATATATTTCCAAAATTCTTTAGAAACAAATAGAAGCAAATATTCTCTAGAAATATATTTTCCAAAGATCTCTTTGAAAATATATTCACAAATAAAACAATATCCAATCTGAAAAAATATATCTCATGAAAATATCTTCTTCTGGAAACAAACGCAGCTTGTAGAATTCTTCAATTAAATCTTCGAAAAATCAGGTGAGAAAATAAACACTCCAAGGCGCGAAAACAAGACTGCTTCTGAAAGTTGCTTCTGAAGTTCAGCTTCTGAAGGTTCATCGTCTGAAGTACTGTTCAGCGTCTGAACATCAGCTTCTGAAGGTTCAGCGTCTGAAGTATTGTTCAACGTCTGAAGACCCAACTTCTAAAGTACTGTTCAGCTTCTGAAGACCCAACTTCTGAAGACGCACAAATTGAAATTTCAGCTTCTGAAGACGTACTGCTTCTGAAGATGCATAAATTGCTTGTATACTTGATTTTACCAAACATGAAGCCAACAACCAAATATCCAACACATTGAGACTATGTTCTCAAGATTTCAGACTCTGGTTTCTGGACTTCAAATTCTGAAAAAGAGTTACTCAACTGCTGATCATGTGAACAAGATTCTCAGAAGTCTGCCATCTAAATGAAGACCTAAAGTGACTGCTATTGAGGAAGCTAAAGATCTAAATACTCTAAGTATTGAAGATCTTATAAGCTCTCTTAAAGTACATGAATTAGGACTCAATGAAGATGAACCTGTTAGAAAATCTAAGTTTATAGCACTTAAATCTAAACGAAAGTCTTCAGAAGCCCTAAAAGCTTCAGAATCTGATGAAGAATCTCCTGAGGGAATTCTGAAGAGGATACAGAAGCTGAGGAGCTAGAAATGTTTTCCAAAAGATTTCAGTACTTGATGAAAAGACAACGGAAGTTCTCTAACAGAAGCAGTAACTTCAAGGGATCTGGTTCCAAGAAGGAAGAACAGAAGGGTTGCTTCAACTGCAAGAAAACTGGTCATTTCATAACTGATTGTCCAGAACTTCAAAGGGACAAATCAAAGGAGAAATCCAGAAAGACCAACTCAAAATCAGGCAACCTCAAAGACATATTCAAGAAAAGTCTTATGGCTACATGGGATGAGCTTGACAATGAATCTAAGTCTGAGAAGGAAGATGAAGAAGAAGCTAACCTAGCTCTTGTGGCAACAACATCTTCTGATACAGAGTCAGGTTCAGACTCTGAAAATGAAGATGAGTTATATTCTGAACTTACTCATTCTGAACTTGTTGATACAGTTAAGGATCTTATGACCATCTCAGAAGCAATCTAATTCAGTTAAAATCTTTGAAAAAGAAATATAACTTATTGTCTGATGAGAATCTCCAACTTCACAATCATATCAATGAGATTGATGAAGAAGTTAGAGAACTCAGAGAAATGGCTCATAAGAAGCCTGATGAAGTTCCAAGTGAGAAAGAAATTGCACTTCAGGAGTTCATCCTAACTGGAATCAACAGAAGTAAGGTTGCTTCTATGATTTACAATATTAACAGAAACAGGGGAGAAGGTGTTGGTTTCAAAAATGATTCATTCAATCATTCCAAGGAAACAAACATATCATCCTGTTCTGGAGATATTATGAAAGGCACTGAGGTGTGTTTTGTATCTGCATGTGAGATTTCTAAGAAGCTGAATTTACCAGAAATTGAGACTGCTGATCCTGAAGTTCTGAACAACTCAGAATCTAAAACTTATGAACCTAAGGAAAAGATGAAGGCAAAGTCTAAAACCTTGCCAAAAGGTTCTAAGTCTAAGATTATGAGGAAAACAGACTCTAAATCTGAAAAGGTTCAAAGTCTGAAGAGATCAGAACCTAAGACAAGCAAGTCTCAGACCCTGAAAAATTCAGACTCACATTTTCAAAAGACTGTGTTTGCAAAATCTTCAAAAGATAAGAAACCAGTTTATACAAAACCTTTTAAATCCCAGAATGTCAGACCAAAGGTACAAAAGAAGCCATATTCTTACAGAACTAACCAAAGAGGACCCATAAAGATATGGGTACCTAACTCTGAAATCATTTATGTTGTAGATATGATTAAAAGCCAAAGAAAAGGAGAAGTCGTGGTACCTGGACAGTGGTTGCTCGCGTCACATGACAGAAGAAAAGTCTATGTTCCAAACCCTGACCATGAAAGAGGGAGGAACTGTGGGATTTGGAGGAAACCAGAAAGGCAAGATCATTGGTACTGGTAAGATAGGTAATTCTTCCCTTTCCATTGATAATGTTTGGTTGGTAGATGGACTAAGACATAACCTACTTAGCATAAGTCAATTTTGTGACAGTGGTTATGATGTCTTGTTTGATAAGAACACATGCACTGTAATCAACAACAAAGATAAATTTTTTGTGTTCAAAGGAAAATGGAAGAACAATGTTTATAAAATTGATTTTTCAGAACTGGTTGATCAGAAGGTAGTTTGTCTTCTGTTAGTGAGTGATGAGAAATGGGTATGCATAAAAGGTTGGGACATGCTAACTGGAGAATCATCTCTAAGCTTAGCAAGTTACAACTGGTCAGAGGCTTACCAAACATTGACCATCACTCAAATGCTCTTTGTGGAGCATGCCAGATAGGAAAAATTACTAAAACTTCTTTTAAACCCAAAAACATTGTTTCTACCTCCAGACCCTTAGAACTAGTTCACATTGATCAATCAATGGGAAGAAGTATGGGTTGATAATTATTGATGATTACAGTAGGTGGACTTGTGTTAAATTCCTTATAACAAAGAATGAAACATATGATGTGTTCAATAATTTCTGCAAGCAAGTACAATCTGAAAATGAATTGAAAATTTTAAAAGTTAGAAGTGATCATGGTGGTGAATTTGAAAATGAACCTTTTGAAACTTTTTGTGAAGAACATGGAATTCTCCATGAGTTCTATTCTCCTAGAACTCCATAACAAAATGGAGTTGTAGAGAGAAAGAACAGATCTTTGCAAGAAATAGCTAGAACCATGATTCATGAATCTAACATTGCAAAGTACTTATAGGCAGAAGCTGTTAACACAACATGTTATATTCAGAACAGAATCTATATTAGACCAATTTTGAATAAAACAGCATATGAATTATTCAAAGGAAGAAAGTCAAGCATTTCTTATTTTCATCAGTTTGGATGTACATGTTACATTCTAAACAATAAAGTCTATCTAAAGAAATTTGATGCTAAGGCTCACAAGGGTATCTTTTTTAGGATACTCTGAGAGATCCAAAGCATACAAAGTGTATAATTCAGAAACACATGTTGTTGAAGAATCAATGCACATTAGATTTGATGACAAGAAGCCTGATAATAAAATATCAGAGCTAGTTGAGAGTTTTGCAGATATTCGGCTCTCAGAGGACACTTCAGAACCTGAACAGATTTCTGAGTCTGAAGAAAGCTCAGAAGCTGAAAATCCTTCAGATGCTGAAAATCTCTCAGAAGCTGACACTCCTCCTGAAGCCAATCAAGATCAAGATGTTTCTGAACAAGGTCTTAATGATTCTCAAGAAGCAAATCCACCCAAAAACACATTCAAGTACAAGTCTTCACATCCTGAAGAGTTAATCATTGGAAACAAGGATAGTCCAAGAAAGACCAGATCAGCATTCAGACAGAACGACTTTTTGCTTGGATTACTATCAATGATTGAACCTACAATAATTGATGAAGCACTTTCTGATGATGGATGGATTGTGGCTATGCAAGAAGAACTCAATCAGTTTCAAAGAAATGATGTTTGGGATTTAGTTACAAAACCAAATCACAAGAACATTATTGGAACAAAATGGGTGTTCAGAAACAAACTGAATGAACAAGGAGAGGTAGTCAGAAATAAAGCTAGACTTGTTGCTCAAGGCTACAGTCAACAGGAAGGAATTGATTACATAGAAACATTTGCTCCAGTTGCAAGATTGGAAGCAATCAGGTTACTTCTTTCCTATGCAGTAAATCATAATATCATTTTATATCAAATGGATGTTAAGAGTGCTTTTCTAAATGGAGTCATTACTGAAGAAGTGTATGTCAAACAACCTCCTGGTTTTAAAGATTTAAAACATCCAGGCTTTGTTTTTAAGCTTAAGAAATCACTGTATGGTCTAAAACAAGCTCCCAAAGCTTGGTGTGAGAGACTGGGTAATTTCTTACTTAAGAATGAGTTTGTAAGAGGACAGGTTGACACCACACTATTCAGAAAGACACTTAAGAAAGACATCTTAATTGTTCAAATCTATGTTGATGATATTATATTTGGTTCTACTAATGCCACTCTTTGTAAGGAATTCTCTAAGTTAATGCAGGATGAATTTGAAATGAGCATGATGGGAGAATTGAAGTTCTTTCTTGGAATTCAAATCAACCAATGCAAAGATGGAGTGTATGTTCATCAATCAAAATATACAAAGGAGCTTCTGAAGAAGTTCAAGCTTGAAGATTGTAAATTGATGACAACACCAATGCATCCAACCTGCAACTTAAGCAAAGAAGACACATGCTCAAAGGTAGATCAAAAGCTGTCAATCAGATCGTAGAGAATCTCATATGACTGCTGTCAAGAGAATCTTCAGGTATCTGAAAGGTACAACTAATCTTGGACTTCTGTATAAGAAATCCTTAGATTACAAGTTGGTTGGATTCTGTGATGTTGATTATGCTGGTGATAGGATTGTAAGAAAATCCACCAGTGGAAATTGTCAATTCCTTGGTGAGAATCTGATATCCTGGGCCAGTAAAAGACAATCAACTATTGCATTGTCAACAACAGAAGCAGAATACATTTCAGCTGCAAGTTGTTGCACACAACTACTCTGGATGAAACATCAGTTGGAAGACTATCAAATTCATGAAAACAACATTCCTATCTTTTGTGATAATACTGCTGTTATATGTTTGTCTAAAAATCCTATTCTACATTCAAGAGCCAAGCATATTGAAATTAAACATCATTTTATTAGAGATTATGTTCAGAAGGGTGTTTTGAATATTCAATTCATTGATACTGATCATCAGTGGGCTGATGTATTTACAAAACCCCTAGCAGAAGATAGATTTGATTTTATTAAAGAGAATCTGAACATGCATTTCATCTCTGAAAAATCTGCTTGACTCTGAATAAAAACTGAGAATCTGAAGTACATCATAAGCTAAGACTTATCAGACGCTCACTTTGAGAGTCTGAAGAAAGTTCAGCTTCTGAAGACATCAGAGTCTGAGTTTCAGAATCTGAATTTTTGGCTTCTGATAAATCTCATTGTAAGTGGACACTTTACATGTGGTCCACTAATGAAAGTGAATCTAAACAGTAGTCTGACACATGGTCTGAAACTGCTGGGCAGTGATGAGTTAGTTTTGAAAGTTGTACTTTGCGCCCCCTAACGTCATTTGTCAGGATATTTAAAAAAAGGCGGGTGGTTTTATGGAACTTTGCCCTAATCAACAAACGGAATTGAATTAATGAAAATAAAGAGGGTGTGGATAACTTCTATAATAAAATATTTTTCATCGAATGACTATTCATCTATTGTATTTTCATGTAAATAGGGGAAAAAAGCTCTATGGAAAAATGCTGGTTCAATTCAATGATGTTTGTGCAGTTGTGTTTAATGCTTTTTGTCTGCTTTCAATTTCTGAAACATTTCAACAAAAACAGTTGATCACTCTCACACCTTCACTGTCACATCTTACACGTTCAGTTTTCAAACCTAAAAACTCTTCCTTTTTCAAAAACCCCTTTAATACCCTAAAACCTCAATCCTTCAGAATCAAATGGCTGGTTCATCATCTTCTTCACAGAAACTTGCAATGGACGTTCAATCTCAAGAAGCTAAGAAGGTTGCTGAGAATCCATAACTAAAAGGGAAATCAAGAGCAGAAATGGGTCTGAAAGAGTTTAGTGGTACTGAAGTCAGGTCGTTTGTTTTGGGTATACCAGTGATTATCATTGAGGAGATAATTGCAAAGGTATAGTTGGTACCAAAAGAGGTGGTTTGTTTCAGACAAACACCAAGAAAATCAGCACCTGGGTTCCTCTGATCAGACAAACTCTACCTCATGGGAGAAAGTCTGAGAAGACAGTGGACATGAAGGCTGAGCACAGGGTCATGCATAAGTTGCTGCTCCAATGCATAGTTCCCAGATCAGGAGGATCAGATTACAAGTCTTGGGATTTGATGCATATGCTAACCTTGTGGTACTTGAAGAGACCAGTTAACCTGGCTGCTTACATCTTCAATCATCTCTGCACTTCCATCAGAGAAAGCTTGAAAGGAAAGGTTCAAATGTCATACACCAGACTGCTGTCTGAAATCTTTCATCAAGGGAAGCTTATTGAGATTCTGAAATATGGACTTCAAAACTCCTTTCAAGGCAAGGCTGCTCTAAAGCCTCTGGACTTTTAAGCTTTAAAACTGGAACTGAGAGAGCCTATGCTGAAGCACATGGTGGATCAGATGCAAGTTGAACTAGTTTCACAAAGAGCTAGACAAGATGCTTTGGAAAGCAAGATTCAGGAGCTGAGTACAAAACAGGATGTCATGGCAAAACAATAAGCAGTTATGGCAGAACAGCAAGTTCAGATTATGTCAAGTCAGGAAGAAATGAAGTCTGGGATCAGTTCCATTTTGGAGCTCTTGAAGAAACCTCCTCAACCTTAGATTGCACACCCTAGTCTTTAAAATTTAACTTGCTTCTGAACATCATTTTGTGTGTGATATCTCTGATAGTTTGCTCTGATTCTTGTTAAAATTGTTTTGCTGTGTTAATTAATATGCTCTGAACAATTTTATCTCACAATTTAACTCTCTTTTGTCTTAAATTCTTGAATATTTTTTTGTTGATGACAAAAGGAGGAGTAAGTAACAAGTATTTCAGGCTCTAAGCCATGTCAGAATATAAGTTAATTTTTGAAAATTAATTAACTTAGGAGAACATCTTCTCATCTCTTAGCCTCTGATTAATCTTCTGTGAGATAATTCTGTGAAAAATCACTCTGAAACATTTTGGATTTTTCACCTTTTTTATTTAAATTGAATTTAATTAACCTGGATAAGACTCAGGGGGAGCTTACAAACCTCACCTTGTGAATTATCAGACTCAGGGGGAGCTTACAAACCTCAGACCCTGAAGTCAACTTGTTAATTAAATTAACAACAATTTTCTATTAATACTTGTGTTTATCATCATCAAAAAGGGGGAGATTGTTGGAACAAAATGTATGAACAAGTCCCTTATGAGTTTTGATGATAGCAAAGTGTTAAAAATAAAATTGAATACTGTTCTAGTGTGCAGGACCATATACTTAAAAATTATGTATCTAACAGTGGTTTTGAAAGATCAAGTTAAGAGCGAAGAAAAACTTTGAAGCTTTTGTTGCACGTCTGAAGATCAGCGTCTGAAGACTGAGAGTCTGAAGTCTGAAGAAAACTCAGAAGTCAACTGTTGTCACTGTCAAAAGTACAGTACGACAAGACCTCTGCAAAAATCTCAGAGTCAGAACCGCTCTCTGCAACTTTGTCTCCCTGGACGAAACACGCAATCCATATCAAGGATGAAATCAACGATGGATGAAGCTTCAAATTCAAACAACTCTATTGATGACCTGGCACCTTCTCAATGGCTCTTTATTCCTCTATAAAGGACTGAAGATTTGAAGAAGAAAATGAGAAGACTCTGCAATTCTGAAAGCGCCAATACTCTGTCAAATTCGAAACTCATCAATAACTTAGAAATTCTTACAAACTTTCTTATCTTAGAATTTCTTAAGTATAGAGTCTGAAACTGTGTTGTATTCTGTGAACACCACTGATAGTATATCAAGTGTTCAACTCAAACATTTTTATTTGTAACTTTGTTTGATTCGAAGTCTCTTGCCTGTGTGCTTGAGCAATCAGAAGTCTCTTACTTTGTGTTTGAGCATAGGAAGTCTCTTGCTTTGTGCTTGAACAATCAGAAGTCTCTTACTTTGTGTTTGAGCATAGAAAGTCTCTTACTTTGTGTTTGAGCATTTGGAAGTCTCTTACTTTGTGTTTGAGCATAGGAAGTCTCTTACTTTGTGTTTGAGCATAGAAAGTCTCTTACTTTGTGTTTGAGCATTTGGAAGTCTCTTACTTTGTGTTTGAGCATAGGAAGTCTCTTGCTTTGTGCTTGAGCAATTTGTAATCATTGGATTATAGTGAAAAATCTCTTTTAAATGACAAGGGGACTGGACTACTTCCGGGTTGTGGAAGGAACCAGGATAATTGCTTGTGTCATTCTCTCTCTCATTTACTTTCCATCCGCTGCATTATAACTCTGAACATAACTTCAAACTCTGACCTCCAATCAGACTCTGAACTATCATTAAGTTTTTGAGAAAGAAAAAGCCAACACAATTCAACCCCCCTTCTTGTGTTTTTCTCACCTTCAATGTCGTGCTGATATTTAACTCGAGATTCGTGGGTTACAAGAGATGAAGCTGATAGACAACACCAAATCTTTGAGTATATAATTTTAATATGGTCATTAGTCTCATCTAAGTCTTTAGTTAATAAAAAAAATTTGTTTAAGAAAAAATATTATCAGCCTCAAAAAAATAGATTATTTTATTGGTTTTCAAAATATTATCTTAATTTGAGATATTATCAAATATTAAATACGAAGATGTAGGTATATTTTAGTGGTTTGTCACGTTTAAGAGAATAACTTCTGATTGGAACATGAAATTTCTTGGGTATGAAAATCAATTAATAATTCAATATATAATGCAACATTGCTTGGACAACAAACCTAGAGGAGACCTTAATTAGAATGCTGACAGAGACATATTGATCGTTTATATAATAATAATCAACTATATATTATATACACCATAAACTAGCCATGTATTAAAATAATTTTATGTGACGACAGTGCTGATTGATTCACATAACGTGTTGCCTATGGATAAAATAAAACATCCCAGATTTTTTTTTTGGTTGATTGTTATTTTGTTACTCTATCAACTTATTGCACACCTAATTGGTGACGACTTTCTAGCCTTGTGATGTGGGACTCTGATATATATAGTCGAAATTTTAGAGATTCATTGGCAATATTTGAAAACTATTGATTGTTATCGGTTAAGAAATTAATTAAGACATTTTTTAAGGGAAAGTAATTAAGATATTGTTAGGGTAGAAAATGTAGAGACTGTTGTTTTTTATGAGGAACCAAATTATAAGTATATGATGGATGTGGAGGGAATTTGAATTGTTGTCATGGGTAGAGTTCTTTTGAAGACTTTATTTTTAAAAAGAAGTGACATATTTTTTTTTTATTTGAGGGGGTAGAAGTGACATATGTTATACGGCATCTGAAAGAGTAATTTGAAAAAAAACATTCAAAAAAAGTTATGATATTTGCGAAAGTGTGTCGACCAAGCAAGCAGGTTATCTTAAGTGGTAGAAGAGTAGTTATTCAAAGATACATGTCGATCTTAGATTAATTATGTCAAAGCTTCATTTCTAACAAGAAGTGACATGTTATAACGAATTCAGAAAAGACATTCAAAAAATTTATGAGATTAACTTAAGTGTGTCGACCAAACAAGCAAGTTTTACGAGGAATTTATCTAAGTTAGTGGAAGAGTAGTTACTCAAAAAGACATGTGTTAATCTTAGATTAAAAAAGTTATCAAATAAGACAATTGTCAAAATATGTAATGTAGAAAGTTATTTTCTTTTGTCTATAAATAATTCTATATTCTAAGTATTATGGGTTTCAACTTGTACACCCTAAACATCATATGCCCATGGCGTTTACGGATTCATGGGTCACTGCAACGTTTCTACCATTTCAATTTCAGCCATTATGTTTCTTTTTATTTAATTTTCTTGTTCTTTATTTGATTTCATTTAATTTTCATTGATGTAAATGTTTTTCTTTAAACTTATGCATTTAAATGTCCGTCATATATGAAATTGATAATCCTCCGGATAAATTAATATCGTTAATTATAATATATACTAACGGTCAAACGGACAACCGTCTATCCGCTCTTCTTAAGAAAGTTATTATCTCTTCCTTGGACGGTTAACTTTACTCACACATTGAGGGAAGTCAATGAATGTCTTGATTGGCTAGCTAAGTTTGGAGCAATGAATGTCGACATTTTGAAGAGGTGGAGTTCTCCTCCCCCACAATTAGCTCTCACCTTGTTGACCGACTCCTTAGAAGTTTTGAGACAACGAGTTGACTAGTTTGCTCGTTTCTTGTCTTTTCTTTCCCTTTTGATAAAAAAAATCTTCAGATAAAATCATTACAACATATATAGAAACGGTTCTAACAATAAGTTATTTATGAAGTACATATATTTGATATTTTTCCTTGGAAATACACGTTGAAGCGTTTCATCAAATACTCTAATTGCAATGGGTTAGATATAAAATAGAAACGTACCAAAAAAAAGTATCAATGGTGGGACTCTGCACGTGCATGCAGCCATACACTCACCAGCAAGTAATGATCACAAAACTATTGAATAATGATAATCACAAACCATTTGTTCAACCTCCAAATCTTGAAAAAGAGCTCCTTTTACATGTACACGAGCATAAACCCTCATTTTAAACTAATAAATTTGTGGATATATACCATAGTAATTAAATAAATGATTACTAACATTAACATTAGCCACCCCATGCTTTTCTTCCCATTTCTCATTTCAAAATATTATATTATTATATAATTAGTGTAATAAGATGGCTGGATTTGTTATAGTGGGCATATGGCATAATTTTTCCCCATGCAGCCTTCCCCAATGTTGTTTGTTAACCTCACTAACCCACTATCAGCCTCATGAATTTGTGGCATCAAAGTTAGAAATTTCATCACTGACACATATTGCCTAATTTCCCCCCTAATTGAGCTACCTTATACTAAATGAATGATATTAACATCATTTGTTTCCTTTGCACTATGAGAAAAAGTTGAAATAATAACGAAAATTAGAGACAAAAAATAAAATTGGTCACCAAATTTTTAACGAAATGAAAGACAAATTTTTCTATTTTTCATCTTTAAATTTTTGTGGTTATTTCAATTTTATCTAATCATGTTTTTATAGGGGAATTTTATCTAATAATGTTTTTTATTATATTTTCATTCCCGGGATAATATAGAGCACGACCGTCATTTAATTTTAGGGTTTTTTTTTATCCAATTTAATTTTATGGTTGAATTTGCTTTACCTCTCATAAAACATTTATGTTCAAGTTTTACTAGATATTTTTAGGGAAATACTATAGAGTGCCCTTAGGGCATTGGTTTAGAAGACAAAAATAAAAATATTGTATTGAAAAAAAAAATGATTAATTTAACTTTTTAAAAGTTAAAAAAGTGTTAAATTCAATGCAAATTTACTACTTTTAGTTTTCTTAACAAGTGCCTTAAGAATACTGGTTAGCATGACCCATATTTTTATCCTAGGTTTTTTCTCTCACTTTTTCTAGAACTGATCCTAATGGTCAATTTTTGCTAACAGAACAAATAAAAATGCAATCATTAATTTTCACATGATTTCTTCGCATAGTGCAAACCACGTCACAGGGACCAGCTCTAGAAACTTGGAATAATTGGAGACCAAATTGATGAAAAAATTAGTAAAGTTAAACTTGGTCTGGTAAGTACAACTCAAATTAAAAAAGATTAGATGGGTGAATTATAAGATTAAACTTGGTCTCGTAAGTACAACTCAAACTAGAAAAGATTAGATGAGTGAATTATAAGATTAAACTTGGTCTCGTAAGTACAACTCAAATTAGAAAAGATTAGATGAGTGGATTATAAGATTAAACTTGGTCCCGTAAGTACAACTCAAATTAGAAAAGATTAGATGAGTAGATTATAAGATTAAACTGCTGGTATGTTCCTTAGAACAAAAAAGATAAATGCTACGGTGTATTGCATACGACAAAACATACTCTGCCCTCTATGCAATTGGTAATTTGATAGAGAAAAGATGAAATGCTAGTTGTGAATGGCACATTTCTAAAAATAATAAAAATAGTTTTGAAAATTTCATTATTTCTAAAAAATAGGGTAAATTACACTTTTGGTCCTTTAAATATTTTTCAGGTTTCATATTGGTCCCCTAATTAATAAAAGTAACGTTTTGGTCCCTTAAATCCTTTATGTTAGTCACTTTGGTCCCTTCCGTTAGTTTGTGTTAAAAAACGTTCACTTTTGGTCCCTTAAATATTTTTCAGGTTTCATATTGGTCCTCTATTAGGGGACCAATATGAAACCTGAAAAATATTTAAGGGACCAAAAGTGAAACCTGAAAAATATTTAAGGGACCAAAAGTGAACGTTTTTTAACACAAACTAACGGAAGGGACCAAAGTGACTAACATAAAGGATTTAAGGGACCAAAACGTTACTTTTATTAATTAGGGGACCAATATGAAACCTGAAAAATATTTAAAGGACCAAAAGTGTAATTTACCCTAAAAAATACAGACAATTGATCACTTCAAGAGTATCTTAATCAAAATAGAAAATGTTTTCACAAAATAAACGGACTCTTAAATTTCAAATGAGGGACAACACATGTTTTCTCTCATCATACGAGGAACACCTTTGTCAGTTAAGTCATGACTTGTGGATAGGAGATGTGTTTATTTAGTGTAAACGGATGAGTACTTTGGATAATATAAATTACATTAAAGGAGTGGGTGTTGATAGCGAAAGAGGGGTGTGGGTAGCACCACACAGGAACTTCAATGCAAAGCCCACATTTTTTTGTTTGCCTTTCTATTTTCTTTCAACAACCAAATAAAAAAAAAAGTAATGTTTATTATTCTCTTTTAACCTAACTTCACTGCTATTTTTACCCAACCTAACTAACCATAGGTGCTGATTCCAAAATTTTAATTTAACTCTATTTCTTCTTAGATAAACTAATCATAATTTTTATTTCTCTTGTCATTTTATATTGAAAGAAGTTTAGTATCGATATTATCGCTTACAATAATTTGATGGAACAATCTTTAATAAGACTTTACTTACTTCTCGGTTAAACTCCGAATTATCATGACTGCATTCCTCGTGAACCGGAGGGTTAAGAAAAAAAAGGTTGCTTACAAAACTTCCTCCACATGATAAGATCACACACACAAAGCATAAATCAAACTATGTATATCTGCTTCCATTAACAAGTTGTTATATATGATACAACCAATATATACAACCTTTACATAGCTAACCTACATCAAATGTAAAAATAAATAAAAATAATGCAATCAACTCTAAAAAAAAGCTATTTCCAATGCTCACTACATCAATATCACTTTCAAACTAAGTAACAAACCAAATACAAATCCACTTCCAAAAACCATATTTACATTTTACATATTTCAAGGTTCCCTTTGCTTCAATCTTTCTCTCAAATGTATTAGTTTACCTTGAACTTGTCTAGGTAACTCATCAGAAATCTCAAATTCAGACCCTTCTACTTGTTTTCTTTGTATTATATCATGATACATTGGTAGAAACCTACTTTGAAAAGCTCTATAAGAAAAATATGGTAAAAGAACACAAACAACAATAAAAAGGGTAACTAGCCAATATAAAGCACTAGGAGCACATGCTTCCACAAATACCCTATAAGCTGTTGTAGATATGGTTGGAGATATATAACCATAAATCACCAAGAAAACATACCAAAGGACAATACTACCCCAAATGAAAAAATGTTGAATCCAAGTGAAGTAGTTGATGGAAAGTGCCATTTGGCAATTCACAACCCAAATTGCACAAGTATACATTATGACACCGAGTATTTCGAAATCTACCACTTGACCGTCTTTTCTTAAGGCTTGATTTAAGACGGAATTTGTGGTTAAGAAGAAGATTAGCAAGGAACTAAGGAATCCGTTCAACATCCAGCCGATAATCAGAGTCCAGCTGAAGAGGGTGTTCTCTACTCCTTCTAGATATAGAAAGGGGTGCTGTATATAAAGATAGTTTGATTAGCACAAGGTTTCTTGGATTTCAAGTAATCACGAAATTTAATAACTACGCACCGACAATGTAAAAAAGTTATATACAGGACGTTCAATCATATGTATCTTTATGTAGACAAGTTCATATATTTTATTAAAAAATATTGTGATGCAATGTAACACTATGGTAAAATTAGGTCATGTTTGGATAAACAACTTACTAAGGCGCTTTATGCTATAAGCGTTTATCTTGTAAGTGCTTATGTATAAGCTATTTCAACAAAAAGATAAAACAAAGTTGAACTGTACACGTATAAGGTATAAGTTGTTTTCATAAACTATCTTGAGAGCTTATCAAAATAAGCAGAAGATAACTTTTGGACATCATAAGTTGTTTCTATAAGCTCTCTCAAACAAACTCACAGTGTTTATGTTAGTAGCTAAACCCAAACAAGTAAATCCAATCATACCCTTAATTGGATGTATATGTAAAAATATTTTCATACAGAATTCTTAATCATGAGTCAACAAAAGAAACCAGGAGACAGATGAAAACATTAGCATGAGTGTTTTATGGTGGCGCATGTTTATAGTTAAATGTGTGAGAAACAAATTTCAGATTGATTAAAATTTACCTATATCATCATTTAATGACATTTTTAGTACTTATTGATCTTGACTTATGGAAATAAAAATTGTACATATCTACCAAGGGTTCCTTAATTATTCTTTAATATGTACATAAGCAAATTAAAGAAAGAAAATTTAGTACCTTTTGGCATAGTCTGGCAGAAACATCCTGATCAAAAACACCTAGAGCAATTACCGGTAATGAAGTGAAGAACACATTGTAACACGACATGTACCAATCGTTATAAGCGGCTTGACCGGAGAATGAAGCATATGCTTCAAACCAAAATAGGGTAAATCCAAATGCAATGTTTTTATAGAAAAAGTAACATATCTGCATCAGCATATAAAACAAGTTATCAGTGACCAAGTTTTTGTGGATCAAGTTTAATGAATTATATCTGAATAGCATAGATGACACATATACAAACACAAAGTTCTTTGGATGCATGATTTTACCATCATTGATATTCTCCTATAACACCAATGGCCATGTACCAACAACAAACGCTCTAGAAAACGGAATTGTCCGATTGCATAATCACTTGCCATTACAGCCTGTAGAAAACAAATAGTATTTTTTCAAAATAATATCCATACCATGTTAAGGTTTTATTTAATAAAAGAAGAAAATAAATGAGAAACAATTGATGATTTCAATGGATCAGATGAACCGCTACAAACAATTACATTCCATACTATATAGTATGAGTTTAATAGCTACACACCAACAGTTTAAACTTGTTTAACTGGTTTTACATGTACATTTATATGTATCATCAAGATGGTGGAATATGATTCGATGTTTGTGTAAAACTTGTTTTTACAATCAGCATATAGTTATTAAACTATGAACATAATACTAACCGACATTGAACTGATGTAAGTTTGATGACTGAGTTGATTATGTATAATTGAAATTTTTCTTCAATTTCTAAGTAATTTTTTCATATTAAGAAGATGACACGTAGAAGATCACAAAAGAGTTAAGAACATATGCGCGTGAGGACATGGTAGATTGAGTTAAGTTAAAAATTATTTTCCACTTCTTAACTTACTATGGACATGGGGGATATGACTATTTCAAGAACCGTTAAATTTCAGAGACAGCGTAAGTAGTCATCTCGATCCTCAAATGTGTAAGGTAGTGTCACTATAGTGACAGCGTGTGAAACATTCAAGGACCTAAATGACTATTTAATCAAATAGAACAATCGAAATAAATTCAAGAAAATGTATGTTTGACCTGCATCCCTTCAGCACCACTAATTCCAACTCCAATATCAGCTTCCTGAAGCATACCAACATCATTTGCACCATCACCAATAGATAAAGTTGTCTTCCCGGTTTCCAACTTCACCAATTTTGTAACCTGCATATTTTTTCGGCTGATTTGATTATATACAAGAAATTTCCATTATTTATAATTTCAAATAGCGCATCCATAATACTTACGCGAGCTTTCTGTTTTGGTGAAGACCGGCAACATATGACAGAAGCACAATTACTAGCCAACTTAAAGAATGGCTTCTCCAATGCGTTGTTGAGGGAGTACTCCAAGGACCTCCCATCAATTATCAAGCCAAATGAAGAACTATCCTTTTCTGCATCGGAACTGTCTTTTGTTGACTTGATTTGCAATATTCCCTCATTAATTTGCTTCTCGATGCTTTCATGAGAGGCCTAAGCAATCATTGTATCAAAGATCGAAAATAATGAGAGAAAATTGGATGCAAAAACCCGCAAGGTTGTGTACCTTCGCTAGAGCCTCCTTGTCCCCTTGTTTCTCTATTGATATGATATCAGATGAATCAAGAGTGATCACTATCTGTTTCATGTCTTGTCTAAGTAAACTACAAGCATACCTGTCAAAAGGGAGGGGCAAAATTAGTATCAACTTAATAAACTTCCCTAGAAAGTTCCAGTGTTGTCAATCACAGATCGCAACAAACAGCGGCTTGTTCAAATTTTGCTATGCTGCAATACTATAGTGCTGCTGTAGCTGCTATTGGACTAATATTTTGTACTAATTTGTGTATCGCAAAAGCAGAAACATAGCAATTTGTTGAAATTCCGCTACATTGTAGTCACTATAGCCTCTATTTGACAACATTTATTAGAAATAGAAAGCAGAATAAGCCCTGTTGAAGTACCCTATGTTGACTGCAGTTTCCATTTTGTCCCCAGTCAATACCCATAACTTGATTCCTGCCTTAGCAAGCTTTTCGATACATTCAGGAACCTGTATTTTTAAGTAAACAAAGCTAACTTCATTGACTAATCAAGCACATAATTTTTGGTGTTAAGTAATAATGGATTTTTTTTGTTGAGTATGACTCATATTTGCTATTAAGTAGGCAGTTGCTTGTGCATAGTGCGTGAAGCTGAAAACACAATTGTATAATCGAAAAACTACAGCAGCCACTTTGTTGTCAGACACGTAGGCACAATTGGCCGAACTCTGTGATCAATTGCATGTGGTTTTTTGTGCGTTTTATTTATTTGTTTTCTTTAGAGCTGGATTTGTTGTTCCAACATTTTTCGGTTATTATCTATTCCCGAAGCTTGAGTTCTTGTGTGTGTGTGTGTATGCAGGTTAGAAACTTCTAGTTAATTATCAGTTTATCACAATGTATAAATTGAGTTTAGTAACTATATATATTGACAGGCAGTGAAAATATGTTTTACTTAGACATCTGATCATATTTCATCATCCTGAGGTAAAAATACTCGAGCGAATTTTATACTGACCCCTTTTTGAAGTCTATCCTCAACTGCTGTAGCTCCAAGAAGTATCAAATCTCTTTCCATCTTGTCAGCTGCTGCATCCACAAGTACATCTCGGTCTGCTGCTAAAGAGGTTTTGGCCTTCGAGAACTCCTTGTCCCACTGCTTATATTCTTCTTCGCCAAGTTCACGGTACGTGATTACAAGAGTTCTTAAACCTGCCTCGGAATATCTTTTGATATGATTATTAGTTTCAGCTTCAAACTGTCTTCCATACTGTGAGAGCCTTTCAAACATCACACTGCATGGAAATACAGAATTTGCAATCATAACGTGCAACTTACACATAACAGCTCTGTTATATCAAAATATTGATTAAATATATTTCTAGTCCCTATAAAATTCAGGATATTTCAAGTTTAGTCCCTACAAAAAAAATGTTTAAAATGCATGGACCAGGGACTAAAAGTACTCTTTCTTTTGGGACAAATAAAAATAGGGACGAAAACTGAACAAAATGTTTATAGAATTAAAACTTAGGGACTCAATATATTTAACCCATAAAAAAATGTTGATAGAAATTGAAACCTGTCTGCACCCTTGCACAGGAGCAATATTTTATTTTCCTCGGTCCGCACTATCACTGACATTCTTTTGCGAGAACTGCTGAACTCTAAGACATGCAGAAGCTGGTACACTCTACTCATCAAAGAAGTAAACAAAAAATAATTAAACACAAAATTCAAAAAGAATGAACATGCGCCAAAAACATTTTTAATTACATGGTAAAACCAATCGATGAAACTAAGCTAAACCAAGCGTATCAGTTGGTGATGCTATATCAAACATGGTAAAAGGAGTTAGCCAACCTGTCAACCTTTTTTCCGCTTTCATGATTCAATTCATGCAACGAAATGCTTGTTTGTGTCCTAACGAAAAACTCAAAACCGAGCTCCCTTGCAGCTATGACAAATGAGGCTTCATCCGGTGACTCAGCTTCATAGGAAATTTCTCCCGACGCTTTATCTACATCAGGAATAGCTGTATGACATATAGCTAAAACTCGAAAGAATTTCTCTATGATGTCCGGATGTGGTTCATTAATCCATTGTCCATTCATTATACGTTCATCTTTAAAGTTAAAGCCCTTAACTGTCTTCTGAGAGTCCACAACATCGCTACTCTGACTCAAGAAATCAGATGAATAAGCATCACCTTCAGATTCCCCGTCATTCGCTCTCCTAGCAAGTGCCTTCTCAACTTCCGTAATACCACGGCCATATTGAACACCCCCTATTGAACATTTGACGAACTCCATGGAGTTACATGTCAAAGTACCGGTCTTGTCAGACAATATGGTATCAACTTGACCAAGTTCTTCATTCAAATTAGATGTTCGCGCATGAGCCGGCTTATCTGATTCTTCATAATACATTTCTTGATCTTGGTTGATGAAAATACTCTGCAGAACTTTCACAATTTCGATTGACACATAAAGTGATATCGGAATTAGATATCCATACAACATAAGGGCAGTCACAAAATGAAGAATCGAAGCAAGGCCTGCCCTTCTAGGATCGTAATATACGGTTGATTCATCCGGATGAAGATACCATCTTCTGTAACTTCCATCATTATTAATATCATTTTCGGTCTCGACACCGAAAAACATAGATCCGATAAAGGATATCAAAATCAAGGTACTAAAGAGAATGTAAATTATCTTATCCATTTTTCTCTCAATTTTGCTCCTTTTTGATGGAGGATCAACAGAATTCTGCATCACTTTTGTGTCATGACCGGTAAAGATGACAACACCACATATATATTCGGTATTTCTCAGCTTAGAATCTCTTAAAAGGATCTGTTGCAACGAAAGAGGATGTTCTTCACCTTCATACTCCAAAGTTCCAATAAATGAGTATAAATTTTCATTAGGATCCTCACATTTCACCATAGCCCTAAACTTCTGCAGAGATTTTTCATCGTTAAGACGTGTTGTCGCGTTCAAGGAATGCTTTAGTTTTAGATTAGTTTCTCCGTCAAGATTCATTGTTTCAACATAGCAAACACCGTCCTCGTAGCTTGACGAAAGCAGAAGAAGATCAGAAGGAAAGTAGTCATCCTTGTACACTTTAATCACATCACCGACACGGAGTTTCTTCCATCTTGTCTCCACAAATGTATGGTTTTTACCATATACATGAACCTTTCTGTTGTTCGCCTCTATATCCTGAAGAAACCAGTCGAAAATGGCATTTATCATTGAAAAAGAAAACTGCCTAGAACTAAAGATTTGAAAGAAACCGATTGAAAATGGTGACTCGTAACAGGACAAAAGTCAAGCATATCCAAAGCAAATCATCAACAGAAAAAAAAAAAAAAAAGGAAAAAAAAGGCACAAAAAAATGGTAAGCATATGTTACTTCGGCATAAAGCAACACTTAATTATATGAAAGAATGATACGGAACAATAATGTTTCTCAGAATCATTTTTGAACTCTTCTGCATTGTAAGATGATAAAACTAATAAGCCTAATTTCCAACCTAATATTTCCATAAGAAACATTGGATCATAATTGATCTTCTTAATAAAAGCTTGATTCCACCATACAAAATAAATAACATTGAAAACTGCATAAGTACCAGCAAATTACATCAGCAATACTACCTACTCATAACTTTCTACTTCAAAGCCACAGCTACAAACTAATTCATAAAGACATGATTACACCAATTGAGTATATACTACAATTTTATAGGACATATGCAAATGTAAACCTTTGCAGAAACTACCACTAGGAGGAGGGTCAATTAAGAATCTGTTTGAATTGACTTATTTGAACTTATCTATAGACATTACTACTTGTGAGATTGTTTGGGAGAGCTTCTTAAAACAACTTATGACATGTCCATACACTGTTTTTTAGCTTATTTCCATAAGCTCTCCAGGATAGCGTATGAAAACAATTTGACTTTATTTTACTATAGAAATAGCTTATACATAAGCACTTATGCTATAATCACTTAAATAATTTGTTAATCCAAACAAGACCGAAGGCCATTAAAGAAAAGAAAAATTGAAACAGTACCTGTGTTCTCCTTCTCCAATCTTCCACAGCTTCTTTGGCCATAGTAGCACCAATAACAGCCACCAAAGGTGCAGCAATACTTAAAGCTGTATAAGGTGCCAAAGGACTAAATGAAACACAAGCAACAACAAGAAAGTAGATATTTGCAACCCTTCTGAATTGTTCAAACAAAGACTTTGGTATAAAATTAAATGCTGTATACTTGGTAGTTGAAACATAATTTCCACCATAATTCAACTGAATTGCTTCAATATTATCAGGATCATTGCAATGAACAACTCTTGAATACCCTTTTTTTCCAATTTGTGAATGACCATCTCTAAATGATGATTTGAAACAAGAAAATGAATATAGTTTGCTAAAATGTATCCTCTTTTTTCCACCTTGAGGCATTTTTTTTCTTCTTTTTTTTCAACTTCACCTATAAACTCTAAATGATCCTCTAATTCTCATTGGAATAATCAAAGAAACACTAATCAGAAAGAACATAAAAAAGATCAAATTTTCAACACCCTCTTTAAAAAAAAAAAACACCAAAGTCAAAAAGAAAAAAGAAACAAAATTAGGCCAACCCCTCCACCTAAAAATTTGTACTTACAATTAATGTGAAATAACCAGACATAAAAAAAGAAACTTGATTATACCAACAAACAAATAAACCTATGATCCCTACTATAGTATATAACTTATATAAATTCCAACAAAAAAACAACACAAAGGTAAGAAGAACAACTTTGTAAAGGGTATAATGGGAAAGACTTGTAGGTAGAGATATTAAGAATTCCTTGCTCTAAATGAAGGGTGAAGGTGTCTCTTACTTGATGGTTGATGAAGAGAATTGTGTAGAGAGAGAGAGAAGAATAAGTTGGTGTGAGTAAGTATAGTAGTTAAGGTTGCCGTTTGTGTAAGCAAGTGAATAAAATGAATGAAAGAGACATAGAAAACATTGATAGATTAGAAACAACTGCTACTAGTACTATACTACTAAGATGGTTACTACTATTTTCACTTCACCATAATTTCGTTCATTCATCAAAGTGAGAGAAAGAGACCAAAACAAGAAAAAGGTACTATACAGGTGAGTGTAATCAATGCAATCAATAGTCAATAATATAAAGATTATTTAATATAGAGTTTATTGAGATACAAAAAATATGTACCAAGGGACAAATATATTATATTGTTGAAAAACAACTATTAATAATTTATTGTTATGAAAAATAATAAATAATTTAAAACAAATAAATATTTCAACAAAATATATGAAATTAAGGAAATATCATTTTTTTTTTTGCATTCATGTAATTATTACTAAGCACATATACTCCAAATTTGGGACGTAATCGTATCACATACGTATTAGATACATATATTTTGTGGATAATCTTAGATATGAATTCTAGAAGTATTAACATTATTATTTTTTATTTCTTAAAAGAATATGTTATCAGATACGTATGAGATACTTCATGCATACACACAGACACTTATCCTAAGATAGATAAATGACACAAAAAAAGTAAGATAAGATTGTGTGGTACATCAGAGGATCCGCCTCAAGATTATAGGACTTCTTTGATTGACAATTGTCTCTTAACCAAATTTAAAAATTGCAGATTTTTTAAGAATGATGTGATCGGAGAGAAGAGATTGAATCACTTCGAATTAGACAATAATTCATTAAAAATGCTCTTGAAATATTGATTATTACATAAAGTTAATACTTGTTTTGAGTTCTTTTAAGAATATTTTTGTTGATATATTAACATAGAGGTCAAAATAAATATATTATAAAATTATAATAATTATGATTATATATCAACCAAGAATGATCAATGTCTCTTTCATTACCTATATTCTACATACATAGTATATACAATTCTATAAAATTCTATAAAGAAAAAAGTAAAATAAATAGTATATACAAATTCTTTTAGGAAAATAACAGTGTATATCTATGAAGCCCGAATACTCCAAAATGGAGATGTACCGTATCGGATACGTACCCACGGAGTATCGGAATTAATTATTTTAATTTAAAATATATATTTTATCGGATACTTATAAGATACTCGACAGATACACACAGATACTTATTAGATACTTCACAGATATGTATCCTGGAAAAAAATGAAGGGTAAAAAAGTGAGAATGTGTTGTGAAAATTCAATGAAGATGTATATGATTCAATTTAAGATATGAATCACTATAATTGTTTTTTGATTAACCAATTAAAAATTATGATTTTGGTGGATGAAAGTAACGAGAGAGAGAGAGGAGATTCAATTAATCAACATTAAACAAACTTTGTTTTGAGTTCTTTTATTGATGCATTTGTTGATATTCTAACATATGAATGAAAATAGAATATGATTTATACGATAAAGATTTCATTTTTTATTTTGATCACATGTATTATTTTTTGTAAATTGTGACTTTTATGATTATATATTATTGAAGAGTAATCAATGCTTATTTTTTTCAAGTATTTTAGATGCATATAAATTTTAATATAAATATTTTGGTAACATATCTTAGCTGTATCGTATCCTAAATTTTAAAATTTCACTTATCCACGTATCTGTATCGTACCGTACGCGCACTCGTACTACGTATCCAAACTTCGCAGGGTATATACTATGGTTGCATGAAGTTGGTGCATCTATCACTTGCACACACACTCCAATCCAAAATCTAAAATCCAAAATCCACAAACACTTTTTTGAGGTTTGATTATTTTCACTTTGTTGTCATGTTTATGTAACACGTGTTTGTTACCCTGACAACAACAAAGCTTGATTGATACAGATATATAATATACAGATAGATAGAAACGTCTAGTATTATACTTGCCACTAGATACGTCACCCTTTTTTGGGTTAATATCTTTTGCTTTTAGGGGTCCCTTTTTGCATATTTTGGAGGCATAGATCCAAATAAAAGAGACTGTCCCTTTTGGAACACATAACATGGTCCTATATCCTGTCCTAAAAAAACATGCTAATCCATTTTATTTTACCGTGAATCATGATATGCATATGTCATAACTCATGATTCTTAAACAGCATAATTGTATTTTTGGTTCATGGTTCTCCTTTATTAAAATCAAATTGTTTGGCCCCTAAAAATGATGATTATTAGCTTTGAATTTCTTGATTTATTGTTAAAATGTCTTGTATATAACACGGACATTTTACACTTAATAAGTTGATAAATTGATTTTGTCTTACATTGTTAAAATGTCTATACATGCGAACGATTCACCCTTTATAAATTAATTTTGTAAGATTGAATTAGATTCAACTTAAATTTTAAAATGGTATCAGAATCTATCTTAAATTTGTTGGATGAACTGATATTGGCTACTATTATTTGATCGTGAATCAAGTTATGCATATGTCATGACTTATAAGTCATAATTCTTAAAGAACTTAATTATATTTTTGATTCATAGTTCTCCTTTATTAAAATCAATTTTTCCCCTAAACTTTAACATTTGTTGCACTTTAGGACCAACTCAAATTTTCCGTCCTAAGAATGATGATTTTTAGCTTTGGATTTAGTAATTTATTGTTAAAATGTCTCACATTAAATCAAATATAATATGAACATACATTTATAAGTGTGAATGATTCACATTTGATAAGTAAATTTTGTAAGATTAAATTAGATTCAATCACAATTTTAAAATGACATCTGAGTCCATCTTAAATTTGTTGGATCAACTGTTATCGGTTATTGTTATTGAACCACTTGTGTCACGCTTCAATGTTCAGATTTGTAGAGAGGAGTGTTAAGATTACCCAAATCAAATGAGACATGTCTTGAAACGTGTTTATAAATGGTGTTATTTCTTCCCTTACAAGCCGCTGTGACGATGAAAATCATCAATTTTATAGTTAAAAGCTATGGATTGAGACCAAATTAAAAAAATATATATATCGTTTGACATCATTAGTATTAAGTTAAAAAATTGAGATTACAAAATTTTACCATGTCCAAAAATTGAAGATACATCTACATCTACAATTATTACTCTTTTTAAGTATGGTATCGTTGTAGTACCATATTCCAATTGTAGAGATCCAAACACAACCTATGCAAGTGGATTACCTCTAACAACTGTTAATTTTTTGTTTGCTTAAAAACTCGATTCCTTTCTACTCATGCAAGTGGATTACCTCAACTTGTGAGTTTACCAAAAAGTCATCCTTTCTAAAAGATATAATTAAAAACATACAATTAGTCTTAAATATACTTTGACAATCAAGAAGAATGAATTTTGATTTCACAGTTATTTTCTATTTCTGATAGTTTGATTTTACATTTCTAAATAAATTAAAGTATATTATTTTGAATTACCCAAATTTAACGGTATTTTAATAAACAAATTCCATTTTATAATTAAAATCAATTCAATCAATTATTTTCATAAGAATCGTATACAAAACTCAAATGAGACACATATAATAAGATATAGTGAGTATTTGATACTAGTAAAATGTGATTAAATAAATATGTAAAAAACATTTTACCATCAACAACTTTGTTTTTACTCATTACACTTTCAACAATATTTGTTCATATAAATTAACAGTAAGAAAAAATTTGTTCATTTAAATTTAATCCTTTTAATAAACTATTTGATTAATGTTTATTTTTATTATATTGTACAATATATAAAAAAAAATAAAAAATTAAGTTCAGTCATTTAATTTTACGTATCAAATATTCGACATGTGTGTGTGTGAATATCTTCTCGTTATATCTATTTTTAAAGACACATATTCACGTTAAAGTAAAAGACAAAAGTATACATCTATTTGGAGATGTTTGAATTAAGATGCATTTTGATTCCAAACCGTTAGAAACAAGTAAAGATGTCACATCCTATCAATAAATAATTTGGAAATGGACATGCAAAGGGATGAAGTTTAGAATGAGTAGAAAGTTCGTGCCAAGTATGAGAGAAAACTTAGTCCCTAAAATCTGTATATTAGTCCCTCAAAATTCGTATATTATCCTCTTTGTAATTGTCATTTTCTACTTTCATTTTAATTTCCGTGACACCTCATATACGTTGTCAACACAAAACATTTGTCACCTCATCGGTTAACAAAAGTTTTTAACGCCAGAGACTAAACTGATAACGGATGTGCACATTCAGAAACTACTTTGTATTTAATTCTGAGTCAAAGACCTTTGTTACAGTGAGGTGTAGAGTCAAGGATTAAAGTGACCATTTACTCTTCGTTGTTTTGTAGCTTTGAATAAAGGAATCTAGTATATACTCTATTATTAAGTTTCACTTGTGCTTCTTCCAAACTACTAATTAGAAATAATGCTTGAAATGAAAATTTATGTACGTCATCCAAACTACTAAATTAGAAATAATGCTTGAAATGAAAATTCATATTATATATGAAAATAATAAATATATATTTGGAAAACCATATTATTTCATATTGTGAGTAATGTGCAGATTATTTAGCCAAGATTAGTGCAAAATCAGAAGGTAGCTTTTCTTTGTTTTTCTCTTTTCTTAGTTTTTCGTGTGGGGACATAATTTCTTTTATTAATGTAACAAAACAAAATCACACCTTCACATGTACTAGAAATAAAAAAGGAAAGAAGAAAAGAAGAGTAATATAAGAAATGAAAAGGTAAACATAAACAGAACGAGTTTGAAAGGATAAAATTTATTTCAGATTCTTTTAAATATTTTTCAATGAAATATAAATATTATACATTAGTTAGCTATTAATTTTATCAGTAATATTTTTTTAACCTCTTATCGGTGCTTCAAATGTTCCCACATCATATTTTTTTGCAACCTAGTTTTGCGTCTGTTTGTGCTCGTGATACAGTTCGTTTGTTAGGATGAATTAGGGGTTAGATCACTAGTGTGCGGTTCGTTTGTTATGATGAGCTAGGGGTTAGACCACTAGTATACTGTATTATTATCCGTTTGGATCAGGTCCTATGGCCCCCAGCTTTTGTACTATTTCGTTTTTATTAATCTAATTTTCTTTTGCTTAAAAAAATAATTACCAATAATAGATACTAAATTTTGTCATTTTAAAAAAAATAATGACCACTTGAAAAAAAAATCAACATATTTGTGCTCTTTAAACTTTAAAAATAATTTTCACATAAAGTAAATAATAATAAGCTTTTTTTACGATAAAAATAATAATAAGTTGATAAACTCAATTTGAAAACTATATACTCCAGTATTTTATATATTAAATTTTAATTGTAAACGGATAGTAGGTGTCGGCTGCAGCTGTGTAATAAACGACATGCTTTTTCCTTTTTTGAAGAAAACGACGTTGGTTGGAGCAATTAGATTAGATTAATGATTTTAACAAAAAACGAAAAAGATTAGATTTAATAATAAATATGATCATATGGTACATGGTAGTGTAAAATGTGGTCTCAAAGGAACCACGTGTAAGCCATGGGTCCCACTAATAGGGTCGGTCCACATCGGCGAAAAATAGAGTAATGGTGGTATTACACGTGTACAATGTGACCACAACCTATTGTCATAAAATTTATCATAGATGATAGAAATGTCTTTTTTTAGGGAGATAGAAATATTTTTTTTTTAATAAAGATAGAGATAGGTTATTTGAACAATTTATTCAAAAAAAATGTTATAAAACAATTATTTTTTTCTCAAAAAAAAAGAATAATTATTTTTGAAATAATTTATCTGACAACTAAATATATACAAAAATATATATATAGTTATTTGATACGAAAAATTAAAGCAATGGAAAGAGTAGAAATACAAACTTTCGAACAGTGATGCATGGTTTTCTGATCTGATCGTAGAAATGTGCCAGTAAACACTCTAACACTTATATTATTGTATGATTGAGGATTTGAGGTGTATATTAGGGTTTATAATGAAGCATACACACAATGGTGGAGCCACTCATGGGCTAGGGTGGGCCACGGCCCACCCAATCCCTAAAAAAATTAATTTTTAATAGGTATATATACACTTATTAATATGAAGTTATATTATATATAGTATATGATATGCTAGAATTTTGAATTGTCTTTTTTGTCCTAGCGGTTACCTTTGTTGATCACATGCCTAGCTGTGTTTTTTTTCATTTCTTATCCCTTTTTTAAAAAAAAAAATGATTCAATAAAATTGCTAAAGCAGCAACCTTTAAAATGTATAAAATTGTTTTTAATCATTATATATCTAAAACTATATATTTCACCAAATTTTTTGTATGAATAAAGCACATTCCTTTTTAAATTAAAAATATACGTGTAATATAATAAAAATTATAAATACTTATGTTAAAATATCAATAAAATCCGGTTTAAATTATGTTCCACAGACAAAAAGTTATTGGTCACTCGAATTAACTAATAAAAAAATATATAAATTTACACACATTAAACGAATTGGCCCACCCACAAAATTATTTCTAGCTCCGCCACTCCATACACGTTCTTTCAAAAAAAAAACGTAGCATACACGTAGTATAAATAAAATGATGCATAGAGAGATGGGGATGTGAGACTTATATAGTCTAAAGGATGTGGAATTGAACTTGGGTCAGTCTCAAGTTTGATTGAGAACTAAACTCAACTTAATTTTCTAATAAGGAAAAGAATTGCCATGAAAAAAAATTGTTAGTCATCAACACTTAAAAAGCATAAAATCACCTCGTAAAAGTGTGATTTACCACGTTAACACTTAAAGAAGTATGATTCCATTTTTTCAATCTCAAATGTAATTTTACCTATACGCAATCACTACATATTCTCCTAGAAAATAAAACCGATGCAAACAAGACTGTAATTATGGAAACACACCTCTACATCATTTTAAATGTACACGTTCACAAAAATGTGACTTTTGTACCATCTGAAAGTACATCTTCAAACAAAATATATACCATCTAATAATACACTTCTAAAGATCTGTATAGTTTGAAATTGGATTCCCAGCCATCAACATAATCGTACATTCATGTATTCGGGACATTGGTAATCGTTTAATCTTGATCAAATCATTCAAACAAAAGCAAACTTTACTTTTTATTTTATAATGTAAAATATTGAGCTTGATTATGAATCGTTTGAAGATCGAACGAACATGTAGTTTAGCAGAGAAAGTTGCTCACAACATTGTTTAGTTGTTAAAAGCAAAATCAGATGTGCCAAAATCTAGAGGAAACCCAAAGAAACCAATAAAACCAACAAGCACATGTGATTCAAGGGATTGAACATGATTACAAAATAAAATAAAATGAGAAACTACATTGTTTTAGCAGATTTTTCTTCGCCTACACCTCCTCAAAAAGTCTCTATTCTTCCAAATAAATCTCAATTTGAGTTGTGTTTGCGTTGACAAATATTAACTAAACAAGATTAGACCTACAACATGGAAAATTGAGGAATAATTTTACAAATAAATACAATTAACAATCCAAAAGAGAGATGAACCAAGGCATCCCATTATAAATCTGTGCTAACTTAACAAAAATGTGACAAATCTTACATTCTACACCATTTGTATCAGAATGACCATGTGACACCTTCCATGAATGTGTCTCAAGAAATCCAAATGCTTCCAAAAGCTTCTTCAAGTGCCCTTTTCCTGCTTATTTCTATGCTCCATCCTCCAGCCCTTGCTTGTCGCCTCAATGTTTCCTCGTTCTCAACTACGTAGCCCGCGTCACCTCCACCAAGCGGTAAAGGTTGTGGTCCCATGCCTGTGGGTCTAGGCTGTCCTCCTGCAATTGTAGGTGCATATTGCCCCTGAGGAACAGCACCAAACCCTGCTTGAGAATTTTGGTTTGCATCCTGTTTCAAGAATGAACAAAGTTAATAATCAGTTGCATAAATTTGTCTTATAAATAGGCTAGGCGACACAGAATAGATGTTCAAACCAAAAAAGCACTTAAATGGAAGCATCTCTCATAAGAGGTCGATCGCTTAAATACATTTCAATCTCAAATTATAGGCCAAACTTAATTAGGTTTGACGATATGTGCCAAAAATATAATCTTAATGATATAAAAAAAATCCAATACTTACATCATTATCAGTTTGGGTAGGTTGTCCCTTGCTTGTTGCCATAGCTGCAGCTAATTCCTCGGCCTATTTGATTATGACAAGCACAACAACACATCAAAATATATAGCATGAAACTAGCACTTGCATAACAAATTGATACAGGGCAGATAGAAGAGACTGAACCAATGGGAGACTATTATAAGTACCTTTCGTGCTCGATTAATCATTATTTGTTCAGAATTTTCTTCCTGGTATTTAGCAATCCTAGCTTCGATAGCAGCAACATCGATTCCTTCAATCAAGTTAAACGCTGCAGGGGAAAGGTGAAAAATTCCATCAAAATGAAGTAAAAATTATAGAGGGAAAACACAGTCATTATGATGATAGATGATGCTTACTCATGTCTTCTACTTCCTCCAAGTAATCATTGTACTCTCTCAAAGATGGAAAATCATCTTCCCGTTTATTGAATCTATAAATTTACAATCAAGCAGAAATTAATACTTGAATGAATTCAATATAGCATGGACCCCAAAAAGTGAGAGTCTGAGTTTAGAATATGATACCTATTTCTTTTCTAAAAATCATTCAAATATAGTAGACTTTCCAACTAATGAGAAAACCAAAATTCTTAATGTGTTATATTTGTTCAATTATGAACTCTGAGCACTAAACTAACCAGAGTAGCTAAGCACATAGTCCTATTCGACAATTGGAAGAAAGAAAAAGTTTCTGCATGTTATGCCAATTCCACGTCTCCTCCTTCACTAAACTAACCAGAGTAACTAAGCACATAGTCCTATTCGACATGTAAATAATCGATGATTTGACATGTATTCTATAAACTTGTACAGATTTTCTATTCTATTTTCTAAGTTTATTTGAAATTTCTGAGAGAACTGGTACTGAATTACTACAGCTGAGCCACATGATAAGCATCACTGACCATACTAACTACAGAAAGAAAATATGAAATACTACCCAGCAGAATTGTTACTGGAGTTATGTATTCAAGAAATTTAGGGTAGAATGAATTGATTTCATTACATAATACTGAGAGTACATCAGGCATATCTACATAACTGGTAAGCTCATTTAGGATAGAAACTGACAGCCTATTTTGAAATCAAACCCCTATGATTCTGGGATATTTCCTAATTTACTAAACCTATAGTAATAGGAAATAGGTACAAGATTTCCCTAAATATACATTCTAGGCTATATACATGGTTTCTGACATACACAAATATTGCTAACTATTGCAACTTAAATAATGTTTTTTCTTGACCAAACTTCAATGATGTTTTCATCCAGAACAAAATATAATAGATAATCTATCAAGCAAATTCTGCAGGATTTTATTACTCTAAATTGAATGTTTTTGCATTATATCCATTACGAGTAGAATTTAGAAACTTCAAAGACATGATGCATCTAGTATTTCTCGTGTCACATACATGAAGCAAGCAAGATACAATGTGAGAAAGAAAAATATACATGCTAGCAATTCTCTTCCTGATGGCTATCTCCTTATAGTGGGGATTGGTACTAGAGATCACCATTCTCCTACCGCCAAGTTCCTTTTCCTCACTTCTCACCTGAAGTTTAAGCAATCAAAAAATACGCGTCAATGAGAATAAATAATAAATTCATTTTGTACATGAAATCCTGAAGTTTAGAGAATAGTACATGAAATCCTGAAGTTTAGAGAATATTATTATAACACCCAAACAATAATCTAAAATATCATTTAGGTGTTACACATCAATAATGGATAACATAGGAATTCATATTGATAATACCACATAATTCAAGGTTATATACTTGATTAAGTCATAGGTACAACAACATTAAGGGATTACATAAAGTTTGTTCCCACCATAAAGTTTACAAAAGTACTAAAATCATCATCAGTACATCACATAGCCGGTGTCCATAATTCATTAATAGTACACTATACTTATGGTTTTAGTGATTACAGGTTTTTTTTAATGAGTTTTTAGTGTTCTCTAGTTGTATATAAGTTATAACTATATATGTCTAAGAATAGTGAAATTAAAAACTTTAATAATTAATTTACATTAATATTTGACATCACAATACACATATATGTTTCAGGGATCTGTTAGATATCACTGTGCCAAGATAGATACTATAGATATGGAAGACTCCCCTCAAATCAAGATTGAGGATAAATCTGCAGGTGATGTAAAAGAAGATAAGGTTGAGATAGAAAAAGATCTGGAGATTAAATCAGTAGAGAAAGAGAACAAAAAATGTAAGGAGGAAAAGAAACATAAGGATGAAGATAAAGATGGGGATGATGAGGAGAAAAAGGAAAAGAAGGATAAGGAGAAGAAGAAGGAAAAGAAGGACAAAACTGATGTAGAGGAGAAGGAAAATGAGGGTAAGGATAAGAAGGACAAAGAGAAAAAGAAAAAGGAAAAGAAGGAGAAGGGAAAGGAAGATGGAGACAAGGATGGTGAAGAGAAGAAGTCTAAGAAAGACAAGGAGAAGAAAAAGGAAAAGAAGGACAAGAATGAAGATGATGAGGGTGAGGATGGTGATGGAAGTAAGAAAAAGAAGAATAAGGATAAGAAAGAGAAAAAGAAGGATAAAAATGAGAAGGAGGATGAGAATGAAGAGGGCAAAGTATCTGTAAGGGATATTGATATAGAAGAAACCGCGAAAGAATGTGAAAAAGATGATGACAAGAAAGAAGGTAAAGAGAAGAAGAAAAAAGAAGACAAGGAGGAGAAGAAGAAGAAATCTGGAAAGGACAAGACCAATGATCCTAGTAAGCTGAAACAGAAGCTTGAAAAAGTGAATGCCCACAAAGCAATTGGGGTTAAATATTTTTCCCTATTCTTCAATGGGGTTCTAATTATAGCTAAATTTAAACTACCATTCTTTCTCCCATTTTTAAAGCAATTGAGGGAATAACTTTGATAGATTAATAATAATTTAAGGATTACTTTTCATATTTCTATATTACAAGACAAAATTGAAGATTTAGTCCACTTAATCATAAAAAGGAGAAATTGAGCAGCTGAGCTATAAGATAATCTCATTTGAAAAGGGAACATTAACTTCTAAGTTCTAACTAACAGGTTTATTTACTTCAAACCAGAATTTCAGACATAACATATGATATGCCCACAAATTTGAATAACCACACAAAAACTTCTTAATAGCATTTTCACAAAAGAAGACTGAATTCCCAAGTAAACTTATGTCATGTTGATGTGCCACAACAACTAGAAATCTTATGTATTAATGTTGAAGCAAAAGTTGTACCTATAACAGAAAAATAAAGCTAATATGAACTGGTTGGCCTGAGGCATCAGTGAATTCAGAATGATCCAGCCATCTAGTAATCTTATTTGAGACATCAAAAGATTTTGTCTTATCTTATTACAACACTTTAACATACATAGAACTAAGGTACATATAAACTAGCAGAGAACAAATCAAATTAAAGTACAATTCAAATCAAAGTGCAATAAGGCATTAGCACATAATTCATCATTCAACACTATACTAGGAACAAACATACATCAAAATAATGAAATGAACATATCCACAAAAAATCAAAAAATGCATAATAATAAAACATCACCTTAGTAAAACACTATTAACATGTTAAACAAAAATTATGAGCAAAATATTCAATTGATTGATGTAAAAGTATCACCTTAGAAACAATCTTCCTCTTCTTATCAAGCTTCTTCTTCTTAGCCTTAACGCTGTAAAAACTATTTTCGCATAAAGAAAAATCTATTCAGATCAATAAACAGGTAAAAACTAAAAACCCATTCAATTTTTCTGTCACTACAATACCATATTCAGATAAATAAACAAAAATTAGGGATTAGGGTACTAACCCTTCAGTGTAATCAGCTTGAAGAAAGTCAAGATAAGAATCCCATTTGTTTTTGATAACCTAATTAGAAGAAACAAATCGAATTTAGCATGAATTAATCATAAACCCTAAAATTGACATAGAACCCTAAAATTAATACACAAATGAGGGAGAAGAGAACTGGGAAGAGAAACTGACCGAGGAGAGCAGAGCCAAAGAGAGACGAACAACAGCGGCGATAGACGGCGGCGATAGACGGCGGCGATAGAGGCGATGGGAGGAGATGGCGGCGATGGGAGAGGTGAGAAGTTGCAAAATCGTTTTTCTGATGGGAGAAGTGTACGCTGAAGTGAGAAGTTTTAGTGGGCCTAGAGCCCCTCACCAAAGCCCACTAAAAAAATAAAAATTAGTGGGCTGGGTAAAAATAATTTAGCTTCATAGAGGGGCCTAACATATAGTGGGCTTAGTGGGGGCTTTTTAGTGGGGGCTTTGTGATTTGGGGCTCTATTGACACCTCTAAATGCACATTGTAAAACTGCGATATGTATTTTTGAAACAGATGGAGAGGGAGTAGCAATTAGAAAATAAAAGAAATTTTTTTGAAGAAGTAATATGCACTGAACCATATAGCAATTAGCATATAATAAATTTTTGCAATGAAATAATTTATTTACGAAAGGAATTCACAAACACACACAAAACAAAAAGTTTGTAAAATTAGAGAAATCTGAAGCACAAATTATGCAATTGAAACCAAAGGGGTAAGAGAACTAACCTCGAGAGGCAATGGTAGCCCTATTGGCGGCGGAGAAGACGGTGGTGCGGTGGTGTTGTGGCGTCGCGGGCGAAGAGAAATAACTCTGATTTCGTTTTTTCTTTTAAGTGGATGAGGAAAGGGTGTTGGACCATATTTTTTCAACCCGAACCCGGTGATCCAAACCGACCCAAAATGCTAATTAATCGAATGTCATTATTTTTTCCACCCTATAGTTTCTCGCGCGCCATATTTAGATTTTAAAATCTGAAATGTTTCAACGTGTTTTAGAAAGGCTTATGGGATGTTTATGTCGTTTGAATTTTATAATTCAAATTGCATTGGGCGCGTGAGAAACTCATAAGGTGGAAAAAAACAGTCTTAATGGAATCCAACCATGTACGAGTCTAACCCAAATATGTTGAAACATGGGTTGGGTAACGAACGCAACCCGTAGACAATTAACGGGTCGGGTAACAGTTTTTAGTCAATCTCAAACTAATTCAACCCGTGTACACCTCTATCACTAATAGTCGGATCTTACTTGTGGACAAACAAGTAGTAGCTTAATAAAATTATACACACATATATTAATTAATATTATATTTATACGAAATATTTAAAACGCACATAATATCACCACCAATATGCATATTTGAAATCCCGTTGATAGAGTTAGATATGACAACAACGGGACGTTGACGGTTTTTACGTTCCTTGTTTTCGAATCCAATGGGGTTTACCACAACCTTATATTCGATAGCTTTTGGGTATTCCCGCCCTCACTTCATCTCTACATAAACTTGGAGCATATTTTTGTAATTTTTATTTAAAAATAAATAAAATATTTTGAATTTTTAAACTATACTATTTCAAGAATCAAGTTTTTTTAATTTAAAAATAACCATGTGAATGTAGTTTGATGATTTATTTAAGGATTTATAATTTAAGAGTGGTAAAAATGTAATTTTAATGTAAACATGACAAGTTCGATGACATATTGAGGGTAGGCATCAATGTCTCACTACGCGTTTCGTTCATATTTTTCAAGGTTAAATATGATTTTTGGTCCCTATAAATATATCAACTTTTCGTTTTAATCCCTCTAAAATTTTCCTTCAACTTTTAGTCCCTATAAAATTTTCAACCACTACTTTTGGTCCATATTTTTGAGTTAATTTTTGTATTTTTTAATTAAATTATGCAGAAATGTGTAAAATATTATAAAAATCTTTCCCAAAAAAAATTAGAATTTTTTAACAAAACATAAATTAAATAAAAATTTTTAACCGGCAAAAATATAAAAATTCATATTTAATTCATGTTTTGTTAAAAAATTCTAAACTTTTTTTTAGAGATTCTTATAATATTATGAACTTTTATGCAAAATTTTATTCAAAAATATGAATTCTACATGTGAGTTTACTTTAAAATTGGGACCAAAAGTGAAGATGAAAAACTTTTGAGGACTAAAAGTTGAAGAAAAAATTTAGAGGGACTAAAACAAAAAATTGATATATTTACTGGGACCAAAAACACATTTAACCCTATTTTTTAAGTGTTTTAAAATAAAATAAAAAACCCCAAATCTGAATCCATTCAATTCATATTTTTTGCATCAAAATCAAGGCGTTGACCGGTACCATTGTCATGTCTAGGTGGGGTCGTGGGGAGACGAAGACTATACCAATAAACATCATGGTTCACGAAAAAAACTTTAGAACATGTAACTAAGGAAGCAATTTGGCCATGACTTTGCTCAAGATCTTCGGTTTACCCTGTCTTCAATCCCTTATCATATCATCCCTTGATAAAGTTTTATATTCCTTAGATGATTTTAAATTTTAATATGCTCTCTTTGTTACACACTTCAAATTTTGAAGAAACACTTTCTCGCATATCAAAGCACTACTTTGTTAATCATTTTTAACTTCACATTTTGTTTCAATAAATGTAGTATGCTAATATTCATTTCCATGTAGTTACAATCTTATTCCTTCTGTTAGTTTTCTTGGATTATTTACGGTTTGCTATTAGATTTTACGGTTTGCATTTACCATGGGATACTTGAAAATTTTCCCACCATGGGAAACTCACTTTTTACTGCGACCTGTAAGTGAAACCGGTTTTATTATTTTTGTTTGTTTTTTCAAAAGGAAAAAGAATGCAACTGTTTAAGGTACCGTTTTTAAAAAAATTGTAAAAAATTGTAAAACAGTACCTTAAGGTACCATATTTGAAATAATTTGTTTTTATGTAATTTTAAATCCTTAAAAAAATACATATCCTCTCGTTAAAATTATCTATCTAAACACATTCTAAAAGTCTTCGTAAGAGAAACGAATAATTATAAGGTATCGTTTGGCCCGGTTTTTTCCTACTTCTCTACAATTTTAAGGAGAAGGTAGGTCAAACACAATATCTACTAGGTCAAACACAATATATATTAAGTACTTACTAAAAAAATATTTTAAACATTTTTTCCCTTCAAAAAATATTTTAACATTTTTTTATTTATTATATATTTGTACAATATTTTGTCAAACAACTTTTAACTTAAATATAGCTTTAAATTCATGTTTTGTTAAAAAGTTCTATTTTTTTTTTTTGGAAAATATTGTCCTAATTTTCTACCCATCTCTGAAAAATTTAATTAAAAAATATGAAAGTTAGACATGAGTTAACTAAAAAGTATGGACTAATTTCATGGATGAAAATTTTTAAAGAGACAAAAATCCTAAGAAATATTTTAAAATTTGTACCGTGTTTTGTTTGATTGTAATTTAAAACTACTAAATTATGCCTAATGGATCTTCTGTTTGAAATTTATGTTATGCACGTTAGATCTATTTATACCGTGACTATTGTACCGTTTGTTTGTAATTTAAAACTACTAAGTTATGCCACCTGATTCTTTTGTTTAAAAAAATAATGTTTTGTATGTTTGATCTACCTGTATAGTCTACTTTTTTTTATGCAAAAATAAAATAATAAATGTATGTTCCCATGAAACAAGTCCATTCAATAAAAAAAATCAGCCCAAACAAATAAACAATATTCTATTTTCATGTGGGGTCTGCATTTTTGTGATTTTGCAAAAACAAAAAGTTTCCAAAGGGTGACAAGTAAAACATCTCAACCATTCAATTATTTTATTATTAAATCAAGGGAAATGTTAACGAGTGCCCGGGGGCATTCTTTAAACACTCAAAATGGTAAGATTTTATGAAAGTTTGTGCATTTTGCATTGGAAATTGAAGTCTTTAATATTTTTAAAGAATAATTTCTTTATTAGGAATGCTTAAAGAGTGCCCCGGGGGCACTCGTTAACAAGAGCTTTCCCCTTTCCCATGGTAAATGCCACCATATTCTTAATAGAAATTTTGTACTTCCTCCGTCCTTTTTTATAGGAGTAGTTTACAAAAATCACGTGTATTAAGAAAAGTTGTTTGAGTAATAAAGTTGTCTCAAATATGTGTGATTATTACTAGATTACTCTTAATTAAACATATATTTAATGTTGGTGAATTTCCTTTTAATGTTAACTTTTTATATACCAAGACAAATTGATAGTATTAATAAGGAGTATATTTGGAAAAAGTGTAATCAATGCATCTAGAAATTTGTATATGATATTATATTTATGGACAAAACTTTTTTGTAAACTACTTCTATAAATAGGAACGGATGGAATAATTGTGACACTGGTATGCTTTAGTTTTTGAAGGAAACTTTTGCCGGCATTAAATGCTCACTTTATGCTCTTGATGATTCAAATTTTGCAGGTATAAATTGGCATATTCGTCAAATATAGATAGATAGACATGTTTTGGATCCAGTGATTGAATATTAGTGTCGCGGTGATTTTTGGATATCAAGCTATTGGTTAGCGTTGACTCACAATTTTAAGTTCACCACCGATCTTTTATTTTTCCGAGGAAAAGGGAGAAAGTTCGAAAAAAACCCTATTTTTTAGAGATCAAGGTCCGTGGGTTGGTTACGCAAAGGGAATGTATTAGCACCCTAAACGTCTATAGTACTCTATAGGAACCTCTTGTTTTTATCTTTATCTTTATGCTATTGATTACTTGTTTTATAAATAAAGGCTTAAGTGTAAAAAAAGACTAAAGTGATGATTAAAAGAAAGGAAATGTTTTTGTTATTTTTGTTGATTTGGAATGACAAAGTCTTTTGCCTGCATACCTGAATGGGATCAAAACCATGTAGTTCGAGGTAAAAAGCCGAGTGATTTGTTTTGATTGATTTTAAAGTTTGAAAAAAAAAAGTTTGAGAAAGATAAGAGGCCGAAAAGGTATAGAAGGGTAAACAATGTGAGTTTGATTGATTTTAAATTGATGAAAAAAGTTTGAAGTAATTAAAATTGATTAAAGCTTGATTAAGAAAAGAAAAGGCACTTGGTTTGAAATCCAAGGTTGAATGTTTTTGAGATTTTTTATGAAATGTTTTTGATTTTGACTATTTGACTTTTTTTGTGAAAATTTTGATTAATTCCTAAGGTCCAGAGACTAAGGTATGCTGAGATAATCTAAAGTGCGCCGGATCCCTCAAAATGACGTTGGATCAAGTGATGGTCCTTTTCCTCGGATACGGTCATTATTATATTTTTATCGTCCTCGACATAAAGCGGAATAAATAAATGTGGTGTCGGTGCGATATTCTCATTTATTATTTTACATTGTTCCTAAATACATTCTAATAAAATAAAAATGACAAAAATAATAAATAAAAATAAAATTGCAAAATGCATAAAAATAAATAAGGAAAATAAACATGCATGAAATGCAAGACATAAAATAAATATGTTGCGTAAAGTAAATAAAGAAAATAAAAATGCATGTAATGCAAGACATAAAATAAATATGTTGCATAAAATAAATATAAAATAAAAAAAATGCATGAAATGCAAGACAATAATTAAACATGTTGCAGAAAAATAAATAAAGAAAATAAAAATGCATGAAATGCAAGACAAAAATAAACATGTTGCATAAAATAAATAAAGAAAAATAAATATGTTGCATAAAAGTAAATAAGAATAATAAAAATGCATAAAATAAAAATAAAAATAAAAATAATAATAAAAATGCATGAAGTACTGAAATATAAAGGCTGTAAAAATAAAATGCATGAGACTGAATAGAAATTAAAAATAAAAAGCAAGAAATGATAAAAAAGAAAGAAAATTAAATTAAGAGAAGAAAGGAGGTGTAGAGAGTAGAAGGGGAGTGCAAGAAGCTGAGAGAAGAAGAGGGGAAAATGCAGAATGGGCCGCGGGTCTGATGCACAAATGGGCCACAGCCACCAACTTATAAAAGCAACTTTGAGAAAAAATTCAATCATTTTTTCCTTCCTTTCTCTCTCTACTTCTCTTCTTCTCCGGCCGCAGAATAAACTTCCGGCACGATGGCCGCCGGCCTATACGGCGGCGCCGCCGCGCCGGAGCAAGAAAACTTCCTTTTTTAAAAAACTTTTTTAACTTTTTAGAATTCCTTTTTCATCCTTGGGCCGAATCTGAATTTGGTTTTCTGAAAAACTCTACGAAGAAACTTAGATCTAGGTTTGAACTTTTTTTTTTTTAAAACTACCTTAATTTGCCTTTTGGTTTCGGCTTTGGGTTCGGATTCGTGTTTGTGGTTGGTTTGTGGATTGCCTTTGTTTTATCCAGTGTTGTGTTGGTTTTGATGAATTTGAATTCGGTTTAGGCCGAATTGTGTCTGGATTTGTGACTTGTGGTTTGGATTTGATGATTGTGGTTATTTTTGGTTTAGATTTGGAAAAAGAAGAGGAAAGAAAATTTTTAGAGTTTTTGGGCGGTGGTTGGGTGGCCGGATTTGGTTTTGGGTGGTGGTTGTTGGTGGTTCACGGTGGTTTGATGGTACTGTTAATTCTGACTCTGATTGGGTGTACTTTTCTGACTGATTGGGATCCGTAAATAGTACATTTACTGTGCTATTTATAGTGAAAATCAGACTTGGTGAAACTTCTGGACAAAAATGCCCTTGGACAGTGTTGGACCAAAAAAATGACTAAAAAATAACTTAAAAATAAAACAGTAAAAATAAGAAAAATAAAAAACGAAAATAATAATAAAAACTAAAAAAAATAAAATAATAAAATAAAATATTAATAGATAAAAAGAAATAAAAAAACAATAATAAAATAAAACGGTCGCCTTCGGAACAAAAATGAGGTATTTTAAAATACCTCTCTGTCGAAATTTCGTCTGAAACGACGAGAATTTCTAGCTTAAAAAGACGAGAGAAACAAATGGAAAGTGGGTCAAAAATGGGGTATGACAATTAGCTTTTGAAAAATTGTTTGAAAGCTTTAGTTGATTGATGTTAGATAGTAAAATATAGGCTAAATTACACCATGAGTCATTTAAGTTATTTAATTGTAACAAATTGGTCCTTTAAGTTTTTTTCGTACCACTTACGTTCTTTAAGTTATTTAATTGTAACAAGTTAGTCCTTTAAGTATTTTTTGTAACGCTTAGGTCCTTTAAGTTATATAATTGTAACTTTTAGGCCCCGAATAACTTACATTTTTAAGATCTAAAATACACCAAATTGTTACGGTTAAATAACTTAAAGAACTTAATTGGTACGGAAAAAACTTAAAGGACTAATTTGTTACAATTAATTAACATAAAGGACCTAAGTGGTACGAAAGAAACTTAAAGGACCAATTTGTTACAATTAAATAACTTAAAGGACTTTTTATGTAATTTAGCCTAAAATATATGTAGCAATTGGAACTTGTTTGAGGGTTTTAATAATGAGGAATTCTAATTTTGGTTTTCCGATTTCACTTTCAACCCAATTTTCTCGATCTCTTCATTGGAATGATGATTCAAAAAATTGACATAGCGCTTCTCTTAGACGAAATCACACTTAAATTCCATACTGAATCTTCATTATGAACTGTGTATATTAATAGATTCATTTAAATCTATTTGCAGGTCACATCGGTCCATGTCGGTCATATGAGTAGAGGTGTCAAATGGGCTGGCCTGGCCTGGTGGGCCAATGCATATAATTGGGCTGGGCCAGCCCAGCCTGTCGGATGTATGAGCTGTAAAAATTGAGTCCGGTCCGACCCTTACATGGGACAACTGCCCGATGGGCCGGCCCGACCCGTATTTCATTTTTTATTTTTTACTTTTTTAAACGATGAAATGTACAACAAAAAACTACTCTTTTTTCAAATACACGCCAAAAGGATCAATAACATAATCAAACAACTCACAAAATAACTGCTACATCATCAAATATTATCCACACAAAATAGTTAGGGCATAAACATTCACCCAACCTTACAAAGTGCAATCTTAAATAATAAAATATCATGAGCCTGACAATTCAAAATAGATTAACAAAAGAAATTATAATACATGAGAAGTGAGAACTTGGTTCAAAACAACAATTCAAAATGAGTCTGACAATTCAAAATGTTATGAGTCCCTTTGAGCACTTCAAAATGACTAAAAAATGTATCTCTTGCTCTAAGTCCCTTGAACACTTGATTCATCGTATAAGTGTATCTCTTCTACTTCCACCACATCTAGGTTTCTCGATGTGTGACTCATTCCTTGGGACTCACTTCACTTGGTCTTTCTTCTCCTACATATCTAATAATCTTAATGCATCCTTTTAATTTATGAGAAATGCTAACGAGTGTCCTAAGGACACTCTTTAAGAACTTTAAATAGTAAAGTTTTATGGAAAATTGTGCATTTAATGCATTGAAAATTGAATTGTCAAACTTTTTCAAAGAATAAATTCTTAATTAAAAAATATTAAAGAGTGTCCTAAGAGCACTCGTTACCAAGACCCTTGGTTTATTCATCTACACATGTTTTTTAACATATAATTGTCACACTGTGCTAAGTCTGCCATGAAGGAAGCTTGGGATGCTATCTGCAATCATGACTGAGCCACGCTCACGGCACCAATTCCTTGAGATTCTAGCTCAGAAATTACACAATAATTGAATTCAAATTTGTGACTATACAACATATAACAATCAATTGTGTGCTTGAATCAACTATCTATTCACTTTCTCTTAATGATTTGTACAAGTTTCAACTACCCTCATCTTTTTGTTGTGTAACACTCATACTAAATTTATCTAGAATATTTAGCATGTGTATTAAAACTTGATACTGGATACATTAAAATTTTCAATATTAAAAAAAAGATTATACTGAATGAATACAAATTTGCTTGTTTCATATGACTGGTAAAGTACCACTAATGTGTGCATATAAACAAAATACTGATGAAATCCTGAACTGGTACAGGACGAGCAAATGCACACCACTCAGCTTCTCCTTGATAAACTTCATCACGAACCTCTTGCTTACCTGAAACTGAATCAAATGGATTGGAATGAGACATAATGTCTCAGTGAGCTCCACCTATCCTAGGCTGTATGGCAACCTCGGGGGAAACCTACGATTGCCATATTCTAATCTCAACCCATTTCGGGTTTATACGTGTCTGTGTCTGCTACACTGTGTAGTCGTGAGAACTAAACTACATTTTGCTAACTCAGTGACCAAGGGGAAACTAGTATCACTACCTAGTAACTGATATCTGCCTTGTCATAATAAAGTATTTTCTGATAGCATTAAGTTAGTATGTTAGCATGTAACAAACAATTATTATCTTGGTTCATTTTACGGAATGCATCCAAGTGGAGTAAACCCCGGAATACATTCCCTCTTACCGGTGAGACTCATATCATACCATGCTAACACCGGACTCCTCTTGTCATCGTGCGACCATCCTTGCGGAATAACTCGTCCCACTAGCGTGAACCTCATGTGTCCCACTAGCATGGACAACAGAAGACACGACTTAACATATTTACATTATTAGTCTTAACTTTGCGCGAACCTTCCGCGTCCCACTAGCGTGGACAACGAAAGACACGACTTAACTTGTTTTAATTGCCGTGTAGGACTTACATCTAAAGAACGCCTAACCACTACGAACGGGGTACCTTAACTCCACTACTAACGGGGAGTCATAGAGTCACGACTTACTTTTATTTAACTTATTTTGTGCGGCTATCCTCGCGGATGGTAACTACACCGTTCCAGCTGTATCCGGAACCCCCGTGCTCTAACTAGCGAGAACACTGGAGACACAATTTGACTTTTAATTAATTCTTAACTTATACGTGGCTTTTGACGTTCTAACTAGTGGGAACTACAAGAGGCATGTCTTAACCTAGTCTTATCTGAAACTTTCTGAACTTGAATGTTGAAATACATTCCTTGTACTTTCGTACGTTTAATTGAATACATTCTTATTCTTGCTAACCTATCATAGGTTCTAGACATATCATTGTCATATGTCGTACTTAGGGGTTTATTATCTCATTATAATAACTGCGCTGCTCATCTAACCTTTGCTCTCGTACCTCTGATGCATTGTCTTACTCTTAATCATATCACATACATGTGGATAGGATTTCCTGTTGCTCGTAAATGATGCATACATTCATCTTGTATTCACCCTTGATTGTACCTTGAACGGTGTACTCTAAAAATATTACCTAGCCCATTGGTACTGCACAGGTTTATTTGAGAAATAAGTTTCTGGACAACTTCGCTTAGCGAGCATAGGCTTTGCTTAGCGAGCGTCTGGGTGACTTCGCTCGGCGACCAAGAACTTCGCTTAGCGAGCATCTGTCCATATTTGGGTTTGATGCCCCGCTGAGCGAGAGCTGGGCGAAGTCCAAGCGAAGTTTGACAGTAGGGCATATCCTGCCCGTTCGCTGAGCGAGCTAAACTTCGCTCAGCGACCGTAGCAGAACCCAGAACTGCTAAAAACGAGTTTTTGAGGAAAAGATTGATACCCAAGTGTTCAAATAGCTTCCATAAGGTACCAATGGCCTGGTTAAAACTCAACAAGTGATTAGAACCAAGGATTAACAAAGATTGAAGCATGCATCATAAGACATAAAGGGATTTAAGCTATAATTCTCAAAATCACTTATAAGAGTTTATCTCACTGAATACTTACCCAAGGTGGGTTCTAAAACTAAGGGAACTCACCTGAACAACTTGATTGATCTTGCCAAGCTTTCTACTCAAAACCCTAGCTTCAATCCTTTCCTTTCTTCCTTGCTTCCTTGGCTTCCAAAATGGCTCAAGAGTCACAAAATTGTGCTTATAAGTGGCTAGGCAAAATGGGATGATGATTAGATGAAGATTGGAGTGGAGAAGGGTGAGAATCGTGGGAGAGTGTAGAGAGAAGGGAGAGGAAGAAATTCTAGAGAGAGAAGTGAGAATGAAAATGAAAGAAGAAATGAACTTTGGCCCTTTATGGAGCCCTTGAGCGGCATTTACCAAATTGCCCTTCGCTTAAATATCTCTGGTACTTCGTCCCAACACTGATAAGTATCTAAGCCTCAAGCGGGATGTTACATGTTGTGTGTCTAGCAAAGTGACTTGAAGATTAATGTTTGATTCACATTAATTTTATGTATAAGACAATTATAAATTAGTTTTTTTTTTATTTTAAGAATATAATGTGGCTCATATTTTTTATTTTAAGAAGATTCTAGCTCATATTCATAACCATAAATACGTTGTGGTGGATGATTAATATTTTGATGAAAACCTAAATAGGCTACCGTATTTATGTCAGCTATATTGGATTGCAAAGGCATATTGTATGTGGAGCAGGTGTTTGTCACTTTTATGGTATTGAATTTTGATTAAATTTGTTACCCATGAACTTTGTGAAGCTTTTTGGGTTTTGATTGCAAAGATCCGTTGCTTGATTGGCATCTCTCTACACATTTGAGGTAGATGTATCACTTATCAGCTTCATTAGACAAATACATATTTTAATCCCTATAAATATATTATTTTGAGTTTTAAGTTCCTCTGTACAATGTCGCAATTGCTTCTTTTATCCCTAAGGGCCAAATTTACTAAGATAATTGGTTTTGGGGAATACTGTTTCTAGAAAAGTTTTAGAAGAACGAAAAAATAAAAAATAATATTAATTTATAAGAATCAACAACTTATTAAACCCAATAAATAATTTAAAACTCAAATTAGATAATTATTTTAATGCTACTAACCAAAGAAGATCAATCATAAATGAGATGATTTAGATTTCTTCGAAAAATAGTTGTATAAAATGATTCAGATACTACTCGAGTAATTAATATCCATAGTTGTACATATAAAAACCACAACTAGCACATGTTAAATTATCTTAAATTACAGTTGTTCAAAATTGACTCAAAATTTGATGGATGAAGTGGTGCCAAAATCGTGATCCGATGAGGAAAAATCGGGACACGATTTTTGGATAACGTTAGATAGTACTATACTATTGGCGCGATTGTGGAACGATCTGTGGCATTGTGGCACAATTTTCTCGGGTTCTAGACTCTATATAAGGCTAATTCTTCATGTTTTTTGTGTGGCTTAGAGAGAGAAACTTGGGAAACCAAAGGAGGAAACTTTAGTGTTGAGTGTCTTTGGTGAGAGTTGATGTCTTGGGTTGGAAAACATTTGTAAACACCTTGGGTAGTGAGATTTCACCATTGAAAGGATCAAAAACTTCCTTTAATGTTTTCTCTTAGGATTCATTGAGAGTGTGAGTGACTTGAAAAATGGGTAGAAATTAGGTTTTGTTCTTTGTGAGCTTTTAAACTAATTTCTTGTAACCCCTTTGTATCACTTTCATCTTAGTGGATTGGAGAGCTGCTCTCTCCACAAAAGTAGGTCATATTGGACCGAACTAGGTAAACAATATATGGTGTGTTTGTTCTTTTCCTTTATTTCCTTATATTTGTTGCTTTGAATATGCTTGTGGTGTTGCTCTACACTTAGATTTAGGTCTCTTTGTTGTTGTTGCTTGAAGCTTTTTTGCTAATTGATTACTACTTCTTTTGCTCCACACATCATAGTTTATTGGTGTGATTTTTTGTTCGAATTCACAACATCAATAAAAAAATCATTTTTTTTAAATCATCATTAATAACAAAAACAGTTTATTTTGACAATAATAATAACAACAACAACAACAACAATGATAATAATAATTTTTTGAAGAAGTCAAACTAGCTCATCGAAATTGACATCGGAAAGAATCAAACATAATACCTTAAGAGGAGCACACTACAGTGTCTAAAGCCAGCATCACTAACTAGACCAACCGAAGTCGGTCAATGATTATAATATATTTTATTTTGTTATGAAACATTATTATACTCGATTACATATTTTAACATGCATGCTCAAACTTGAGCTCAAACTCAAACAACAGTCAAGTTAAAAAAGACTCGTGTCAATTCACTTAAACACCCTTGTGTAACCTATCAATTTTTGAATGAGATGTTTTAGATCTTTTCCAAGAGTATATGTACGAAATGATTCAAAACTTTTTCAACTCAAATGATTAATCTCTACATAAAAAAAAAAAGATTAATCTATACAATTACACATATAAAAATCACAACCAACTCTCATTACATTATCATAAATATCAAAACATTTTTTTTAAAAAAAACTATTATTATTATTATAATTATTATTATTATTATTTGACCAAAAAGTAGGGTAATGTTATTTTCGAAACCATCATAAATAATAATAAAAAATTTATTTTGACCAAGGTAACAATAATAATACTATTATTATAATACAAATAACGCCTCAAGTTTGGATTCACAACCAAATATCTGTTAGACTATAAAAGGCTTATGTTATCTCATATTACACATATAAAAATCACAACCAACTCTCAATACATTATCAAAAATATCGAAACATTTTTTTAAAAAAAAACCATTATCCTTAAAAAAACATTATTATTATTATTATTTGACCAAAAAGTAAGGTTATATTATTTTTGAAACCATCATAAAAAAAATTTATTTTGACCAAGGTAACAATAATAATGCTATTATTATAATACAAAAACACTGTTGCTCAAGTTTGGATTCATAACCAATTATTTGTTAAACCGTAAAAGGCTTATGCTATTTCATTTAAGTGCTCTTTTTTTTTTTAAAGCAAAGGAAATTGCAGAAGCAGCCGTAACCCCAAAATATTCATTAGAAAAGGAAAAAAGCATACAAAAGAAATTATTCATTTAAGCGCTCTTGACTAACCTACCAATGTAGAAATTACTCAAAGCCTTTTAAACTGAAATGATTAACCTCCATAGTTGGGCACATGAAAATCAGAACCAACTCGCATCAAATCATGACAAATATCACATTTTTTTTAAAAATAATATTATTTAACATAATATTATTTTTTGACCAAAGAATAGTATTCATTAATAACAATAAATTTTCCTTTGACTTAGGCAAAAATAAATAAATTTTCCTTTGACTAAGGTAATAAAAAATACTATTATATTCAACATTTTTTTGACAAACTATTATTATATTATTTACATCCAATTATATATTAATTATTCTCATCATACACCATCCGATCACTATTATAACCAAAAAATTATTTTTTAGGTTCATTCAATAATTGATGTATGTGATCTATTATATAGACCACATTCATCATTTGTTGAATGAACCTAAAAAATGAAATTTGGTTATATTAATGACCAGAGGGTGTGGTTTTTCTATAAATCTCATCCAAAATAAAAGACCAATGTATTTTTTCTTTGTGTCTTTGATTCGATCCAATTTTCTTGTAGTAGAAGAAGATGATGATGAAAATTTCAACGGTCCTAGAAACCGGTGATCTTCTTTTCTCTTCTTGACCGGAAACATGTGATGAAGTTTAACCCTTGCTTGTTGGATATTTACTTTAGCTTCAGCTGCATTAGCTTAAGAACCCCCTTGTTGCAGGTATGAATTTCTAAATTCATTCAGAACAACTGATATGTATGGATATTGCAATTGGCTTGGTGCTCAGTTCTGAGTTGCGGTTGACATCTTAATTACTTGTCGCACCTTATTTTGTGTTTCTAAAGAGACCTGGATTATATCCATTGGAGGTTCAAGAAAGAAGTTGTTGTCGGGTCTTTCTAGAACCCCCAATGGGTATGACCCAGGTCTTAGTTGCACACATAACCAAGCGCCATTAGTAATTAAGATGACAACCTGAGAACAAAGCACCAAGCCGATTGCAATATACATGCAAATCACTTGCTCTGAATGAAATTCAAGAAAATTTACCTCCAGCAAGGGGGTTCACAAGCTAATGCAGTTGGAGCTACACCAACTAGCCAACAAGAAAGGGTTGAGGTTTCGACACACGTTGCCAGACAAGGAAGAATATTTGACCAAAATTAATAGTATTAATTTCGGTCAAAATATATAGCATTATATATTAGATTTTAATGGAGGTGCACGGCTGGCGAGCTTGGTAACGCAAGCTTGTGACCTAAGTAGGGGTATTAAAATGTTGGAAGGTCCTCTGTTGTGTGCGAAAAAACAAAAATAGAGGTGCACTGCTAGTATAAAATAATTTTACACTAACATCCAACAACAATTTACAATGTAGCCACACAATCCCATTTTTTAAAACCGTATTTTAAAATTATCTTTAAATACTTTATTCTTATTGGTCGTCATTGTTTAATTATTGTTAGTGTGTAATTAGTTTACATTGACTATTGATAAGTGGCAAATTATGACTAAATCCATGTCTTTTATAATGCCTTTCAATTACTTGTTGTGCAAGTTATCTTAGGAAAAGCATGGAATTTATGAATAAATGCCAATTATTCTTTGTATATCTCATTCTTCCCCATTTGTGTAGGAAAAAGCAAGCCAGGACTTGAAAACATCAAAGATTATTGAATGAAACATGAAGACAATCGCCTAGCGATCCTAGGGCGACTGCTAAGCGAAACCAGGCAGAGATTTATCGCCTAGCGATATTGTGGCGACTGCTGAGCGAAGTGAGGCAGAGATATTTCGCCTAGCGATCCTACAGCGAAAGGTTGGCGAAGTGAGGCAGGGATTTTCTGGAACAGGGGAAGCTGTTTTCGCCCAGCGATATTTTGGATCGCTCAGCGACATCATCAAGGCGGTCTAACTGTAGAAGATGACGTGGCAGATCTCTATTGGCTGTTTTGAATTGTTCGCTGAGCGATGATACGTATCGCTGAGCGAACTTGTATTTATCAGTTTAGTATTTAAGCTATTTTCAGCTTTTAGGTTAAAGAGTTACTATTGTATTACTTACAATTTTACACGAAATTTAAGAGCTTATTCCTAAGAAAGAGAGATTAGGCATAGAAGGAGGAAAACTTCAAAATAGCAAGTAACTTTGGATTGAAGAAGACATTTTAGAAGCTTTGAGACATCAAGCTCTACTAAATCTTCATCTTCCTTTCTTATTTTGCAACAGTTGTCATGACAATGATCAACTAATCTCCTTTGTTGGGATTAATAGGTAATCAATCACTCATGTTGTAAACTTTTGATTATTCAATATATGATTCTAGCAATTTTTATATACCATTGAATTTCTTCTTGCTTTTCAATCTTATGTTTGATTTAAATGTTGTTGAAAAAGGCTTTTGAATCTAGGTTTAGAATGATTTTCTATCAAGATAAGAAATTCTAGAAATGGGATTTGGTTTTGATAATTACATTATAGTATTGGATCATAATGCTTTTGGATCGTTTAATAGATTGAGAAATCATCGATTAAACGATACAATCGATATCATGACGTCATTTGGGAAATCAATGATGTTATTGAGCAATACGTAATAATGTCATATATAAGAAAACGCTAGAATTCGTATTTGTAATCAATCGGATATAAACGATGTTTGATTGATGAAAGTTAATCCTAAACACCTTCTATGTCCTATGACTCTACCATTTATTTATTATGTTTTAAAAATTATGAGTAGTGTAGTACAAAAACAAGTAAACCCTAACTTAAGACGATAATCGAAGTTGAACGGAATATGATATCACATTAATCCCTGTGGAACGATATAAAAACTAATACTTACTTTTGTTCATTCAACAAAATGGCGCCGTTGCCGGGGGTACTGAAACGGTGCAAGGAAACCAACTTGGTGCTTAATTGGGAGAAGTGTCACTTCATGGTAACCGAGGGTATTGTCCTTGGTCACAAGATCTCCTCCAAGGGTATCGAAGTTGATAAAGCTAAGGTCGACGTGATAGGAAAACTTCCACCACCAGTCAATGTCAAAGGAATCCGAAGCTTCCTAGGCCATGCCGGGTTCTATCGGAGATTCATCAAAGACTTCTCAAAAATCGCAAAGCCATTGAGCAACCTGCTCAACAAAGATAAGTCTTTTGATTTTGATATTGACTGTTTAAATGCATTTAATAGTTTAAAGGATAGCTTAACATCCGCACCCATAATCACCGCACCAAACTGGATATACGATTTTGAACTTATGTGCGATGCAAGTGATTATGCGGTGGGCGCGGTGTTAGGTCAACGCAAAAACAAAATTTTTCATGCTATACACTATGCAAGTAAAGTTTTAAATGACGCACAAGTCAATTATGCTACCACTGAAAAAGAATTACTTGCCATAGTGTTCGCATTAGAAAAATTTCGTTCGTATCTCATAGGTTCGAAAATTGTTATTTGGACTGACCATGCAGCTATCAAGTACTTGATTACCAAACCCGACTCAAAGCCGAGACTCATCCGTTGGATGTTGCTACTCCAAGAGTTTGATTTGGAGATTAAGGACAAGAAGGGGACTGAGAACCTAGTAGCTGATCATCTGTCCAGATTGGTGAACAAAGAGATAACGAAGAATGAAAGGGACATCCTTGAAGAGTTCCCGGATGAGCAGTTGCTTATGGTGCAAGAAAGACCATGGTTCGCGGACATGGCCAATTACAAAGCAACGGGTTTCATTCCGGAGGATTATACTTGGCAAATGAAGAAGAGGTTGTTGAGAGACGCCACTCAATTCATTTGGGATGACCCGTACTTATTCAAGATTGGAGTAGACCACTTAATAAGAAGATGTGTTGCTAGAGAAGAAGCCAAAGACATCATGTGACATTGTCACAACTCGCCATATGGTGGTCACTACAGTGGAGAAAGAACTGGAGCAAAAGTTCTTCAAGCTGGCTTTTATTGGCCCTCCTTGTTCAAAGACTGTTATGAACATGTGAAAGAATGCGAGAGTTGCCAGAAGACCGGAGGGATTTCAAAGAGGAATGAAATGCCTCTACAAAGTATCCTTGAAGTCGAAGTCTTCGACTGTTGGGGTATAGACTTTGTAGGGCCATTTCCATCTTCTTTGAACAACGAGTATATTCTGGTGGCTGTCGACTACGTGTCAAAGTGGGTTGAAGCAATTGCATCTCAGAAAGCCGATAGCAAAACGGTGGTCAAGTTTCTGAAAAGGAACATCTTCTCCCGATTTGGAACTCCAAGAGTGCTAATAAGTGATGGAGGTTCTCACTTCTGCAATCAGCAGTTAGCAAAAGCACTTGAGCACTATGGAGTAAAGCACAAGGTAGCTTCACCATACCATCCACAGACGAACGGTCAAGCCGAGGTATCCAACCGTGAAATCAAGCGGATACTTGAGAAGACCGTGTCATCTTCAAGGAAGGATTGGGCGATGAAATTGGACGAAGCGTTGTGGGCCTATAGGACCGCATACAAAGCTCCTACGGGTTTCACACCATTCCAGTTGGTGTATGGGAAAGCGTGCCACTTGCCGGTCGAGTTGGAGCATAAAGCGTTTTGGGCGCTCAAGTTTTTGAACTTTGATCAAGAGCAAGCTGGGGAGAAGAGAAAGCTTCAAATGCATGAATTGGAGGAAATGCGTGACCAAGCCTATCAGTCTAGCAAGCTCTATAAGGAAAAGGTTAAACGGTATCATGACAAGAAGATCATGAAGAGGGAATTCAGACCTGGTCAAATGGTCCTGCTGTTCAATGCAAGGCTACGACTATTTCCGGGTAAATTGAAGTCCAAGTGGTCCGGTCCGTTCATGATAAAGGAAGTAAAGCCTTATGGAGCTGTGGAACTAGAGGATCCTATCACCAAGTCGACATGGACAGTGAATGGACAAAGGCTGAAACCATATTTTGGAGGAGAAGTTGTTCGGCACACGACAACAATTTCTCTCATTGATTCTTACACTTAAGCGAATCAGGCGTCGATCTAATGACGTTAAACAAGAGCTTGTTGGGAGGCACCCCAATTTTGTAAGTATTTTACTGCTTTGCATTTTAGTTTAGGTCATTTTTCATTCAAAATCAGAAACCATTCCAAATTCAGAACCTAAAATTTTACCTGTCATGGATCGCTCAGCGAAAAACATGCTCGCTAGGCGATAATTATAGGTCAGTTTGACCAGTTTGACCAAAGTAATTTCGCTTAGCGATGGAACTATCGCTCAGCGAAAATGCGGAGGCAGACAGTTCCTGTTTCCAATACCAGACAACCCTCTCTCCACCATTAATGCCACACAACCGTTCCCAACCACCCAGTTTACTACCAAAACCAGTTTTTAACTTTTCTTCCTTCATTTCTCACAAAAACACAACATAACCTTTCAAATTCCACAAACCCAAACTCAAGCAAAGCCAGATTAAGCACCTATACTTCATTGCATCATTTCATCTCGCACTTAATCATCAGGTTTTGCTTCCTTTCTTGCTTTCTTTTAATTTTTCGAATTTGGGATAAATGCTAGATTGGATTGAATAGGTTGTTTTTGTTATGATTTTTAGTGGTTAGAATGTTGGTTAGGGAAGAGATTAGTTTAGATTAGATATGAACTAGAATAACAACACGATTGCCATGCAAAAATCAAATTTTTGAATCACTTTTTGAAAAACCCATTTTGTGTAAATTTGAAATAAACTTGGGTTTTTGATGTTTTGCATACCATAGTTGTTATTGTAATTCATTTCTGAGATTAATGGGTGTGTTGTTTAGTGATTAGAGGTAGTTCAGACAGATTTTCAGAACAATTTTTCATTTTCTGCGTATTTTCGCTAGGCGAAAGTATGATCGCCTAGGCGAAAGTTCATCTGGAAAACCCAGAAATGATGAACATTTTTCGCCTAGCGATTGTCTGGGTCGCTAAGCGATTTTACCCAGAAATTTTTAAAATTTTCTAATTTTTTGATCTGAGTTTTTCAAATTGATTTTATACTAACCTCTATCAATATATGTGTTCTGTGTGTTTTTCCTGTTTATTTTGCAGCATGGCACCTAAATCCAAATCAACCGGAAGCAAAAGGAAAGCCGGAGAAGGATCTTCTCGTGCATCCGCTCCATTTGATGCGAGTCGCTTCCGGAGCGCACACCACGCTGCTAGGTACCAGGAGTTGCTTCAGAGGAAGTTCTTACATGAGAAAGAGTTCATCATCAGTCCTCAAGGGAAATACACAGGCATTTTGGGGATTTTTGAGAGCCGCAAGTGGGAGACATTGGTCAGTCCTCCGACAAATATCAACGCTGATATTGTGAGGGAGTTCTATGCGAATGCAATCCCTGGCAACCCTGAGGACCCTTTTGAATTCCAGACTTTTGTCCGAGGCCATGTCGTGAAGTTTCACCGCCCAGCCATCAATGCCTACCTTGGAAACCCAATTCCCCCCATGGAATCTGAGCGATTGTGTGAGTTCCATGCTCAGCAAGCTCGTGGCCACTGGGACCACGAAGAGATTAAGAAGGCTATTTTCAAGGAGGGTAAGGATTATGATCTGAATGCAGCTGGGAGACCTTTCAGGGCATTGAAGCAGGACATGACAATGCCAGCTCAGGTGATCCTCAACCTAATCCTACACAACATCCGACCCAAAAGCCATATGTCCTCAACCACATTGGATGTCACCCCCCTCATTTACTGTATCCTAGCTGGGAAGAAAGTGGACGTTGCCAGGATCATTGCAAAGGAACTTAAGACAGTTGCAATGAGTGGCATTACAACTGCTAAGTGTCCACTTGCCTTTCCCGGACTGATTATGGGCCTGTGCCAGACAGCACGCATCGTCCTCCCACCACAAATCCATGAGAAGATAGTAAACCCGGTGGATGATGCCTATATTGCCCGACACAATGAGGGGAGGCCAGTCAGAAGAACCCACCACCAAACCCAAGATCAGCCTGAACCATCACAAGCACAGGAGCAGCCACCTACACAGCCACAGCAGCCTCAGATTCACCAGTGGGACCCTAGGTATCAGAGTTTTACTTGGGATGCTATGGAGGCGCATTACAGAGGTCAGCTGGGTATCCAGGAGTCGCTCTACCGTATGCAGCAGCATTGGGGTGCTCCAGCAGACTCTGCTCAGCAGGTGATGACCCCGGATCAGTATCGCTCCTATGTGAACTACCCTGGGGACAGGCCATTCTATTATGGAGGGGGCAGTGGAGCTGCAGTTGCTGATGATGATGATGATGCAGTTGCTGGTGCTGATGATGATGTTGTAGCAGCTGAGGGTTCGGATGAGGAGACTGCGAGTGATGAGGAGATGGAGGATTGAGCTGGGAGCAAGACAAGGACTTGAAAGCACGCACCTACAGTGAAAAATTCCATTTAAAGCTTTCAGTCATTTATTTTTTTTGGATTGTTGGAACAATATCATGGCTTGTATAACTGAATTCCCGTACTTTGTTTCTGCATTTTGTTTTGTACTTTGCTTCCGTACTTTTAATTCCGTATTTCAATTCTGTATTTTGAATATTATGTACTTTTGGTACAAGTTGTTTAAGTTTTGGTTTTATGTTAATATTGTGTGTTATAGTTATTTATTTTAGTATCATGTTTTAGTTAGTATAGTTAATTTTCAATTGTGTGAACCCTGTTCAAATACTCAATGCTAAATGCTTGAACTAAGCCAAAGCTATGAGCAAAAGATCAGGTGAGTGATAATGATAAAAGTTAGTGAGAAAGCGCGCAGCTAAGGTACTCGTTTCTTGTTTTTCTAGATATATACTTGATTGTGAAATGAGTCCTTTGCACACAATTTTTATGTTACTCAGTTTTAAGTAAGCACCTATTTACGTTTGAACCAATTTAGAACTAGCCAAAAATGTGAGGAATCCTCAACCATTGTATATATATGCAGGAGACCAATATCATGTTTAACTCAGTTATATTATGTTAAATCTGTTGTTGTTTTAATTTGCATAAGAGCATTGAAATGATCAAGGCATTTTTTTTTTGAAATTGAGAGAAATACTTGACCAAATGAACCTACCCTGTGAGATGTGTGAGTATCTGTTAACCCATCTGAGCCTAATGGAATCAGAATTGTTAACTGTGGACTGTCAATTTAATAAGCTCATCTGCTTATTTAAATTGCCGGAGTTTGTAAAAAAATTCAGTTCACAGTTAACTTTCTATTGAATTCTGATAATTGTTTTCTTGTGAACCCTTATCCATCGTTTTTATTGACCTTTGCCATAACGATAAAGGAACATTCGATTAGGGTATCACTGAAATAAGTTGGGGAGAAAGGGAGGTTTTATTTAAGTCAATGTATGGTGAATGTGATATTTGATCTTGACAACAAGAAAAAGAAAAGAAAAAAAGAAAGAAAAGCAAACCAAGAAAAAGAAAAGAGAAAAATGAAAAGGTTTGCAAAATTTCAAAGAAAAAGTTGTCAAAGATCAATCAAAAATAAGAATGAATGAAATTCACCAAGTGTTGTGTTGGAAAAAGAAGGAAGTTGTAATTAGATTGAATGTTTTCTTTTGCTTGGCCATTTGAATTCAAATATCCCACATATGACAATTCTTTTGTAACCTAGCCCAATTACAACCCTTAAAGACCTTTTGATCAATGCCTTTTATGCTTTTGGAAATGATAATTAGATGGACACATAATTTGATTGTATGTTATCATGTTTATTGGATGAGTGTTCATAACCCTTACAAATGTTCAACATGTTCATCTACTTTTATATAGAAGAGTGTTAGGTTGGTTCAAATTTAAATATTTTGTTTGCCAAGAATTGTGAGATATAAACTTTATGCTTAGGACTGTGTCACAATCATGGTATGTATTTAGTGGAATGGGAAACTTTACTATTGCTCGTGTTATCAAAGTTGAATCATTCACCTGAATACCTTTTCTTCCATTTTTTTGAAATTTGCCTCATGCTTAACTTTGTCCAAAGCCTTGTTTTTCCAATTATTTTGAATCTTTTGTTTGAGGACAAACAAAGAACTAAGTTGGGGAGTATTTGATAAGTGGCAAATTATGACTAAATCCATGTCTTTTATAATGCCTTTCAATTACTTGTTGTGCAAGTTATCTTAGGAAAAGCATGGAATTTATGAATAAATGCCAATTATTCTTTGTATATCTCATTCTTCCCCATTTGTGTAGGAAAAAGCAAGCCAGGACTTGAAAACATCAAAGATTATTGAATGAAACATGAAGACAATCGCCTAGCGATCCTAGGGCGACTGCTAAGCGAAACCAGGCAGAGATTTATCGCCTAGCGATATTGTGGCGACTGCTGAGCGAAGTGAGGCAGAGATATTTCGCCTAGCGATCCTACAGCGAAAGGTTGGCGAAGTGAGGCAGGGATTTTCTGGAACAGGGGAAGCTGTTTTCGCCCAGCGATATTTTGGATCGCTCAGCGACATCATCAAGGCGGTCTAACTGTAGAAGATGACGTGGCAGATCTCTATTGGCTGTTTTGAATTGTTCGCTGAGCGATGATACGTATCGCTGAGCGAACTTGTATTTATCAGTTTAGTATTTAAGCTATTTTCAGCTTTTAGGTTAAAGAGTTACTATTGTATTACTTACAATTTTACACGAAATTTAAGAGCTTATTCCTAAGAAAGAGAGATTAGGCATAGAAGGAGGAAAACTTCAAAATAGCAAGTAACTTTGGATTGAAGAAGACATTTTAGAAGCTTTGAGACATCAAGCTCTACTAAATCTTCATCTTCCTTTCTTATTTTGCAACAGTTGTCATGACAATGATCAACTAATCTCCTTTGTTGGGATTAATAGGTAATCAATCACTCATGTTGTAAACTTTTGATTATTCAATATATGATTCTAGCAATTTTTATATACCATTGAATTTCTTCTTGCTTTTCAATCTTATGTTTGATTTAAATGTTGTTGAAAAAGGCTTTTGAATCTAGGTTTAGAATGATTTTCTATCAAGATAAGAAATTCTAGAAATGGGATTTGGTTTTGATAATTACATTATAGTATTGGATCATAATGCTTTTGGATCGTTTAATAGATTGAGAAATCATCGATTAAACGATACAATCGATATCATGACGTCATTTGGGAAATCAATGATGTTATTGAGCAATACGTAATAATGTCATATATAAGAAAACGCTAGAATTCGTATTTGTAATCAATCGGATATAAACGATGTTTGATTGATGAAAGTTAATCCTAAACACCTTCTATGTCCTATGACTCTACCATTTATTTATTATGTTTTAAAAATTATGAGTAGTGTAGTACAAAAACAAGTAAACCCTAACTTAAGACGATAATCGAAGTTGAACGGAATATGATATCACATTAATCCCTGTGGAACGATATAAAAACTAATACTTACTTTTGTTCATTCAACAACTATGAAATATATAAAAAAAAAGTTTACATTGACTATGTGTATTTCATTTTCTCTATATATTACTAGCGGAACGAGCATCTTATCCGCGTTTCTTTTGCATTAATTGTGTAGGTGTATATATATATATATATATATATATATATATATATATATATATATATACCTATGATGTTAGGTTTATTCGAAGACAAGCCAACGAAGTCGCTCATAGCTTTGCTAGGGTGGCTTTGCGTCATGCTAGTTTCCATATTTATATTAAGATTCCATCTTGTATCTCTACAACAACAATGATACATGTGCATGTATATATGGATGAACAAACTTCCGTTTGAGGGAGAGTATACCCATAACGAATGGATTGACTCACACTGGAGGGGGAAATTTTTTATATATCTAGTGTGAGTAAAATGTCCCACATTTAATAGAAAAGTGGATGTTAACACTTGATAAGTGAGTAAAATGTCTTACGATTTTAAGTTAAAGTGTGTTGTCCAACTCACTAATATGATTGTTAAAAGCCCAACGTAATGATCCCTTGACCTCCTCATTAGCCAACAAGACGTTACTTCATACATTTAATTTATTTACTTTGACATTAACATTAACCACATATTCATACTTTTTAAGGTGGAATTGGATTTGACGCAATAACTCTGTCACACAATTACTTGTCGTAGCCGACCAATCTCGAATTGACATATGAGATTATTTCTAGCTATTTTTAAAATATGCAATCTTAATTGTACGATCCACGATCAAGGGTTGTGATTTAAAATTGTATGAAATTGTGTGTTGTTTTTACACCGGACAATCAAGGTCCATTTCAGATACATATGAGGCATATGCATGTATACCGAGAATGTTAGTTGTTGTTAACAACAACAACTTGACACAGTTGTCGAGCTTTGTATTGTAAATTTGTAACTTAAGTGGGGACATTGAGGTGTTAGAAGGTCCTTTGATTTGTGGAAAAAAGAAAGAAAAAAACAACTTGACACAGTTCCAACACGACAAATATCAAGTGAGAAATAGAGCTTTCTTATTCTCTTCAAAATTCTCTCTACATTCTTACAAGAGTCCTATTTATTAGACATGACTAATAACTCGGTATGTGAATGGTTTAACATAACGTCATTAGTATTCCACTCAATTCAATGATCAAGACACTCAGAGAAGTTGTAAGACCATTCTATATTGAAGAAAAGTATTCATAACTTATATGGTATTATATAGATATCAACAATCTATCAATGATACTTAAAAAAAATATTAAAGATCGAATACTGAACTCAGTGCTTCTTTTATATCTATTGTCTAATAAAATTGTTTTCTTGGTTTCTCGCTTGTTGAGTATTTTCTCTTACTTATCATTTTAATATACCCACCCATCTACACATAAGTGGATAAGTCGAGGTTCAAACCCCGATCACAACGACGTCTCATCTAACAATTTTGTCATTCTTACCAATTGAAATAGGACTTGTGGACACAGAAGTAGTAGCTTAACAAAATTATACAATTATCAAAATATTAATATTATATTTATATGAAATATTCAACACACACATAATATTATCACCAATATACATATTTGAAATCTCATAGGTAAGGTTAGATATGACAACAAGGTGGGAAGTTGACGGATTTTGCCTTCTCTATTCCCAAACTCAACGGGGTTTGGGTATCCTCGTACCCGATATCCGATGGGAGTGAAAAATATAACCTCAACCTAATATTTGGTAGAGTTCGAATATCCCCACTTCATCTTTATATAAACTTATTTATAAAAAAAATATCTCTATATAACCAACGTATTTTTGTACTTTTTTATTTATGCTATAGACTATACCGTTTCAACAATCTGGTGCTACATCTTTAAAAAAAAAAAAAACAATCTGGTGCTATAGTCATGTAAGGAGACCCAAAACTTGGACAGGTGAAGCTTTTTTGACACTTTTACTACGTACTAATGTTTTTACTTACTTCAGTTCACATTGAAACATGTACTAACTATTAAGTTAACCTATATTGTCTTGTTTTCATGGTTTTCGAATACTCACTCTTTTGTTGTTTGTGTGCGCGTTTACAAGAACGCAATTGATAAGTTATTGGAGAGTTTCATGTCCTTGAAGTTTTCGTATGGTCTTCGACAAAATATTTTCTTTAGAGAGTACAAAGAATTCAAACATGAAACACTTTGCCTAAACCACAGTTTTTACAATGAAGCTTATTCAAAACTCACTTATAAGCCAAAAAGCTTATAATTGATAAGGGATCAGTAGTATTCTGAGCTTTTTTTTATAAGCATATTTCACAATACTCTTTAGTTTCTATATACCTCAATTTCAATTTAGCCTTATTTCTATTTCAAGATTGACTCAAACTACTAATTGCTGACTAGTTTTCTTACAAAATTCTTGTGGCATGTGTAAATACTTTCCTTACATCACCTTTCATAAAAATTTGATTTGTGATTGTTGTCATTTGGCTAAGCAATGTAGACATTCTTTTCCTAATATGGTGGCCTGTTATTACTATTTGTATGGATGCAGGCCAAATCTGAAACTAGATTACACATGAAAAACTTTATTACCTTTGTTTCTACACAATTTTCAACAAAAATAAAAACTAGGCTTAGTTGAATATTAGGTCCCTTAAAAATGATTTCCAAGTTTCATCTTGGCCCCTTAATTAATAAAAGTTTCGTTTTAGTCCCTTCCGTCATATTTTAATCAAAATCCATAATCCTAAATCATATGTTTGTCATCATCAAAAAGGGGGAGATTGTTGAGGCAAAATCCCTAATTAATTTTAAAGATAACAAACCATAATGATTAAAGGATTAATGAATTTTGATTAGTCTCTTGGTATTTAATTTTTGTTCTTAAGTGTTTAATTAAGACAGGAACAAAGTATGAATCATACCAAGATACAAGAAATCAAAGAACTGTGAAGAGTCTCACATCGGATAGGAGATGACCTGACAATGTGTTTATAAGTGGGGACAATCCTCACCTCACAAGTCGGTTTTGTGGGGGTTGGCTCAACCACAATTTCTAAGATGGTATCAGAGCCTCTTCAAGATCCATTGGGCAACATGCTATCAGATTTTCGTTATCGGACCACCCACCATTTATGTCCACGAACCAAGCCCAATAGTGCTGGTCGTGAGAGAGTGTGTTAAGAGTCCCACATCAGTTCAACATTGAAAGTACAAGAACTTGGATCAATCAAGGAATAATGACATCTATTTGGATCGAAAGCAAAAAAATTTCAAGCAAAAGTTGCCAAGTCACAGGACACGTGGCACAAGACCATTGGAAACGTCCTAACAACTACACGAGCGTCTGATGTGACTTATCACATAAAGTTGAGAGCTTGCCGAGGCTTAGAGAATACAGATTATAATTGTTCCAAGGGAGCAAAATTGTATGGTGCAGGAGTTGAGAAGATTGTCTCAAAGCATCATAGTGGAAAACTCTTACAAGTTGTAAGGAGTGGACTAGCCCACATTGGGTGAGCCACTATAATTCCCATGTGTTCAAATCTTCTATCCCTATACTTTTTATTCGCTGTATACACATCACACACAAACTATTTAACTTTAACATTATGTTTTGCACTAACACTTCAGAACGTTCTAAAGTCTGTTTTAACTTTGTTTTTCCAAGTATCAACTTGAGAAGTATTTTTTAAGTACATGATCAAAATTTAAAAAGGGTCACAATTCAAACCCCATTTCTTGTGACTATTATATCTACTTCACAAACCTTGGTTAAACTAGAAGACATTCATGATATTCCATCTAAACGCTCTCGGTCACCCATTCTTGTTTGAATGAAATGTTTCAAATATTTTCCAAGGGTATCATGAAAAGATTCAAAACATGTTCTACTCTAAAATTAATCTCTACAAGTGTAACCCACTTGAGTTGCCTTAGTGGTTTTGGCTTGAGACATTGAAGTGTGCTCCTCTCATGAGTTTCAGATTCGATTATCTCGGTTGTCAGTTTCGATGAATTAGTTTAACTTCTTAAAAAAAAAAACTCTACAATTGTACGATATAAAAAAAAAACTAACTCGCATTCGAATTTCATAAACATGAAAAACATTTTTTTAAATAATATCATTTATTTTTTTGGACAGAAAAATAATATCATTTATCATAATATTATATTTTGACCAAAAAATAATATTCATAAATAACAATAAATTTTCCTTTGACAAAAGTAAAAAATTAATAATTATATATATATTTTTTATAATTTTACATTCAATAATATATTAATTATTCTCATCAGTATAAATCTCATCCCTAAAAAAAACCAGTGTCTTTTTTTTTCTTCTTAGATTCAATCAGTTTTCTTTGTAAGAAGAAGAAGATGATGAAGAAAATTTCTATGGTGTGAAAAATCGAAGAAACTTCAGAATCTCTTGCTGTTGATTGTGATCGTGAATCAACGAAATCTTCGCCACTTCAATCGGCGTCGTTTTGGTTCTGAGCTCAATTACTGTCACTGACTCAGTCAGATTCAAGTAAGCTCAAACCCTAGCTTCAATTCAATTTCACTGATTCGTTCTTTTTTTTTTCATTTCTGAATCTATGAAAAATCTTTGAATTATTTCGATATTGCTTCAATTATTAACAGAATAGTGAAATTTTTTATTTTCACTTCAATTTGATTAAATAATTGATTCAACTTTTTCTGATTCTGAATTCATGATTTTATTAGTCTGTTAATTTGATGAATTTTGTTGATCGAATTTGTTTGAGTTGATTTTTTTTTTAAGTTCGTAATCTTTGAATTTATCTAGTTGTTGCTTCAATGATCGGAATAATGATTTTTTTAATTTTGAATTTTGTTATGATTGTGATGAGAGTGTTACTGTTCATGGTATTATCAATTTGCTAATTTGATGAATTTTGATGATCGAATTTGTGTGAATTTTTGAAATGATTTTCGGTTTTTTTTTGAAGTTTGCAATTTGAAAGTTTTTATTTATTTGTGTCGATTTATGATGATGACGCTGATAGATATTGTGGTTAAAGTTCTGATAAACTTGGATTTTTTATATATATTTTTTTAAAAGTTTTAAGATGCAAAGTTTTTTGTTTGGTAATTAGATTTGGAGGGTTTTCATTTCTCAGATGTGATTGAATTAATTTGTTTTATGCATAATCTGCAACTGAATTTTGTGGTTAGATTTAGTCTGATTTACGTGGTAGATTTTTTTAATTATGCAATGAAAAACATTGAAAAAAGGTGGATTCTAAAGTTCATTTGTAATTATGGCTTGTTGAGATGTGTTATTAGAAATCTATGTGATTTATCAGAATATAAGAGAATTGTCTTTTGAAAGCTTGAGTGATATATTTGCTGAAATTTCAATGCTGTTTATGTTGGAAGAAGTGTGTCCCTTATGGCTTGAAAGGATTTGATCCTGAGGTCGAAGTGGGGCATTTGTAGGAAATCCATTGTAACACTTGAGAATGCCCTAATAAAATCTGTACCATATATTTGGATCATGGTTCTACATTGCGGTTGTGGTTGCAGTTACATTGCAAGCCTTGATAGTGTGTAGCTTCATTGTGTTGGGTTGGGTGTGAAGGGGTAGATTTAGTCCCACATGGCTTAGAGATATGGCTTGTGTAGTCTTTGTAAAGCTCGGGCAGCTTCACCTTACAAGCCGGTTTTGTAAGGCTAAGTTAGGTCCAACCCAAATTCTAAGATGTTATCAGAACCTATCCTATATCTGTTCTTCAAGTTCATTCAGGCCTGAGCATGAGGGTGTGCGTTGGAAATTCCGCCTTCATTGCGGTCCGCCCCTAGCCGCCTAATTGCGGCATTTGGGTTGCCTTCATTGCAGCCTCCAACACCTTAGGTATGAAGGGGTGGATTTAGTCCCACATTGCCTTAGAGATATAGCCTGTGTAGTGTTTGTAAAGCTGGGGCAGCCTTCACCTTACAAGCCGGTCTTGCAAGTTTAGAAACCTTTTGGGCAGCCTTCACCTCTTTAAGTCCAACCCAAGTTCGAATACTTGTCTAGAAACTTTTTGTAGGAGAGGAGCTAAAATCCCTGTATTGTTGTTCGAGCTATCATATAAAGTAATGAAATGACAACATGAAAAGTTGGAAACAAAAATAATGATTCGTGCATATTATTTACAGCAATTCAAATAAAAGAGTTGACCTTGAAGTAAGCTATGAATTGCAACATGTTGTTTGAATTAATTCTATTAAGAACAGCAATCCACATAAAATAATAGAATTGACCTTAGAGGGAGCGCAGCACTTCCAAAGAGGTTTATCTAGCTCCATCAAACATGGGTTAACATTGTGTATTTTGATATCCATCAGAGGAAGTTGGATTTAGTTTCCTGCCTCGATAGTTTAGTAGTCTTGGACAAAAAAAGAAAAACATGATAGGATGCATGGAAAGGGCCAAAAAAGTAAGGAGCAGTGCGTTATTTATGAGATATCTTTAGTTGCACCACATATGTACTACATACAACTGCTCTCCGAATGCTCATGACTTTCCCGAAGACTTAACTATACTCCTTAACTTAAAGTTGGAGACTTAGACTAGTTAATTGTTTTTGTGCACATTATTAATTTTCCATATGTGCGTATCTGTGTTTGTCTATCTATATCTACATATATATATGATATGCATGCAATGGGTATTGTTCTGTGCTATAATTGCATTTAATTTATGGTTATCAATCCTATTTCTGTTTTGTGATATTTTTAAATCGGTTGTGACTATTGTTTGATTTTCTTGAGTTATTAGTGAATCTATCTTTTTTTACCTTTGCTGCAGATATTGGAGATTGGTATTTTGTCCTCTGCACCTACCCATCCACGTGCAGTACTGATTGAATACCACTGATTCTCATTTCAGTTTTATAGCATGGTATAGTGCCTGTTTGATGTGCCACATCAAACTGGCTAAGGCATAATCAAAATTCAAGTTTGGCAGCTTAAATTTATTGAAGAACAACATTTGTAAATTATATTATCATTGGAGTTGAAGGGAGAAGTTTTGTTGGTAAAAAACAAAAAAGCATTTGCATAAAGTTGTTGGACGCGCTCTCAAGTTCCATTCAAAGAAAGGGGATTGCTACCGACCGGAAAGAATCATTACATTGAGCTCACATCTTCAGTACAATATCTAATAATAAAGGATTTGATATAATGTTGTAAGGAAAAAAATGGAGCGAATTTCAGAAAAACGATATCCTCTCAGTGCAAAAGATTACAAGTTATATGAAGAAGTTGGGGAAGGCGTTAGTGCCTCGGTATACCGGGCTCTCTGCATTCCACTCAATGAGATTGTTGCCATCAAAGTTCTTGATCTTGAGAAGTGCAATAACGATTTGGTACGTGGGGTAGTCTCTTGTACAATTTGTAATTTTTATCGATTTCAGTTTCCTGTGCCTATGCTGAATTTTATTGCATGTTTGGTTATTATTGGTCAAGTGATCCAACACTTTTTATTTCTAAAGCTGTGAAAAATATCATGCTTGTTTGAGTTTGCCAAGCTGCTACGGGATGAGGTTCTTTTTATGCGAGGCTCTGTTGAATCCAATCACCCTTATTTAACCTAATGTTATATATAGTATCATTATATTGTTTTCATATTGTACTTCATTATCTTATCACTTAAGTTGTCTTGCTACATGTTTGGAGTCAATGTCTTAGGAACCTATTCGGTGCTAAATCATGTATTTGTGTCTGTTCAGTTGTTTGCTCTTTAAGTCTGGTGAGTTAATATGTGTACTTGCACAGTTGCCTCCATTTTCTATAATACAAGAAAAATTTCTATCCCTAGTTCAGTGTCCCATAAATAATTGTGCAAACATCTGTGCAAATGTTTATTCTATTGCCGTACACTATAAATATTGCGGGATTGTATTCCATTGCTGTACATTCATAATGATAGGTGCACAAATATATGCAGGATGGAATTCGGAGAGAGGTACAGACCATGAGCTTGATTAATCATCCAAATCTTTTACGGGCACATTGTTCTTTTACTGCTGGGCACAGTCTTTGGGTTGTGATGCCATTCATGTCTGGGGGCTCTTGCCTTCATATAATGAAATCTTCCTTTCCTGAGGGTTTTGATGAACCTGTTATTGCAACTATATTACGTGAGGTTCTCAAAGCTCTTGTTTATCTCCATGCCCATGGGCACATACATAGAGATGTTAAGGTATTGTGCTACATCTTAACTTATACTAGTTGTCATCTTTTTAACAGATATGCACCCTTTTGATTGTGTATATTGAGAATTTTTCAGTTAGAATTCTTAATTATAAACTAGGTGGAATAGTGAGATTGAATGATTTTAAAAGAACTTAGTTTCTGCTTTTGTGCTGCTTGTAAGGCTGTATCTGAAACCCAATTTTAATTTCTTTTTACTTCCGTGAATTTTTATCTGCCTTTTCTCCACATGTTTGTATTCATTGGGTCCTCTTTTTATCCTCTTTCAAACATTCTTAACTATGCAGGCTGGGAATATTTTGCTTGATGCTAATGGTTCAGTCAAAATGGCTGACTTTGGAGTGTCTGCGTGTATGTTTGATACTGGAGACAGGCAACGTTCAAGAAATACTTTTGTTGGAACACCTTGCTGGTACCATTTACTTTCTACTGTGTCTTTGTAGTTTTTCATGTGAAATCTGGCTACCCTCGTATGATTGAGACTGTTTAAGCTATACATTATGCTAATTTTACACAGGATGGCTCCTGAAGTTATGCAGCAATTGCATGGATATGATTTTAAGTGAGTGCCTTCTATTCTCTCCCTCCATCCACTGATGATTTTTTTCCTTTAAAAAGGATCTTACTCCATGATATCTTAGTCTTTGTTGAGTTTTTTTATATTTTCATTCTCTATTAACAGAGCAGATATATGGTCATTTGGTATAACAGCACTTGAACTCGCTCATGGTCATGCCCCATTTTCCAAGTATCCGCCGATGAAAGTAATTTACTTCTCCTGTTTCTTCTAAATTTGTTTGCATGTGTCTACTGATAGCACTGTGAGCTAAGAGTTGAATTCTTTCCCTTATTTTCGTGGATGCAGGTTTTGCTTATGACGTTACAGAATGCCCCTCCAGGTCTTGATTATGAAAGAGACAAGAGGTTTTCAAAGGTTTGTGGTGTTCACTCAAAACTATGTATCACCTGTTACTTAGAAAGGTTATTTATATATAGATTGTTCTTCTTTCTTTCCCAGTCTTTCAAAGAGTTAGTTGCCACCTGCTTAGTCAAAGATCCAAAGAAGCGCCCAAGTTCAGAAAAGCTTTTAAAGCACCACTTCTTTAAACATGCACGTGCGACCGAATATCTATCTCGCACCATTCTCGATGGCCTTGCACCATTAGGAGATCGTTTTAGACAGCTGAAGGTTTGCTGTTCAATTCTCAATTCTTCTGTTTTGTGTAAAATTGTTTGGGTAATAATGTCGTTCCTCTGATTTGCTTGTGTGTTCTAGGCTAAAGAGGCAGATTTATTAATGCAAAACAAGGCTCTTTATGAGGATATGGAGCAATTATCCCAGGTAGGTCGATTATAAATCCCCTGTGGTTTGTGCTTGCTTCTGGCATGGTCTATACAGAAGTCGTGGTTTTTATGAGTGCAGTCTTAAATGCATGTCATTTTTCCCTTATTTCCCTCGAGGGTTTAAGAATATGCTATATTTGACCATGCAACTATTTCAAATACAGAAAGAATATATTCGAGGAATTAGTGCATGGAATTTTAACCTGGAAGATTTAAAAAGTCAAGCTGCTCTTGTAAGTATTTTCACCTTTCTATTTTGTGTGATCCATTCAAACTAGATGGAGAAGTTTGTCATTATTACAAACATTTTTGTGTTGGCAACAGATCCAAGATGAAGACATGTCAAATGCAGAAGAGCCAGATACTGCTAAGAAGAATGAAGACACATCAAATGACTTAAAGGTTCCAGTGGAGGACCTATCTGCTTCTAATCATTCAGATGGTACATCCACACTGGACAAAGAGGTACTGTTGTCCTAAATTAGCTTATCATTTGCATTTGGTTCTTTTTGAACTCTAATGTATTTGTATTGCATCTTATTTCAGGATGGATTCAACAATCTTCAGGATTTGGAAAGTTCACTTGCTTCATTTCCTATGAAACCTCTTCAAGCACTCAAGTATGCTCATCTCGTACATTTGTTTTTCCATTTCCTACTTATTTAGCGCTATCTTTTCAAGTGTTGGTACTTGGTACTATGTTTGATTGTAACTAGTTAAAGATTGGGTTTTTATTTTACTTATAGTTCATGCAATGTTATTTCAGATCATTTTCTTCATTCATATATAAAAACGTAATATACTATACAATTATTTTTGTATGATAAAGAATTAAAAGATAAATGCAGACGTAGCAAATGCTAGACGTTTAAACTGTCAATTGATTTTGTTTTGGGCACCAAATTTTAATTCTTCCTTGTATTTTCAAGAATTATATAATAATTTAGCAATTTGGTTTCAAAGAGAAAATATTATTTCTGATATGCAATTTATGCAGAGGTTGTTTTGATGTTGGTGATGATGATGTCAATAATACTAGCCCAAGAGATTTGGATCACAGCTATGGAAGGATTGATAATGAAAGTGCTGGGCCAAGTAGTTTGTCACCTCAAAATGCTCAGCCTAAGAAGTTTTTGAGTGGCTCTTTACAATCTGATAATTTTCCCAAAAAGGTTACCGATGGGGACAGGTAACTTTTTCCTTTGACAGTTTATTTTTTTTTTTTGGTAGTTTCATCTATCTCTCTGCTTTACATTTATTTTGAACGTGTTGCTAGAGCTTCTATTTGGACAGTTCCATGCAAATTAATTATTTTTTCACCTCTACATGAGTTTTTTGAGCTTGTTACCAGAACTTCTATACAGATATCTATTTGGAAATGAAGTTCTTACCAAATCGAATTTATGTTACAAGAACTTGCAAATGCTTGAGATTTGCAACCATGCTTGAGAATATGGATATTTTTATATTTTATTTAGTATATATTTTCGTTTCTTTACTACTGCTGCATATTTGATTGAGTTGCATTATTACTATTAGTGTACTAATTATATATTGTGTATCTTGAAAGGGATTATGTACATACAAAATATCCTTCCGAGCGGAATCACAGTGGTCCATTATATCGGCAGAGGAGAGAAATCAACAACTTTCCACCGGGTACATATACTTTTATGCAAATGTGATTGGTGTTTTGATAATCTTTAAGATTTTTTCCTCTTATCAACTAGTTTTGTAGTTGTTTTATCTGAAAAATAAGACCGGGAAATGGCTCTTAAATAATTTTTTCAATGCTGCTTCCATATGCAGTTGATGACACATCAGAAGGAGCAATTGTCCAGCGGGGGCGGTTTAAGGTCACATCTGCAGATCCCAGTTCAATGGTATGTATTATATGGCAGATATTTTTTTTCCTGCCCAGTACTCTTGTTACCTCTAACAAGTTTTTTTGCATGCTGAATCATCATAGGATGCGGTTATTTATCTTTCAATCCTGAATTTCTCCATTAATTTCTAATTTAGAGCTTTCACGTCTTATTATCTGCAAGCTTAACTATTAATATTTGTATTGTTATTATATTGAGACTAAAAGAAATTATGGTTGGATTTCGACGTGCCACAATGTTTGATTTCATTGACATTGAGGATAGAACTGAAGTGATTTATGTTTTAGGCAATGACTTTGTAATCATTGCCCTTTTTTTTTACTCATTCAGGGTCTTTCAAACAACACTTCTGGCCCAGTTGCTGTAAATCCTACTCCTACCAGTCCCCCAAATCAGAACTCAATGGCTGCTTCTATCCTTCCATCACTGCAGTGCATCTTGCAACAGAACGGCTTGCAAAGGGTATGCTTCAGTTTGTATTTCTTAGATTTTTGTCAAATGACTAGTGAAAGGTATAGATTCATTTTTTCCCGTGGGTTTTTGACAGGAAGAAATTGTTAAATTGATAAAGTATGCAGAGCAATCTTATGGTATTTCCTCTCATCTTTATGTGTGTGAATCTGTGTGTCTATGTATATATTTGTCTACTCCCCCTTAAAACTGGAAAATGTTGTTTGCTTCGTTTAAATAATTTCACTTGTTGCAGGTAAGAATACAGAATCAATAGAGGCAGGAGCATCTGATGCTTTGCAGGTAATTTACTTCCCTTTTTACATATCAGCTTTTAAGAACCTCTTATGTGATGTCCATAAAAAATGTTTCTCCAGTCATAATTTTTCTTCAATGTTGAGCCGCGTAGATTTCTATAACTTGTGAATGTTTCAGATCATTACTATGGATGTTGATATTTAATAAGGTCATTGTTGCTTGATGTTATGATATAACAAGCACTTAAGCACACCAATAACTAGTTATTGTCCTTGGGTTTGGGTTCAATTCTGCAAACAGAAACACTGTCATTTTGCCCAGACATTATTCAAGGGTACCAAGTTCCTTTGGGACCTGCTTGATGTCGCAACTGAATTTCAGCCAGCATTCTTTACCTTAACATAAGCCCGCAATTGCCCCCCCTCCCCAGTAACCAGGTCACAGAATAGATCAAATGAAAGGTAGTCTAATAGTTAGAGGTAGAAGAGGACCACCAAAACATTAAAAGGGATGTAGATTTAAATGGTTTTTTTTTTTTTTTTTTGAGATGATCTACGACTATATATTATGAAATTGTCTGACCCATGCAGTGGACTCCACCACTTAGTCAGAAAAGACTGTTGTTGTTTAGTCAAAACTTCACTTTCTCAACAGTAAAATCTTTGCATTTGTAGCATAAGGCTGAAAGGGATATGAAATTTAAGAAATTTGATATTTTTAATTCAGGAACAAATAGTTAGCATAATTTGGGGTATGAAATTAAAAATTAAGTTGAAGAGTAATGGCAGAAAGAGTCATTAGTCTTTTTTATTATTTGTCAAGGTGTCTCTTACTATACCTGTTTTGTTGAATTGCCTCGTATTAGTTCAACTTGCAGGCATCACCTGTGTCGACTAGAGAGAAAGAGCTGCAGTTGCAAGTGATTCAACTCCAACAGAGGTATATGAATGTAACTATATTTCTGAAGTTTTGTATGTTTACATTCCACATACATCTTATTTTAAACTTTTATGTCAGCATTGGGAGTCTTGTCGAGGAACTGCAGAGACAAAAGCTGAAAAATGTTCAGGTGTGTTAATCTTGGCCTGACACACTTACTAATATACCCTTTTGGTTCGAACAATGATGCTTTGTATATTTTTCATATTATGGTACCCTTTTGCAACATCTTATTCTTTTATGTGAACTATACTACTATAAACTATGTATGCTTTGTTCTTATTCTTACGTCAATAGATTCATTAACTCATTGCCTACGTGACATAGACTCTAGATTTACTACTAATGCTGCATGCTGTGTTTAATGAAAAGTGATTTTGTCAATCTATTTACCCGTCTTCATTAAAATTACACATGTAGTACTAGCACCTGTAAGATTCTTTATATTATGTCAACTAAGTTAGAGTAGTTTTTTTAATCATCTTACTGTCTGTTTGGTTTGCAGTTAGAGAGACAGTTGAGCAGTATGGTTAACAAAGTTGAAAAGTGAAGAACAAGCTGATGAGCGTTATATGGTTTGATTAATCTTGGACAACACCTGACATTCAGTGATGGATTGGGGCATATCTTATTACCATATGTGAACTTCTGTTTGCGGCAGACGCCAATTTTTGAGTCACCTGTAAAATATAATTTATTTGACAAGATTATCAGATCATGTAATTATGACTCTCTCTCCCTTCCCCTCCTCTCCCCCCTCCAAAATAATAACGACTCATGAGAATTCTGATTATTGCATATAATAGTTTTTCAGCTCTTTAATGCGGCTCTTTGCCTTTTTGGGTTTCAATTAACTCATCATTGTTGGATTGTATTTCCTTCATATTATCTGCTGTTGAACCGCTTATGCAGGTAGAGAGACACACCAAAGAGGTGAAATTTTGAAATTGCGTGACCCATCTTACCTATCTTACTTTTTATTTGCATATGCAGTTTAATTGTACGGTTATCCTTCTAACTAGGTAAGTTAAAGGATTTTTTTTTTTTTGAACAAGCAGGTAAGTTAAAGGATAATGGAACTTGTTTGTCTTTAGGATTATATTAAGGAGAGGTACTTAGAAGAGTTTATTTAGACTTATCTTATGATTAAAGTGTTGGGACCATCACTGCTTCCACACTAATCATATACACACTCTCACAAATGACACTTGAGTGAAGAGAGAGATCCACAACTTGGCTTAGTTGTGTTTTGGCTGCTCATGAAACTTAATCACCAAGTCACAGACCCTATTTATATTCTTGGCACATAACCTACAAGTAGAGAACATGAGACAATATGAAATACTATCAAATGCAAGTTACATAGCCCACTTTAGATTGTTTAATGAGACAACCCTCAAGTGATCCCTCAGAATTTTGAATTTTAAATTTTTCATAATTCAAATACTTAGTATATCAGCTACCAGCTACTCTAATGAGTAGTAGTTTTATTTTAATTTACTCGTCCTTTAAGAAAATAAAGCACTCTTGTTGTGTGTACTCCTTTTTTCTTTGATTGAAAAAGTGCACCCACTCATCTTCCTCTATTTCTTTTTTCCCTTTTTCTTTCTGACACTCATCCATCATGCTCGATGGTTTGTGGTTGTGGCTGTGCTTGTTATTCTTTTTCTGCTATTCTGTTTGTGAATGAGTGTTTTAACTTCAATTCATTATCTGTGTTTGCGACTCTGCATAGAAAGAGATCACCATTGTTTTTGTTTACAAAAAATCAAAATGTGGTCCAACCTGCTGAACTGATTGAACAACCAGTTTTGTTTGATTTTACCTATTTTCGACCAGGTTTAACGGCTCTCTGTCTGGTTTTATAGCATAATGGTTTTCAGTTACTATTTGACCAGATGCAGATCCGGTTCATGGTTCAACCGGCTGATCCGTTTTGATTTTCATTACCTTGCTTAAACCATTTGGTCTCCGGTGCAACCAGAGGCATCAAAGCAAAAGTAAGTAATCAATCCACACAAATTAACAATTGCAAAACGGAAACGTTTACAAAATAAGGAAAAGTAAAACAAGGATTATATACATTGAAGAGGAATAACAATCATTGGCTATTAATAAATAGTCATTTTAGTATTTTATATTGGGCTAAAATATGCATTTCGTCCCTGTAAATATGGCTCATTTTGCTTTTGGTCCTTCGTAAAAAAAAATTTTTAAAAACACCCTTGCAAAATTTTCTGTCTTTTAAAAAAGTCCCTGGGCCCACTTCAGTGATGATTTGGCATGGTTTTAGCCACGTGGCAGTTGCTGACTGTGCAACTTTTGCCACGTGGCGATGACGTGTCATGCCACATAATATTAATTTTTTTAAAAAAATTAAAATTCTGCAAATTAATTTTAAAAATTAAAAAATATGAAAAAAAAATTAAAATTCTGGAAATTAATTTTCAATTTTTTTTTTCGAAAATTCACATTTTTTTTCGAAAATTCTGGAAATTAGAATTTTTTTTTTCGAAAATTCTGGAAATTATAATTTTTTTTTCTGATTTTTTTTTTTTTTCGAAAATTCTGGAAATTAGAATTTTTTTTTTCGAAAATTCTGGAAATTATAATTTTTTTTTCTGATTTTTTTTTTTTTTCGAAAATTCTGGAAATTAGAATTTTTTTTTTCGAAAATTTTGGAAATTATAATTTTTTTTTCTGATTTTTTTTTTTTTTTCGAAAATAAAATTTTTTTCGAAAATTCTGGAAATTAGAATTTTTTTTTTTCGAAAATTCTGGAAATTATAATTTTTTTTTCTGATTTTTTTTTTTCATATTTTTTAATTTTTAAAATTAATTTCCAGAATTTTAATTTTTTTTTAAAAATTAATATTATGTGGCATGCCACGTGGCAAAAGTTGCACAGTCAGCAACTGCCACGTGGCACAAACCATGCCAAATCATCACTGAAGTGGGCCCAAGGACTTTTTTAAAAGACAGAAAATTTTGCAAGGGTGTTTTTAAAAAAAAAATTTTACCGAGGACCAAAAGCAAAACGAGCCCTATTTGCAGGGACTAAAGGCATATTTTAGCCTTTATATTGTAATGAGCAGGCATTCTAGTTTATTAATATCAATACATTTCACTGTAAAATACCATCAATTTAGTTCTTCAAACACCACAATTTTAAAGGTCTCATGTTTGTTTTGATATACTCAAATTCAAAAGACTAAAGCTTAAAATAAATCTTCACTCGGTGATAATCAAAGTTTATTAAAGAAATATTTTGGCGAGTGAACTAATTGAAACTCTTTAATTTAGAGAAATGATATTTGTACAACTATTTCGTGACAATTTTTTCTCTCATATTCGCATTATGTTTTTACTTTCTCTCTCTATTGTTTTGGTTTTTGTGTCAGTACATATTTATCTTTGTAAATCTATGATTATCCCATAAGTTATCATATAAATGTTGTTCAAATAACACACCTCTTAATTTAAGGGGTAGTCCGTGTCGTAAATTTGAGGAACTAAATTGATTGACTATAACAATTTCAATTAATTCAATAATAAGTAGGAGGAACACATATCACATAAAGGAAGAGGAGAGAAGCGAAAAATGTAGATACTTGATTAACCAATTTATTCAACAAGATACTTGCTCATAAATTTAATTGAAATATATTCTATCAAAAACATTATACTTTATTGGTCACTACAACATTAAAATTCCAGACTAAAGCTTATACTTTCTTGAGGTGCAAAAATTTGTACACAAGATTACAAAGATTCCAAAATGGTCTTAAAATCAACATTCTCATCGATCTTCACAGTGCTCGTGACTTTCACATCCTTCAAGTCATGCCACCAACACTTTGTATCATCAGAACTGCAAAAGCAGTCGTTCTCTTTTTTTCTCATTAGCGTCTCATAGAAAAACTGTAGTTATCGACGATTAACAAAATAGAGTTAGAACTCAAAAGCTATACATAACATTTATATTGAAAACCTCTAAAAAAAAACATTTATATTGATAAAAGTATAAACATTTTAAGCATAAATGCAACGTGTTCGACGGAAAAAGGAAAACATGGCAAGACAAGTTTCTTTTCCCCCTTCTGTCATATAGGACAATCACAATATGTTATGAAAGAATTTCATGGCTCAAAGCAAGACTTAAAGTTTAAGGAACATGGGAGACAGTGACATACCTCAATGAATGCCTTGTTGCACGAAAAAGAATAGAACCTCAAAGAAATAGTTGCAGGACAACAGCTTGAAAGTAAGATATTTACAAGTGACGAGAACAAATATTCATTATTAGGAACATAGTGTATATCCAACTGTTTGATGCTTGGTGGAGGGGATGAAACCTGCAAGGCAACTAGGTCCAATGCATCCTACATAATCCAGAGAAGGTATACACAAAAATCAATAAACAAACGGAATTAACCAATGAATCTAGTAGTTATAATTTCATACTCACCACATTTGACGCACTGTTAGGTTTGATGTTTTGCACGAATTCCCTCAAGTTGCAAAGATCATCATAATCAACCTTAATATGAATATTGACTTCCAGTTGACTAGAATTTCTCGAAAAAGACATAGCAGGTTCTGAAGCACCAGTACCATTATATACAAATGACAATAGATTTTGAGCATCAATATTAACCTCCTTCAAGTTAGAGCAATGTGATAATTCCAACGCCTTAAGTCGAACACTTGAAATATCAATCTCCTCAGGCATTCCACAATTGTTTAATTTCAAACTCTCAAGAAAAGGAAAATTCGGAAACAGTTCAAGGAACCACTTGTCTGTGAAAAAAGTACTCGCCACATACCGCAATCATAACTCTTTCAAATTTCTGCACCTATCAATAGAGATGTATTTTATTCCAGAAGCTTCAATGCTCTTGAGCTTTTGTAAATCACTGATGCTCAAATACTTCATTAACTCCCTTGTGCCACCACCAGAACTTAATACCCAACAGTACCTCAAAGTTAAATATTCAATCAAAGGAAAAAATGAAATGAGGTTGTTAATTGCATGTTTATCTCCCAAAAGTACACTCCCCAGTGGCAATTCCCTCAATGAGAAAAACTTGATTGAATGATTCGTGAATATTGGATCAATCTTGATAAACCCCACCAACACCAACTTTGTAAGTGATTTGGCTTTAATTACACACATTGGCAAGGCATGGTAATCGTTAAGTTTTGGTAATACTGTATTACCTCAACACCACATTCACAAGCCAATTTCAACCAAGTATCTATATCCTTTGATATATGGTTAAGCTCTAAACGGAGCACACTGAGCTTAAATTCTTTAATAGTCAAGCTTTGGTCACGAAATTTTAGCATTCTCCTTTTCACATAATCACAAAATTCTAAGATCTTTCTCTTCCTCATACTATCTTCTATTGGTTCTGCTTGAGGCAATCCTAGGATTTTAATATCAGCAAAAGACAAAATAGGAAAAGTATACCATGTGTCTAACCAAGCCTTGGACAAAACACTTGTTCTAGCACCATCTTTCTCTGCCAACCTTGACAAAATGCGATTAAGAATAATTTTTGGCAGACTCGATAGTTGATCTTCCTCAAGCTCCATTTATGTTCTGAAATCAACAACATAGAAGACTGTTGAATTGGGCAATATTTTATATCGTGAATGTAGGTAAATCAGAATCTTAAATATATATCAAAAGGACAAAACTTAGGTACATATTTTTCGTATGGTTCTTAACTAAAAGTACAATTTTTTTGGATATAACAAACTTTGATTTCAATGATACCTAGAATGTAACAAATATAATATAATATAATATAAATTCTTATCTTTTTGAATGACACCAACAATATAACATTCTTATAACAAAATATTCTCTTTATATATATATATATATATTAGACGTAAATGGAGTAAAGATGTCCAACATGAATAAAATTAAATGAAAGAAAAAATGAAATATAATATTAAAAAATAAAAGAAATGGTGCCAGCGTGAATCGAAGAGAGTATATGAATGGAGAAGAATTCAAGCTTGCCGTGTTAAGTAGTTCTAAAGTTCTTTTAAACAACTTTTGATCAAAGCTCATTCCATTCAATTTTATGCATTCTAAAAAAAGTACTTTTTTAGTAAGTACTTAATAAATATTGTGTTTGGCCTACATTCTCCTTAAAATTGTAGAAAAGTAGAAAAAAAGCCAGGCTAAACGGTACCCCAGTCTTCCGAAGCAAATTGAGTAAACAAATTGAGTAAACAAAACAAAACTGCTCTCAAAGTGAAATACATAAACAATAACTCAGAACTCTCAAACCGAAGCTCTATAAAGAGTAAGAAACATATTATACAGGGTTAATAACACACTATGCAGCACGGATATGGACACGGCACCAGGCATGACACAGACATTGACTCACCGACACTGCTAATAATTTAAAAATCATTTAATTCAATGTAATTATACGTGTCGGTGTCGTGTCGGTGTCGAACACGACACGTCACAGGGAAACTTCTAATCCGAGGAATGTCCGTGTTTAATAACACAAAAGGAAAACTATGAACACAAATCACAAACAATTGAGAAGTCAACAATGATGAGAAGTGATATTGTTACCAGCTAAAAACCCTAAATTTCTACCTTTGAGTGATGATTGAGAAAACACTTTTTGCTGCTGGAGATTAGAGTTTAGGAGACCATGTCATGTGGAGAAGTGTACTTATACATAAGTTTGTTTTGCTTTCCCTATGAATAAGGTATCTGTTTTTTCAGGCTAGTTTGGAAACAATAACAGTTTCTTTTCCCACCCTCTACATCTTGGTTCAGATTCTGAAATGTTTTTTTCAGGGGTACTTCTGAAATGTTGTAAAATATTTTTAAACCATTCAAATTATATTATCCGAAATCACGAGGACATGCGAAAAGCTAGTAGAGTGAAAAAAGAAATTCTCCATCTAGTACCTTAGTATTTCATCCAAGTATCTTGGGTTTTAAGCAAAAGTTTGGTTGCGTATAGCCAAATTCATTTGAAATTTTATTTTATTTTTAAATAAATTAATGCAAAAATATAATATGTTATTAAATAATTGGATAATGAGTATATATTCAACAAAAAATTTAAAGGTATCATTTTGTTCACCGTACTTTAGTTGTATAAGTGTGGAAATTGTTGATTCGCCTCAAGATTATATTCTTAAGCATTCACTCCATTAAAATTTACAAATAGATAAAGGGTTTGTCTAACATGTGCATTATTAATTGCACATGTTAAGACAATTAAACGTACTAACTTATTATTAAAAAACAACAATTATTTATTTAAAAACTACAATTTAATGTAAAATGTACGCGTTCCAAGTCAAAGTTACTATTTTAATCTTCTTAACATGTGTAAATTTGCATATGATAGAAAAACTCATAGATAAAAGAAATATCAGGAGGGGTTTGTACTGCAACTGGTTTGAGTTACATGATAAATAAGTTAGAAATCGCGAGTTTAAGTAAATGTATCTCACCATTTTGATTCGTCGATGTAAGCATTGTCATTATCATCATCGAAATTGTACACACATACACAAATATATATTTTGATTATTTTGATTGGTCCTCGAATATGAATTTAATTAATTATTTCTCTATTGTGTTTTTAGTGGGTCAATTTAATCCATAAAATTAATAACAAAAAAACATTAGAACAGTGATTACAATTTCGATTTTAGTGACTATAGTGACAACGCCTTACTTGAAAATTTTCATGTTTTGAATAGTTTAGTAAACCTTCGGTTAGCCCCCTAAAATTCTAGGGTTTAAGCATTTACCCTTTGAAATTTACAAATTGACAAAAATGTCTCTAATTTTGAATTAGCTAGTAGGACGACTTCATCATTTTGTTAACTTGTAAGTAATGATTCAAGGACTATTTTGATAATAAGTGATATAATTCAAAGACTTACTTATTATTAAGTGATATATTTCATGTACTAATTTACAGTAGTTTTTTTGAGTGAAATTTTATTTTAGTCCCTGAGAAAATCCGTAAAATCCAATTTAGTCCTTAAAAAAATAAAAGTAAGTTTTACTCTATAAGAAAAATAAATTGGGACAAGTTAGATTTTGTCCTCTTTACACTTTGTTTGGTTTATGTAGGAAATATAGATGAAAGAAAAGAAAATGAAAATAAGTGATTATTTAGTAGTTTAATATGAGAAAAAATAAAATAAAATATGATAAAAAACAAATAGGTAGAGAAAATGGTAGTACTCGCTCTTTTGCGTACGGTTCAACATTTTTAAACAAGAAGGATGTCTGAAACAACATTAAAATTCTAGCCTAATTAAAACTAATAAGTAATAACATACTCATCAATCTTCAAATGTAGTTTTAAACGATTAACAAAATCGAGTTAGAACTTAGAAGTTTGGCGTAACATTTACATTGATAAAATTATAAACATTTTAAGCATAAATACAATGTGATTGACATAAAAGGGAAAACATGGAAAGTGTGTATTTGGTACTCATCAATCTTAAATTATGTGTATCTTTTGAATTTTACACGATTATTAAGAAAATTATTAGCGATATTGTTTTAATGGTAAAAATTGTTTTATTTACTAAAATTTATTAATTATAGTTACTGACGTAGTTACATGATTGTAATATAATAAATAAGAGAATGTTAATGAAAAATAATAATAAATGTAATTTTAATATTACAAAACAGACATCTAATATGAGACAAAGAAAAATATCATAGAGAACATTTAAAACGAAACGGAGGGGGTAAAGTAAGTCTACCGTAAGGCTACAAATCCTAACTTAATACCTGTCAATCATGTGTTAGAAAGTTGGATTAACATCACCGTACAAAGTTTTTACATATCAATGGCCCTAATTATTTTCTCCACATAACCCGTAACATATTTAATTGGTTCAATTATTCAAATTATAGTCAAAATTTATCATCAAATCAACTTTGTATATTAAAATACAATAATGCTAAATGGTGCGACATATATATGCACGAATTGAGCACGAATAGTTAAAACATGTGGTTTATGATATTTTTTTTGGGTGCAGGTTTATGAATTTTATTTAACATGTGTATTTCTTATATTATAATCAAAATATCAAACAAAAACATAATATCCCACATCCAAGATCTCCACTCGACATCTTATCTTTTTTAAAACTGACTTTGGGTTGCTAGACACCACCATCACCTCACCACCGCTTCAGCAATTGCTACAGTAACTATTTTTGTTGAGATTATCTTTAAGAGTTTAATATTAAGCACTCTTGGATCAAATAAATTTAGAAAAGACAAGAAGAGAGAATGGAATATAGGCGTGTTTTGTGGGTAAAGTCATTTGTGCGTTACACGCGAATTGTGTTTTCGTACACTTGAGCATTTTCCATTAAAATAACACAACTAAGAAAATATGCCCTATGTTTATGCATGAAAAAAATCACGTGTTACGCAAAGGACCGCGTGATACATGAACCGTGTCCATGGCCGTAAGAAAAAAAAAATATTCAAAAGGGTCACTAAACTTTGAGATTGCTTTTCAAAGCCAATTATCTTCTTAAATCTAGCATATCTTAAGAGATTTACTTGTTTTTTTTGGGTACAATCTTAAGAGATTTACTTTCATTTAATGTTTCAAAAATTAAATATCAAATACTCCATGGACCGAGTTGAGATCATCTCCATTTATAAAAATAAATGGAGATTGCCATTAAGAAAGAGATAGACACAAAAAATAGATGGTGAGTCCTATTATTAAATGGGTCACGCCATTATTAATTATTTCCAAGATTTTGTGTGTCTTTATCTCTCAAAATGGAAGAAATGGAGAAGAGTTTAAATGGAGAAGATTTTAACTCCCATGGACCATGAAAGAGACATAGATGATGTTGGAACATTGACGTGAAGTTGGAAGGAAATTAAAAGATTAAACACCAAGTAATAAGACTTTGAGTTAGTGTTATGTGAATTGAAAAAAATAGAGAGTGGAGGTCCCACATAAAATAGAACACACACATTAGTAGTGTTTAAATTGCGGTATTTAATTTCAAATACTTGATAATGATAAAAATAATAGTAATTATTATTTTTATTCATGAATATCACTTCCCATAATTTTAGCTTATGTTGGTTGTGATAAGAATAAGATCATTCAACTGAATTTCCTATCTTTCCTTCATTCATATCCAATGAGTTTGTTTCCTCCACTTTTGTGGATTTGTTTCCTTTTGATCTTATTCACAAGTGTTATTGAACTGATTAGTGGTTAAGTTTCCTTTTGATCTTATCCATTAGAGTAATTGCTGCCGCAATTTTAGCAAAAACATATACAAAATCTCTATATAAATAGAGGACTCCACTCAGTTCAAAAATCATATCAAAGAGTTCTATTGAGTTGTCGAGAACTCTTTCTCTCTTCTCCCCCAGCTTGTGTTAACGAGCTATTCTTCTCCTTATCTCCTTTTTCTGTCCCTTAGGATTTAAGAGTGTTCTTAAGACCTTAGTTCCTATTCGGTATAATGTCCCTTCGGAATTAAGAAAGGTCTTAAGAACATAGTCCCTTCGATAATATATGTCCCTTCGGAATAAAGAGTACTTTTAAGATCATAGTCCCTTTTTGGAATAATAATGTCCCGTCGGAATTAAGAATGATCTTAACAGTATATAAATATTCTTTCGATATTTTCTACTCTTGGAGAAGTTAAAAAGTTAGAATGGTGATATCACCATATTTGAGTGGTCGTAGTACCATATTGATATTTTGTAGAACTTAAAAGTTAGAATGGTGATATAACACCATATTTGAGTGGTCTTAGCACCATAATAGAGTGGTCACAGTACCATATTAGAGTGGTTTCAATATTAAAGAGTGGTCTTAGTACCATATTGGAGGTGTAAATCTCGAACGGTTTTCTACAGTGCAGTAGTTAACCGCACAATTGTAGTTGAACTTGTTTTATTCTGGAGGCGGCGTGGTTGATAGTCTGTCTTGCACAATTTTGGGCGGTGCCACGAAACGTCTTAAAGAGAGCGACATGGTCGTGACTCAACCTAGTAACAACTTCAGTAGATATTCTCTTTCAAAATAGAATTTGGAAATTCAAATACAACAGTTTGGAAATCCAAAACCAACATATGAATATTTTTCTAAGGAATATGCAGTAGCATTTTATTGTTCATATATCTTGTAAAATCAAACAAAGATAACAACACTTGCATTTGTTCCCCGTGATTATGCAATTTTATTGAAGATACTAACCCAGCAAATGCTTGAACTAGAAGAAGGGTACATAACCACTAAGAACAAGCTTAACAAAGCTGCCCAAATAAAACATTAAGAAATACAACAAGACTAAAATACACCAACAAAGCCAATGAAAATTGGTTAAGTTGGTAATAAGTTGACTCAAACGTAAGTAGCTTTAATGTTCGTCGAGTCTTAAGGTCTGACTTGACTCTAATGAGTCGAGGAACCCAACTCACATAAACTTTTTATTAAAACAAATACACCAACAAAAGAACCAGAAAGCTTTCATAGGAAAGATAGAAAACAACAAAACTAAAAAAAACACCAAGATGATTCTCCAAACACAGCAAATCCACAATGACTAAATGCACAACCTTCCATTCTAACACCAACAGTTACACCTCAAGAACAATACTTGCAAAGTATAGTCAATATGCTTCTTTGCCACCTGTCAAAGAAATTTAAAGGTTAAAGAGAGAAATAATGAATTGTGCAAGGAATCATAAGAGTAAGAACATGTTGAAATAAAATTATAAGTTTAGAAGTAACTAAATTAGTTGTCAACGTAACTGTTAAGACAGAAGCAAATATGTGAAACACACTTCGGAATCTGAGGTCCGGTACAAATAAATGGGCAGTCTTCATCTCTATTACATCGAGTTCCAGCTACAACATGAAGCAGGAAAAGAAATATGATCATAAAATAAACAAATTTGAGAATTGCAGCCATGTTTCTTCTTCTTTTAAGTGTAACAAATAGAAGATTGTTTGATCACTTTATAATTCTTTAACACTTATATATAGGCATACGGAACCCTTCTTAAAAAAGATTATCATTAACCTTCATATAATAATAATAATAGGGTTTGTATAATATGGACCCTGTTCAATGATGAACTCTTCTATTTTTAATAAATTTTAATAAAATATTGTTTTTATCCTTCATCTTTTATTATTATTAAAGTTATTTTTTTGCATATTACCGTGAACTTATCTCAGTTGGTAGAGATATTGCATAATATATGTGTGAGCTCTAGCGCAAATGATTAATGTTGATATTTCGATCAATTTTAGAGGTCCATATTTTGATTTATCGTGTTTATCAAAAACAACATGCCTTTATATTTTAGAGGTCCTACAGATTAAAAAAATGCCACAACAACAACAACATGCCTTTCAAAAAACATGTCTTTATTTTGATTCATCGTGTTTATCTTTTTTTTTTTGTCTTTGTGAAACGTGATTGTCCTTTTTGCCTACCCATGTTTGTCTCGTGCTAATACCACATATTTTTTCTAAGATTAATTTTATGGTGTATAAATAAGATAAATCTTGTATCATGTACAAACTAGTTTTCATCATTTGATCAATAAATTTTATTAGTAAATTAAATGAAATATGATGTGATATTTTATCTAAAGGTAGAAAAGAGTCTATATTGCAAGATCATTTTGTTTGTGCATCATAAAAAAAAACATTTTTTAACAACATGTCTCTATTTTGATGTGTCATGGTTGTCCTTTTAGCCGACTTTTGTTTGTCTCATGCTTATATCACATATCATTAATAGTGATCTTACATTAAAATATTGGTTGTCATCATAGTCATTTTTTAGTTATGTTATCTGAACAACTAGTTTTAGAACAACTTATGAGACGATAAAAGATATATAAAGAAATATAGATGACGATATAAAAACCAAAGCAAAGATATATAAAAAAGTAGATATTGACACAAAAACCAAAGCAATAAAGAGAGTAAGAACACAATGAGAATATGAAAAAGAGTTGTCACAAATCGACGGTACAAGTATCATTGTTTTTTTTACCCATTTTTACTTTTCTCCTTTTCTGGATTTTCATGATAGAATCGGCCTAAATCTCAAAAGAGAATAATGGTTTTTTTTAGAGAAATGCTGACAAGTGCCCTAAGAGCACTTGATAAGAAGCTTAAAGTAGCAACTTTATCTTGAAAATTGTGTATTCAACTTATTGAAAGATAAAAAAACAACTTTTTCTACATAAAATTTAACAATTATTTTCCTTTTTGAATCCTTAACAAGTGCCATAAGGGCACTTGTTAGTGAAACCCGTTTTTTTAAAGAGAATAATGGTGTGTATTTTTCTTAAGGAGAATAATGGTGTGTATTTTTAAGTGGTCGCTGATTTGAATGTGAAGAAATTTGAGGTTGGATGATTTGAGAGAGTTTTTAAAGATTGAATTGTGAAATGAAAGAAATGAGTTGTTGCCTCAGCTATATAATAACGCAACGTGAGTTAACACACGTTGGGTACCAGCATGAGTTAACTTGCGTTGATTTCAGGTCTGATAAAAGAACAACAATTCTTGGCAAAATTGTTGTTTTTTTAAACACCTAAACACCACATTCATTCTTTCTTTCATTCAATCATTTTCATTCATTCGTTCAACCATTTTCAAAATCAATTCTAACTTAAAATACACAAAATCAAAATCAATTTGAAAACTATTCAAATGTCATAGAAAAATACGCAAATGTGCACGTGTCGCAGAAATATCATTATATTACATCAAGATCCACCAAAATGTTATAAAAAACAAAAAATATACAATAAAAAACACTAAAAAATTATCAACCACTACCCCTCCTCCTCTGGACTATGGATCTCCCTCCTCCCATCCCTCCTCCTCCCCTCCTCTGGACAATCTGCAGCTCATTCACCGGGTGCATCTCCTCCTGGGTCCTCATAAACATACCGTGATAGTATGGATGTGACACAATAAATTGACATAATTAAGTATTTTCCTACGCTTTGCCTATATGATTCTTATGTATGATCTTATTATACGCATTTGGAATTAGAGTATATAACCAGATTGTTTGGCAGATATTTGAGCAATTCAACGATTGAATTGTTGAACATGCAACCATACAGATTTTTTAAAGAGAACAAAAGAGCTTATACTCACATTAGGGATCTGACAATTTGGAGATCATTAGTGTGTTAGACTATGACTTTTAGATGTGTGTATATAATACACATCCTGACTCAAGAAATTACTGTAAGTATTTATGTCACTTGGTTGCATGGTAAAAAGGTATTGAAAAACCATTTAAGTTATGTAGTGACATAATGTAGTCATATAATGTTTTAATAACGAAGTTTATAAGGTTCATTACCTTATAAATTATTGTTGTTAAATTATAGAACATTAGAGACAAACTTTATGCTAGGTGACCCACTAATCAAAGACATGACACCTAAAGTCTTTCATATGATTGTTGTTATTAAGGATGTCTTAGATTAGTGGGAGTCTCTTTTATTCTATGTTCTATACTTTTGTTTTGATATCGATACAGACTTTATGATATGATTTGTTGGAACAAAATGTATGAACAACTCTCTTTATGATATTTATTCTATGTCCTAAAAAGAAAATTGGATATGCTAATACTTGATTCTAGTGTGCAGAACCATATACTTAAAGATTGGTATCTAACAATGGTTATGAAAGAACAAGTTAAGAGCAAGAAGGAAAATATAGAAGCTTGTGTTGCAAGGCTGAAGAAAATCAGCGTCTAAAGAAGAGCTTCTGAAGGCAGCGTCTGAAGGCCTGCTTCTGAAGAAGTGCGTCTGATGAACAGTGTGTCTGAAGACCAGCTTCTGAAGACTGCGTGTGATGAACAGTGCGTCTGAAGCCAGCTTCTGAAGAACTGCGTCTGAAGACAGCTTCTGATGAACAGTGTCTGAAGCCAGTTCTGAAGAGAAGCTTCTGAAGTCTGAAACGCAGAAGTCAACAATTGCAACTGTCTACAGTAAAGTACTGTACAGTCAGAACAGCTCTTTGCAACAGTTGTCTCCTTGGCCAAAACATTCTCCCTGTTTTAAGGAAACAATTCAAATTCCATTCCTCTGTTTTGTGTTACGTACACAATGTCAGGAAGGAATTAAATGCTGGACATAGCTTCTATTGCAACGGCTCTTTGATGATATTTGGCTCCTCTCAACAGCTCTTTAATTCTCTATAAAGGATTGAAGGATTAAAGAAGAAGAACTAGACTCAACACTCTGAAAAACGTGTTACTTTGTTTTCCAGAATCGTAACTCTGCCAAATTAGAAAGAGACTTAATCTGTGTTGTATTTTGTGAACACCACTGATAGTATATCAAGTGTTCAACTCAAACATATTCTTTGTAATTCTGTTTGATTAAAAGTTTCTTGCCTGCGTGCTTGAGCAACTAGAAGTCTCATACTTTGTGTTTGAGCAAGGAAGTCTTAGACTGTGTGTCTGAGCAAGGAAGTCTCATACTTTGTGTTTGAGCAAGGAAGTCTTACACTGTGTGTCTGAGCAAGGAAGTCTCATACTTTGTGTTTGAGCAAGGAAGTCTTAGACTGTGTGTCCGAGCAAGGAAGTCTCTAGCTGTGTGCTTGAGCAAATTGTAATCTTTGTGATTATAGTGAAAATCTTTTGTTAGTAACAAGGGGACTGTACTACTTCCGGATTGTGGAAGGAATCAGGATAAACTGCTTTTCTCTCTCTCTCTCTCTCTCTCTCTCTCTCTCTCTCATTTACTTTATATCCACTGCAAAACACTCTGAAAATAGTTTCAGAATCTGATCTACATCTGATTCTGAACTAACCTTAGTTTTTGAGAAAGAAAAGAAAAAGACAACACAATTCAACCCCCCTTCTTGTGTTTTTCTCACCTTCATGATTTTCTGCAGAAATAAAGTTTGAGGTTATTTTTGTTATAACCATTTATGTATCATTTGGTGCAAATATTGAATTTGCAAACTTCGGTTTGATCTCACTAAAATTTTCAGTTGGACCAGTTGGAAATAGGCATGATTTAGAGATCACATTACATGTAATTTCCATGTCACTCATCCATATCGATCTATGTCATCAAGTGCATTGATATGGTGGTCGTCGGGGTTCCGTCATGTTATACGTCAGTGACGACAGCCGCTGTGGTCCCATTATTAATGTATGAGGTGGACCAGATTGTAAAGTTGAAATCTAAAGATAAATAGCATCCAGACGCGCGCCTAAAGAATTCTGGTATAATTATTAAGATATGTAGCCCAAGTGGGAGATTGTTGGAATATTTTATTATTTAATTATATTCCGGTATCATTATGTGGGCAAATATCATAATAATAATTATATTAGCTATTTATCAATTTAGAGTCTTAATTGATTAGTGATCAAATTAAGTAACAAGACTAATTAGATTTCTATTTAGATAATTAATTAATTTATTAATATGGACTCAATATGGGTGGATATCCGGATGACCCATTAACGAAATAATGGGAAACCCTAATGACCATCCAATATAAAAGAGGCTATGGTCCCCAATACACCGTACATGGAAAACTCTCTATTCTCCCCATCTGAAGAGAACTTGAGGCATAAATGTACCGGTTGAGGAAGAACCAAATCAGCCGCCGCTAACCCATGCTATTTGTTTCAAGATCACCTCTTCTCAATTTATCATTGTTGTTGAGAGGGTTGTCATCAAAACTTGATCCAGGTATTCCTAATACCTAATTATTGATATCCTTAATAAATCAAACATGTTGTAGATCCGATCGTAATCATGTTCAATGTTTTGTTTGCTTCCGCTATTGATGCATAATTATTGAACATGTTTTTTGAAATCTGTTTTATCTAAGTTCTAAGTTTCCAACATGTTGCTCTTGTTGGCAAAAATGGTTACACCAACCAAAAACAACAAAAAGACCCTCAAACAATACTCGTTAGTATAACGAAGCTCCTCCTCCTCCTCGTCAGTCGGGTCCTCCAACTCATTGTACCTACTAAGGTGTATCTCATACAGCTTCTTCAGGTTAGGAATACTAATATTCCCACCCCACTGTGAGCCTATCTCCGCATTAGCCTCCTCCTCCGATAAACCCAACTGAGTAGTCAGTAGATCAATACTCAACTCGTAACTGCAGTCGTCGTACTGCATGAGCTTCCCTTCGACGGAGATGTGTAGAAGCCACGCAACATCATCAAGTGAGACGGTCATCTCCCCAACATGTAGAAGAAAGTTGTTGGTCTCCTCGTGCCACCTCTATGACAATGAGGTGATGATGGCATGGCTGATGCTTTGAAACCCAGTCTGAAGAAGCGGGGCAAGACCAGATACATTAACTCGATCCCAGATCCAATTTGCACCCTCTCCTGGGACTACCAACTTGTCAGCCCTAAGCTTCTTTCTGTGCGAGGAAGGGGTCAACTTATACGTCCTCCGAAACTGAAATACAAAAAAGAAAACAAACAACAAACTGTTAAAAATATAAACATTTGAATAACTAAAAAATAAATATTTTAACATAACAATTAAATCGTAAATAAACAATAATTAAAATAAACACTTTAATATAACAATTAAATCGTTAAAAAAATAATAATTAAAATAAACATTAAACATTTTAACATAACAATTAAATCATAAATAAACAATAATTAAAATAAACACTTTAATATAACAATTGAATCGTTAAAAAAACAATAATTAAAATAAACATTTTAACATAGCAATTAAATCGTAAAAAAACTATAATTAAAATAAGTACTTTAATATAACAATTGAATCGTTAAAAAAAACAATAATTAAAATAAACATATAAACATTTTAAGATAGCAATTTAATCATAAAAAAGACAATAATTAAATAAAATTAAACAAGTATACTTACTTCGGCGTCGCCCCAAAGCCTGCAGGCCACATGTCTCTTAAACCTCGGTAGAAGCGACAGGTCACACTGGTCCTCAGGAAAACCCTTCGGTCCTGGTGCAACCTCTTGTACCGCCTGCTGCCCAGGGTCATCCTCACCCTCCTCTTGAGTCGGCTGCTCATACCGAGGCTGCTCGTAGTAGTGAGGGTCCTCCTTATGATATTGTGTAGGGTCCACTATCTGGGACAGACTCGTCTGGGACGATGACCCCTCCCCACTCCTACACCCGCTGCCACGTCCCTTTCTAATAATAGGGCGCGCAGTCACCCTCTCTGCCCGTGCACTCCCTAACATCGTCTCTGTCTATTTGGGTTGTCATACATATCTACTTAACATATAACAATATAAAAAATCAATTAGTTTTTCATTGAGACATTTTATCAAACACATAGAGTTCAACATAAACATTATGAGTATATTGTGTAATTTCAATATCTAAACTACCACATTGCACTCAAATTTACTATAATCAACATTAACAATCCAATTTCTAATTAATTTCATCATTAACATGCAAAAAATCAATTAATTTTTCTTTGCGACATTTTATCAAACACCTAGAGTTCAACATAAACATTATGAGTTCATTGTGTCATTTCAGTCTCTAAACTACCACATTGCACTCAAACTTACTCTAATCAACATTAACAATCTAATTTCTAACTAATTTCATCATTAACAAGCAAAAAAACTAACATGCCAATCAACCCTAAAAAGCTAAAATTTAACAACTTTTATAAAAAAATATCTAACATTTAAACAAAAAAAAAAACAATACAAAAGGATCATAATCACTTATTTGTAATTGAAGTAGAAGTTGAAGTTGATTTGGTTGAGTTTGATGACATTCACACTTGGAGGGAGAAAATTTGTTTTCTTTGATTTAGAAACACAATGGCAGATGTGGTTGCTGTTTTGATGTAAAACAGAACGCAACGTGGGTTAAGTCACACTGAGTACTAACCCTTAGTTAACTCACATTGGATAGCAGCGTGAGTTAAGTGACGCTGAATCTACTGAGTGTGAGTTAACTCACATTGAGGTTATTTTAGGAAGTTTGAGGTGGGAATAAGCAAAAACCAAAGAGATAACATCAATTTTCGTAATAGTATGAGCATAAAAGACTCAACTTAGTCATCATATCAAGTGTCCAAAAATAAACAAACCGAAGAATATCAAAAGCAATCTCAAGAGCAAAGTTAGCCACCAACAGAGCGCACCACTAGAGCACATTACTATAAACAAATGATCTTTCCCCCATGTATGATCACCATATCTCATGAAAGTCAATCAATAGCTACCTACTAGCACACTTCCTGAATTTGGTATCAAAGTGCTTTTGTAGGTACATCCTTTCCTACGTTTAGAAAAGGAGCTTACTGCCAATCACAAATGATTCAACAATTGATGGTAAACCTTGTTTCTTCAAACATGAATCAGATATGTAATATATTGTGACATATTTTAACAATTTACACCTTGCCGCAATGACATGTGATGACATGCTGTCATTACATGTTTTTATCAGTTGTTTTGATGTTTTTATTGAGTCTGTAGCATTATTAGACAGCCTGGAGGTGCAAAAAGCAGGAAAACATCAAGATCTTGAAATAATGGCATCGTGACACGATTTGGGCATCGTGTCACGATTTTCTAACCAGATTGGAAGTAAGTTTCTGTCTATGAAATCGTGACACGATTGTATAATCGTGACACGATTTTGTAACTGATTTTGGAGAATCCTGGGGCTTTAATGCAGGATCGTGTCACGATTTCATCAAATCGTGTCACGATTTTAGGTGCAGTTGTTGCCTATTTAAGCTAAACTGTTTTCAGAAACAAGGGTGGAGAATTTTGGAGATTGGAGGCACGATTTTGAGAGCACAAAACTGAAGAGGTGGCCATTCCATCCAACTCATAGTCAGTTTATGTATGTTTTTATGCTTCAATTGATTATGTTATTTGTAATTCATATTATGAGTATCTAAATCTCTTAGAGATTAGGTCTGGAGATGAATATGATGTATTCTGTTTGAAACATGTGGCTGTGAAACTCTATGGCTTATGAATATTAATCTAGTTTTACTCAATTCAATTGTTTTTAATGCTTTCTATATACTGACAATATATAACAATGATTTGGTAAGAATGAATGACTACTAACCCTAGTTTTCAACTTAGACCTAATTGAATTGTTCAAATAAACAGGGTTAGTCTAGGAATGGATAATCGTTTATTTGTGATAATAGGTTAACGTTCGTAAAACCTTCGAGGAATATTAGATCACCTAAGGGATTAGGGGCTGTGATCCGAGAAGAGGGTTCTAACTCAAGGGATTAATTAGGACTATTTTTGTTAATCATCGTAAAACTAGAGGAGGATTCATAGAAATAGGTGCAATTTACCAAGCAGAATTAATCAGAGGATTCGAAAGACTTGATCTCATATCTCCTTATATATTCAAAACCACTTTTATCAGTTTTTTTTACTTTTTATGCAATCAAACCAACTGCCTAGGGCAACCCCCATTTAATACATCCTTAATAATAACGACATTGCGGAGTAGAAGTTGAAACAGTCCCTGTGGAGACGAACTTATAAATTTTATTACTTCGATGCATTTTTAGTACACTTGTTAAAAGTCTATCAAGTTTTTGGCGCCGTTGTCGGGGAAACCTTGTTTCTTCAAACATGAATCAGATATGTAATATATTGTGACATATTTTAACAATTTACACCTTGCCGCAATGACATGCTATATTTTGAACGACGAGCCAATTTACGAGTTCAACCCCTTAAAAGTGACATTTTTTAAGCTTTTTTATATTTTCTTGTACAAGATATGAGTTATAGTCTCAAAATGAAAACATTTTTATATTTTATTGTACAAAATATAAAACGGATATATTTTATGGTTCTAGGGTTTGAAGATAACTGCAAAAAAACTGTGTTTGGTGAAGAATTTGCTACGAAGGTATTTTAGTGAAATTTTTTTGCATAAATAGAAATTACGCTCAATAGATGCAATTCTAATCGTACACAATTTAGAGTTGTGTCTAATAAATACATTTTTTTTTGAAGGGGTATCTAATAGATACTTAATTACTTTTGTTTTATAATGAATTTGAGAGGTGTTGTACCCACGCAAAAATATATTAATTGGTTTAATATGCAATTTATATGATTATAATTGTATCCAACAGATGTATTTATGCTTATAAGTGTATGCATATTGAGTAAAAAAACTGCATACATATTATAATTATATGATAATTATATTGTCATCATTTAGTAATAATAATTTTACATAATCACATTACATTTAAAATGTTAATAACAAAAACAAATATTCAAAATGCATATTGCCATTTGATCGTGAGCACAAATTTCTAGACAATCTTCATCTTTTTCACATTTGTGAAATGCTATAATATAAACCACAAAACAAATAATGTCAATAAGAAGGATGAAAGGTTTCTTTTTTTTAAAAAAAGGATGAAAGGTTGTTTATAAAATAAAAAATAAGATTTGAGAGTGTAATAAACGACTTACGGAAATCTTCGGCGACAACATGAAGTAGGAAAAGATATAAGATCATAGTATAAACAAACTTGAGACCTGCATCCATGTGTATTATCCTTTGCTTGTACCAAATAGAAAATTGATTGATCACTTTCTAGTTTTTAGCATATATATATATATATATATATATATATATATATATATATATATATATATATATATATATATATATATATATATATATTGGCATTTGAAACCCTTTTAAAAAACTAATCATTACTCTCATATCTATAAGAGAATACTTGATTTTAGACCGACTTTTTCTTTTCTAATTATTCTCTTGAACAAATTTGCCTATAAAAATCATATTGTTTAATCATTGAAAAAGATAAGATTTATATAATATTTGTTATATTGTTGGTGTCATTTAAAAAGATAAATTTAGTTTTAACAATTTAAAAGTCACAAATATTTACACATATAATTTAATCACAACCAAAATTTAATAAAAATTAATGCTTATAATCTATACATGTTAGCGGAATAAAAAAATCCGACAAACGCTAGTAATAATAATAACAATTTTCACAAAATAATAATAATAATAATAATAATAATAATAATAATAATAATAATAATAATAATGTCTTGATTATATCGATGTGTAACTTTTATCCTTTTACTCACTCAATTGATCACATATCTATAGTAAATATTTCACATTAAAATATTGTTTGTCATCACTGTTTTTTTTTTTATCCACTTTTGTTTTCTCCCTTTTTGGCTTTTCATGATATAAAGGGGCTTAATCTCAAAAGAGAATAATGAATGTTTCTCTCCAAACAAAAATACTGGTGTTGAACAATGATAAAACAAGTTGCAGTCCTAATTCGACAACGACATGGCTAGTACCCATTTGGATTGACTTATTTTTGAGCTTATGCAAATAAATAAATTTTTATGTTAATTCATAAGTTATTACTAGTGAAAATTGTATCTTCATAAACTGTTTTTTTCATAAATTACCTTGACAAGCTTATGAATAATACATAAAACTTATTTATTTGAATAAGCTGTTTTGCATAAGCTCAAAAACAACTCAATCCAAATGTGCCCAAAATGCACAAACATGCCCTGCTAGACTATTAAAGTTGACTTAAAGACAAATATCCAAAAAGATAGCAAAAAAAAAAAAGAACACTGAAGAACATTGAACACAAAGTGATGATATTGTTACCTACAATCAGTGCTGGAGCTGAAAAACGTCGGAGATGAAGTGTGTGTTCACTCACTGGCGCTGGAGATGTAACGTTTTACCCTATCAGTGTATGTTCAAGCAAAAGTTACTTACATTAGAAGCAAAAACTCAAAATCAAAATCAAAAACTACTCTCAGTGTGTGTTCAAATAAGTGATTATTGCATTAAGCTAATGAAAATGTTTAAAAAGATGAATCGTTCACCTGAATGTGATTTTCTCTCTCTCCCTCTCGTGTTTGTTTGTTTAGAGCCACACAAATAACTAACTATGGTAATTTTTAGGCTAAATTACAACATGCGTCCTTTAAGTTTGCAAACAATTTCAATTTAGTCCTTCTGTTAACCAAACATTACAAAAGGATGATGTGACATGACATTTTTGTATGATGCAGCAGTTAAGGAGATGACATTAGCCACATCAGATCACAAAAATGTGGCGTTTGACCCATCAACATTCCAATTCATACATTTAAAAGGACTTATGTGTGACCAAAATAACTTAAAAGACCAATCTGTTACAAACCTCAAACTTAAGGACCCCTGATGTAATTTAGCCTAATTTTTATAATGAGTATTGCAGTAAGAAAAATTAACCATAGTAATTGTAGTGAGTGTAGTCGTAACGGTAAAGAATCCAATGTCACCATAGTACTATTATTTTCTTTTTTCCAAATTGATAGATTTTCATCTCTGAAGCATGGGTACTTCTAAAAAGATGAAGTATCCGTACTGGTACTTACTCGTATCGCTTACACGTAAGGTATTTATGTTACTTCATTTCTGTTCATTATTCTATTGTGAGTGAAAATTATGACTTTCTCTTATATAATAACATGTTAGTATAGTATTATATGTGCATATGAGTTTTTTGTTGTTGTAACTGAAGCGGCGGGAAAAATGTGCGGGCGGAAAGCGCTCGCTAAACAGTAAAGTCGTCACCGAAGTTTTGTTTTTGAAAAGGGGAACGTCGATAAACCCCTTTGAGAACGAGAACAAGGTCATTGCGACCAAATTTCGGGTTCGGGAATCGGTCATGTGAGGGGAAGGTATTAGCACCCCTCACATCCGTTGTACCCAACGGGAACCGTTAGTTAGTTTAGCGTTCAATTGTGTTAGTTTCATGTGTTGGATATTTGGATGTTGGCTACATGTTTGGTAAAATCAAAATGTGCAAGCAATGCGTCTTTAGAAGCTGGAAATTGGGTTTCAGAAGCTTGGTCAGAAGCTACAGTACTTCAGAAGCTGATATCTTTGCTCTGCGAAGCCACTGCGCTCTGCAAAGGTCTTCAGACGCTGAACTGTTCATCAGACGCTGAACTGTTCATCAGACGCAGAACTGGTCATCAGACGCACTGTTCAGACGTTGACTTTTGTTGACCTTCAGAAGCTGCCTTCAGACGTTGACTTTTATTGACCTTCAGAAGCTGAACTTTAGAAGCTGGTTTCTGTGTTTGAATTCTGTTAAATCTCTCACAGTATCTTTTGATGATTTGTTTGAAGATTTATTGAGGCTGCTGTTTCTAGAAGGCTGATTATTTTGCGAGAAGATCTTTGTTGAAGATTGGTTTCTTTTATTGATGAATATATTTTCAAAGGAATCTTTGCAAAATATAATTCAGAAATATATGTGCTTCTAAAATAATTCTGGGAATATATCTTTGAAGATTTGGTTCAGAATTATGTGTGCTGCTGAAGACTATTTAAGGAGGACGATGCAATTGAAGACTTGAATGAAAAAACCAGAAGTTATCATTATAGAGAGTCTTTGTTTTTTAGTCTGTTAAGCTTAGTGCTTTGTTTTTGTGCACCACTCATCTGTTAGGGTTGGTTGTTTTGTTTTGAGTTGTTATTCACTTAAAGCTTTTAAGCACAAGTGACTTAGGTGTTTTGAAGTGTGTCTTCAATTTGTTGTTTTTGTTGAGTCTGATAATCACTGGGCTGTGATTACTTGATTGGGAAGTAAGTGGGTTCTTATATCTAGGAGTTCCTAGGTAGAAGTCTATACGGGTAGTGATTAAGTGATAAGGCTGGAAAAATAGGGGCTGTGACTTGAGTCTTAGAATTAATACTACTTAGTGGATTTCCTTCATGGATTGGTATCCTCCAGATGTAGGTGAAGTTTGCACCGAACTGGGTTAACAAATAACTGTGTTCCTTTTATTTATTGTTCATTATTTTTCTGTTTCTGAACTCTTGCTTTCATACTCTGTTTTACGGGTTCAGAACTAGGTCCTGCCAGAATTTTCAATTGGCATCAGAGCAGGCACCCTGCCTGTATTTGGGTGAGCTCCAGGGAAGATATTTTCTGGCTTTATGGAGAAAGAAGGAGGATTTGTTAATAGGCCACCTCTGTTGGATGGGACCAACTATGAATATTGGAAATCTCGTATGAGTGCTTTCCTGAAATCTATTGATAGCAAGACCTGAAAAGCTGTTCTGAAAGGTTGGGAACATCTTGTTGTGCTGGACAAAGAAGGTAAGAAGACATCTGTGTTGAAACCAGAAGAAGATTGGTCCAATGATGAAGATGCCTTATCTCTTGCAAACTCCAAAGCCTTGAATGCTATATTCAATGGAGTGGACTAGAATATATTCAGAATGATCAAGCAGTGCTAGCTAAAGATGCCTGGGAGATTCTCAAGACTACCCATGAAGGCATATCAAAGGTAAAGCTATCCAGATTCAGCTTCTGACCACAAAGTTTGAAAATCTTAGAATGTTGGAAGATGAGAACATACAAGGCTTTTACATGAATGTTCTGGACATGGCTAACTCTTTTGAATCACTTGGAGAAAAAGTATCAGATGAGAAGCTTGTAAGGAAAATCCTCAGATCCTTACCAAAGAGATTTGATATGAAGTTAACAGCAATTGAAGAAACACATGACATCTCCAACATGAAGGTTGAGGAATCGATTGGGTCTCTTCAAAACTTTGAAATAAGCATAACTGATAAGAAGGGGAAAGGTGTTGCATTTGTAGCAGATGCTGAAAGTGTGGATGATGAAAGCTCATCAGAAGCTCTTGTGATGCTGAGTAAACAATTTAAGAAGTTTCTGAAGCAGAAGACAAGAACTGATGAGAAGAGCAATCAATCAAAAAGAGTTCAGTGCTATGAGTGTGAGGGATATGTTCATGTCAAGTCAGAATGTCCTACTTACCTCAAGAAACAGAAGAAAAGTCTGACTGTGACTTGGTGTGATGAAGAGGATTCAGAAGGAGAAGTGGAGAATAAGTCTGCTAAGCACATTGCTGCCTTTACTGGAAGATGCATAACTGATGATGAAGTTATGGGTTCAGAAACTTCTTCAGAGTCTGAATGCAGTGATGAAGAACTGTCTTATGAAAATCCTGCTGCTTTTTGCAAGAAGTTGCATGTTCAATTTCAAGAAGTATGCAAGCAGCTGGAAGAACAGAAGAAAACTATCACTCAACTTCAGATTGAAAGAAGTGAACATTTAGAGAAAATTTTTGTTCTCAATAATGAGGTAACTCAACTGAATTCTCAACTTGATCATATGAAGAAGCAAGTTAGAATGATGAATTCTGCTACTGATGTGCTGGAAGAGATTTTGGAGAATCAGAATCAAGGAAAACCAAATGGCTTAGGATTTGTTGATAAGAATCTGAACATCAAACAGCAAAATCATGCTAAGAGGTTCATACCTGCTACTGATACTTATGATCCACTGATGAGCAAACCTAAGAACAAACCTCAGGGATCTAAAGACAAGAAGGCTTCTCATCCTTGGGTATGTCATCATTGTGGTAAAAAGGGACACATTAAACCTTTTTGTTACAGGCTGCATGGATACCCCAAACACTTTCAACACAGAAAAGTGGTACCAGCTGTGAACAAAAGCAAGGTCAAGAAGGTTTGGAGACCAAAGTGTGAAAGTGTTGCCCATAATCTGAAAGACAGGAAAGGAAAGGTTGTTGCTGCTGACAGCAGGCCCAAAGCAAATAAGATTTATGTTGCTGGACCATCTAAAGTCTGGAGCAAGGTGTTGGTTCCTGTCCCTGTTCAGAAGGCACTAAAAGGAAAAGAAGTAGTTCCTAGTAAGTCTGAAGATGTTGTTAAGCATGATACCATGCCCTGTGTTTAGAAGAGAATTGCTGATCTTGAGAAACAAATTGCTGGGAAGAAGATTCTGACTGTGCCTGAAGCACACATCAACTGAGCAGCATCTGGTGTTGTGTCTAATGAAGACTAAGCAACTTCTGATGCTGAGTCTGAAGACTGTCAAGTTGGTGGTTGATGCCTGGATTTAACTTTGTGTTTCTGGTTTGCAAGTGGGCTGTACTCTGAAGTTTTGTGTGTAGATACTATGTGGTTCTGATCCTGATGGTGGTGATGTGCTTATGCTTTGTTACTTCTGTTTCTTGCTCCTGGTATTTGCTGGTGTTTTGTCAAAATTGTTTTGGCTAAAAAGGGGGAGAAATATGTGTGCTCTGTGTGGTCAGAAGCTACTGCTGATCTGTTTGCTTCAGGGGGAGAGTTTCTGCCTGTGTTCTGTTCTCTGCTGACTCTGGTTCAAGGGGAGTATTTCTTTGTGTCTCTGTCAGGAACTGTGTGTTTCAGAGGGAGTGTTCCTGAGTATGTGTGTCCTGTCAGAAGCTGAGCAGTTCAGGGGGAGTTCCTGAGTGATGTGTTTTAGGGGGAGAAGCTGTACCCCAGAAACTGCTGTTGTATGTTGTAGGGGGAGTGTTTTGTATGAAATTGAGTGAATTGTTCCGCTGCTGACTCTGCTACATGTGTGTAGTTCTTCATGGTTGGATTCTTTTGTTGAATGAAGAACTTGTTTTTGTGGTTCATTTGATTTTAGCCAAAAATTGCCAAAGGGGGAGATTGTTGGATATTTGGATGTTGGCTACATGTTTGGTAAAATCAAAATGTGCAAGCAATGCATCTTCAGAAGCTGGAAATTGGGTTTCAGAAGCTTGGTCAGAAGCTACAGTACTTTAGAAGCTGATAACTTTGCTCTGCGAAGCCACAGCGCACTGCGAAGGTCTTCAGACGCTGAACTGTTCATCAGACGCGGAACTGTTCATCAGACGCAGAACTGGTCATCAGACGCACTGTTCAGACGTTGACTTTTGTTGACCTTCAGAAGCTGCCTTCAGACGTTGACTTTTGTTGACCTTCAGAAACTGAACTTTAGAAGCTGGTTTCTGCGTCTGAATTCTGTTAAATCTCTCACAGTATCTTTTGATGATTTGTTTGAAGATTTATTGAGGCTGCTGTTTCTAGAAGGCTGATTATTTTGCGAGAAGATCTTTGTTGAAGATTAGTTTCTTTTATTGATGAATATATTTTTCAAAGGAATCTTTGCAAAATATAATTCAGAAATATATGTGCTTCTATTTGCTTCTAAAATAATTCTGGGAATATATCTTTGAATATTTGGTTCAGAATTATGTGTGCTGCTGAAGACTATTTAAGGAGGACGATGCAATTGAAGACTTGACTGAAAAAACCAGAATTTATCATTATAGAGAGTCTTTGTTTTTTAGTCTGTTAAGCTTAGTGCTTTGTTTTTGTGCACCATTCATCTGTTAGAGTTGGTTGTTTTGTTTTGAGTTGTTATTCACTTAAAGCTTTTAAGCACAAGTGACTTAGGTGTTTTGAAGTGTGTCTTCAATTTGTTGTTTTTGTTGAGTCTGATAATCACTGGGCTGTGATTACTTGATTGGGAAGTAAGTGGGTTCTTATATCTAGGAGTTCCTAGGTAGAAGTCTATACGGGTAGTGATTAAGTGATAAGGCTGGAAAAACAGGGGCTGTGACTTGAGTCTTAGAATTAATACTACTTAGTGGATTTCCTTCCTGGATTGATATCCTCCAGATGTAGGTGAAGTTTGCACCGAACTGGATTAACAAATAACTGTGTTCCTTTAATTTACTGTTCATTATTTTTCTGTTTCTGAACTCTTGCTTTCATACTCTGTTTTACGGGTTCAGAACCAGGTCCTGCTAGAATTTTCATCATGAAAAATGTTTGTGAAGAAATAATAAAAAAAGAAAAAAAGCTTTAATGACCAAAAATGAGTTTTCTTGTTAGTGTGCTTGACAAGAGTTTGATATTGCTCCTACGTATCTCCTGGTGCGATGGAGAATTCAAAGCTACGTAGTTCTCTGTTAGAAAATGTTTGTATGTTGATTGATTTTATTTATAAATCAGTTGAGTCGCGCTTGGGCGAAAAAAAGTTTGCTTAAAAAGGACAGACTCGCACTTGGGCGATGGTATCCGTTTGAAAACGCGCATGGGCGTGAATAAAATAAAGTTTGGTGGGTTGAGATTGATTTTAAAAGGAGGACGAATATTCGACTGAAAGCGAAGTGTCGACCTCGTTTCTGAATATTCGGAGAAGCGTCGGGTGTCTACCCAAGTTTTCCTTTTTCACTCGTACACAAAAAAAAAAGAAAATTGTTTTTTCTTTATGTTTTGGTATGTTGAAAATAGAATGACAATTGTCCGAACAACGAGACGTACGTCAAGTGCTCATGCAATCGGGGAATGAGAAGACATACGTCAAACCACTCCTTTTTCATTCAAGTTTGTTATTGAAAATCACATTTTTTACAATTGAAAGCAAAAAAAAAAAACACTTGTTATATTTTTCTTGGAAAAAAAATGAGTTTCAACCCTTGCAAAAAAAAATAGTTCAAACCAGGTTCTGAACCTTCAGAAGCAGAAACTGACTTTAGAAGCAAAAATGTAAAATGTACTGCTTCAGAAGCACTGTTCAGAAGCACTGTTCAGACTCTAGGTTCAGAAGCACTGTTCAGAAGCTGCTTCAGAAGCATTGTTCAGACTCTGGGTTCAGAAGCACTGTTCAGAAGCTGCTTCTGAAGTACTGTTCAGAAGCTGCTTCTGAAGTACTGTTCAAAAGCTGGCTTCTGATTCTGATTTCAGAACCTCAGGGGGTAAAAAAATGTTTGAAAACAGTAAGAAAAAGAAGCAATCCACTTCTGTTTTGGTGATTTGTAATCTTTGTGATTTTTTGGGGTTTTTGAATGATGTTTTTAGTGCAAAAATGAGTTAAAGATTACTAAAAATGCTGAAAAATAATGCAGGGACAGCAGGAACAGCATAACAGAGTTCTGTGACTTTTTCTCAACTTCTGAGTTAAATTTCTCACTCAAAACTGAACCAAATACAAAAATGAAAATACCATTGTAAAGTTTGCCATGAATACTACATCTTAGTGGTTTTAGATCTACCAAAAGATGTCCTAGAACCTAATATATTTTGGCTTCAAGTCATGCCCATGAACTTATGACAAAAAATGCATTTTTTATGAAAAAGGCTACAAACACTTAAACAGAATGCAAAAAAAGAGATAAGAAGGTTCAAAATACTTACAAATTCCTAGCCAAAGCTTTAGATGCACAAAAAAATGAAAGGGGCTTTTGGATGGTTGTGGTTTCTTGAAGATGGAAGTGATGAAGAAGATGAACAATAACAAAATGGTGTTTTGCTACTATTCTCTTCTCTTTGTGTGATGTTTCTTGTGATTTAGTTTCTGTTTTGATTCTGTTTGATTTGTTGTAATGGTTTGTAAAGAAAAAAAAAATAGAAAAACAGAGCTTTTCTCTTTGGAAGTTTGTTATGAATTCTTGCTGTTTCTTTTGGTTCTGTTTTTAGCTCTAAAAATTCCTCTCGCTCATTCATTTTCGTGCCTCTTATATAGGCAATTTTGTGATCATTTGTAATAATGAAAATCCCTTGAAAGCTGGACCTTTTTGTGTGCTATTGCAAAGACTTTGGTTAGCATTTAATGAAAAAGGAAGGAAGTGACCTTGCCTTGTGATTTTGGTGAAGACTTTGGTTAATTCTGGACAACTAGGGGCTGAGTTTGACAGAAGTTGATGGAAGAAAAACAGGAAAGAAGGGGTGCTGCCCTGACAGAGGTTGGGAGAAAACAGGGAGAAGGGGCGCTGCTTGCAGGGGCAGTAGCTTGCAGCCTTCTTTGACAAAGAAAAATGGAAGAAAATGGAAAGGAAAGGATGTGCTGGAACAGGGCAGCAGCTTGCAGCTTATTTTGACTTATTTGATAAAGAAGAAAGGAAGCAAATGACAAGGAGGAAGTGCTGAAAAAACGGGGGCAACAGCTTAGTTTGACCTTGTTTTTTTTTCTTTGCACATGTTTCTTTTTTTGAGACAAACAAACATAATAATAATAATAATAATAATAATAATAATAATAATAATAATAATAATAAAAGTAATAATAATAATAATAATAATAATAATAATAATAATAATAATAATAATAAAAAGAAAGATAAATAAATAATAATAAAACTTTTTTTATTATTTAAAAAAAGAAATGAAAATTGATTTTTTTGATTTTTTTGCATGATGATGATTTTTTTTTCAAGAAAAGACTTGGACAAAATTAGGGTACTACAGCTGCCCCTATTTAATTATATTTTACTAGAAAATATGAATAACGATGGTTTTCAAATTATCATTGTAAAAGATAAGTAAATATAAGGACCCGAATTTTGTCCTTCAAGATAGAAAAGTGTGTGAAAAGACAATAAATTGATGATGCGAAAATGTAAATGGTCATCTCCAGTCGTGGCTGGTACTCAGACTGATACGATTGAAAATGATCGTCGCCAAGCAGATCCTGGTGAAACGATACAGACAACATGCCTCCACCGGGGGAAGGTTGATCATATCCAGCCGCTTACGCTGGAGGCAGATCCCTAAGGACAAAGATGAACTTATTCAGCCGCTTATGCTGAAGGTCGATCCGCTGGGAATAAAGGTGATCATATCCAGCCGCCTACGCTGGAGGTAGATTCCTAAGGACAAAGGTGATCTTATTCAGCCGCTTATGCTGAAGGTCGATCCACTGGGGATAAAGGTTATCTTATCCAGCCGCCTACGCTGGAGGTAGATTCCTAAGGACAAAGGTGATCTTATTCAGCCGCTTATGCTGAAGGTCGATCCATGGGGATAGGGTGATCTTATCTAGCCGCTTATGCTAGAGGTAGGTCCTAAGGATGGAGTGATCTTATTCAGCTGTTTATGATGAAAGTCAATTCACTGGGAAAGGTTATCTTATCTAGCCGCTGATGCTAGAGGTAGATCCTAAGGATGAAGTGATCTTATTCAGCCGTTTATGCTGAAAGTCAATTCACTCGGAAATATGATGTTTGACTAATTACCGCCAAGCGGGTCTTGGTGAAATGATAATGATATGATATGATTGTGCAGACTCGCTGGGGGAGTGATAATGATATGATATGATCAGGTAAACTCACTGGGGGAGTGATAATGATATGATATGATCATCACCAGTCTGACGCTGGTGAAATGATAATGATATGATATGATCAGGTAAACTCGTTGGGGGAGTTTTAACTGGGGAACTTTAGTGGCCGTGAGCAGGTCCACTCGGGAATGGGACAGTTTGGGAAGAAATCCGCTGGGGGGATTTTTTTAGAAAAACTTACTGGGGAAGTTCTTGAATAAGGTTCACTAGGGAACACTGGGATGACTCGCTGAGGAGTGTAAGAACATGGGATACTCACTGGGGAGTGTTTCTTGGGGGAGCATGAGGAATTGTGAGGGAGAGCTACGATATGAATATGAGATGCATGTTAATGAAAGTGTGTGATATGATGCGTGTAGCATGCTGACTCTTGGGGTAAACCAAGGACATGTTGGGCTTCAGCTATGGTTGGGTGCCAAGCATGGTCGGGCTTTTGGGGATTTTGTGGAATAACATGGTCAAGGTACGATATTTGGGGTTTTCAATCCTTCGGCATTCGCAATACCCATTGCTTTTGAAGTTTCAGATTAATGGCTGCTGACGGAGCTTTCGACATCTCGTGCTTGCACGGGCACTTCGTATGTTATGTAGCTGCTGATTCTGCTACAAAAGGGGAATCATTTGTGATTGCTCCGAGAATTTTGAGAGATACAAACATCTCACTGGGAACTGTTGATTTCCTTTAGATATTTTTAAATCAATGTGACCATGATTTCAACAGATTTTATGTTATTACTTTTTATTTCAAAATTGTATCATCAAAATAAATAGCATTTATTGGGGATGGAAAAAAATGACAAAGGTAAAATAGGAGGATGCACTTTATTAGTAGTCAAACACGATTTAGTACATGGAATGACAGCACACTAAAGGTGTAACTCCACAAAGATGAATAAGAGAAATGAAGATGGGAATAGGGAAAACACTGGAAGTTCCCATTGAGTCATGACGACCGCTGCTTTCTTAATAACCCTAAGTCCACAACACCTTGCTTCTGGGGATGGCGAAGGAATTGGTTCTTCAGTTGATGTTAGGAGCGAACTGTCTTGATGTAGTTACATACCTTTTTTCTTTTTCCCAACTTTTGCCTAAGTCTCCTTTTCAGGTTTTCTACTTAGCGGGTTTTTTTTTGTTTTTTTGTATCCCTAATTTTTGCCTGGACCGCCCTTTCGAGTTTTCAGTCCACCGGGATGCCCCTTTTTGCCTAAGTTGCCCTTTCAGGTTTTCAACTTAGCGGGCGTTCTTTTGTAATTAGGCATAGTATTTCTTGACTACATCGGAATTCACAGGACGTGGAAAGTCCTCGCCGTCCATTGTTGTGAGAATCAAGGCTCCTCCAGAGAAGGCTTTCTTCACTACATAAGGGCCTTCATAGTTCGGGGTCCACTTTCCACGCGAATCTTTGTGTATAAGTAAGATCCTTTTGAGCACTAGGTCGCCTTCTTGGAACTCTCGAGGACGGATCTTCTTGTCGAACACCTTCTTGAGCCTGCTTTGATATAACTGACCATGACATAAGGCTATCATCCGCTTCTCATCGATTAAGTTTAACTGGTCAAACCTTGCTTGGATCCATTCTGCTTCTTCTAATTTGGCCTCCATCAGGACTCTCATTGAGGGAATTTCCACCTCAATGGGGAGGACTGCCTCCATACCATATACCAGGGAGAACGGGGTTGCCCCTGTCGAGGTGCCAACCGAGGTCCTATAGCCATGTAAGGCGAAGGGAAGCATTTCGTGCCAATCTTTGTAAGTTTTCACCATCTTTTGAAGGATTTTCTTGATGTTTTTGTTTGCTGCTTCTACGGCTCCATTCATCTTTGGCCGTATGGTGAAGAGTTGCGGTGTTCGATTTTGAAATTTTCACACAACTCTTTCATCAGTTTGTTGTTCAGGTTAGTGCCATTGTCAGTGATGATTTGGTTGGGGAGTCCGTAGTGACATATTATCTCCTTTTTGATGAATCGAATCACCACTTGCTTAGTTACATTGGCATATGAAGCAGCTTCAACCCATTTGGTGAAGTAGTCGATGACGACTAGGATGAACCGGTGTCCATTTGAAGCTTGAGGTTCAATGGGTCCGATCATGTCGATGCCCCACATAGAGAACGGCCAAGGTGATGCCATCACATTCAAAGGAGTCGGAGGCACGTGCACCTTATCAGCGTAGATTTGGCACTTGTGGCACTTCCTAGCGTAGATGAAACAATCAGATTCCATGGTCAGCCAATAGTAACCAGCCCTTAGGATTTTTCTAGCCATTGCATGTCCATTGGCATGAGTACCGAAGGACCCTTCATGGATTTCTTTGATTAGCAAGTCTACCTCATGTTTGTCCACACACCTGAGAAGAACCAGGTCGTGATTTCTTTTGTAGAGCACATCACCATTCAGGAAGAATTTAGCTGGTAGTCGTCTTAGAGTCTTTTTATCCCTATTTGAAATGTTTGCAGGATATTCTTGATCTCTGAGGTAGACTTTGATGTCATGGTACCATGGCTTGCCATCAGATGCCTCTTTGATGGATAGACAGAATGTCGGCTCATCTCAGCGCTCTACCTTTATAAGTGGTGCTTCATTGTGAAATTTCACTTTATACATTGATGATAACGTAGCCAAAGCATCTGCATCTTGATTTTCTTCTCTAGGGATATGATGGAAGGTGATTTAGTCGAAGAACTTTATTAGCTTCAAGACATGAGCGCGGTACGGGGTCAATTTGGGATGACGGGTTTCCCATTCTCCTTTTACTTGGTAAATGACTAGGGTCGAATCTCCATACACCTCCAAAATATTGACTCTTAAGTCGATGGCAGCCTCAAGGCCCAAGATGCATGCTTCATATTCCGCCATATTATTTGTGCAGTCAAAACATAGTCTTGCTGTGAAGGGGGTATAACCACCCTTTTGAGATATTAGAACAGCTCCAATCCCATGCCCCATGGCATTAGATGCACCATCGAATGCAAGCTTCCATCGAGCCCCTGGTTCGGGTCCTTCATCGTCTCCTATGACCTCGTCTTCTTTTAAAGCCATAATATCTTCATCTGGGAACTCAAATGGTATGGGCTGATAGTCTTCCACTGGTTGATGAGCCAAGTGGTCTGCTAGCACACTTCCTTTAATAGCTTTCTGAGTTACCTGCAGGATGTCATACTCGGATAACAGCATTTTCCAACGGGCAATCCTTCCAGTCAGAGCGGGTTTCTCAGAGATATACTTGATTGGATCCATCTTTGATATCAACCATGTTGTGTGACAAATCATGTACTGTCTCAATCGGCGGGTAGCCCATGCCAAAGCACAACAAGTTCTTTTAGCAGGGTGTATCTGGTTTCGACATCGGTAAACTTCTTGCTCAAGAAATAGATGGCATGCTCCTTCCTACCAGTTTCATCATGTTGCCCCAGCACACATCCCATGGATTCCTCCAATACTGTTAAGTACATAATGAGAGGTCTTACAAGAACGGGCGGTATCAAGATGGGTGGTTCTTGCAAGTATTGTTTGATCTTTTCAAATGCCCCTTGGCAATTCTCATTCCATATGATGGCCTGATCCTTACGTAGCAATTTGAAGATTGGCTCGCAAGTAGCGGTGAGATGAGAAATGAACCTAGAGATGTAGTTCAATCTCCCTAGAAAACCACAAACTTCTTTTTCAGTACGTTGAGCTGGCATTTCTTGGATTGCACGTACCTTGTCAGGGTCAACCTCAATCCCTCGTTGACTAACGATGAAACCAAGTAACTTTCCGGACCTGACACCGAAGGTACACTTAGCTGGATTGAGTCGCAGTCTGTATTTCCTTAAATGTACGAATAACTTTTGCAAGTGAAGGATATGGTCTTCTTCAGTTTCGGACTTGGCGATCATGTCATCTACATAGACCTCTATTTCTTTGTGCATCATGTCATGGAAGAGAGCCATCATTGCCCTTTGATAGGTTGCTCCAGCATTCTTCAAGCCGAAAGGCATTACCTTGTAGCAATATGTTCCCCATGGGGTGATGAAGGTAGTTTTCTCCATGTCTTCTGGAGCCATCTTGATTTGATTATAGCCGGAGAATCCATCCACAAATGAGAAAACCTCGAACCGGGCTGTATTGTCTACCAACATGTCAATGTGAGGTAATGGGAAGTCATCCTTGGGACTTACTTTGTTCAGATCTCGGTAGTCGACACACATTCGCACTTTACCATCTTTCTTCGGCACTAGTATTATGTTGGCAACCCATTGTGGATACTTTGCCACGACTAGGAATCCTACATCAAACAGTCTTTTGACCTCTTCCCTGATCTTGAGCGACATGTCCGGTCTTGTCCTTCTCAACTTCTGTTTTATCGGCGGGAATTCTGGCCGGAGCGGCAGCTTGTGCTCAACTATCTTGGTATCCAATCCTGGCATGTCTTGGTATGACCATGCAAACACATCTATATATTCCCTTAAGAGTTCGACCAACTTCTCGCGCTCTTTTGCCTTTAAAGACAAACCGATCTTGACCTCTCTTCTGTCATGTTCAGTTCCCAAGTTGATTACTGTTGGTTATTTGAAGGTTGGCTACATGTTTGGTAAAATCAAAGTGTGCAAGCATGTGTCTTCAGATGTTATTTTGAGTCTTCAGAAGCTCGATATTGGCTTTGAGAAGTATCAGAAGATGAAAAGAGGATTTACTGTTCATCAGAAGCTGGAATGGCCTTCAGACGCAGAACTGACCTTCAGACGCAGTACTGTTCATCAGACGCTGAACGGGTCTTCAGACGCACTGTTCAGACGTTGACTGGCGTTGACCTTCAGAAGCTGCCTTCAGACGTTGACTGGCGTTGACCTTCAGAAGCTGATTTCAGAAGCTGGATTTTCTGCATTATTTCTGATTAATTCTGTGCGTATCTGTTGAAGATTTATTGAAGATTTATTCAGGCATTTGTTTTCTAGAAGGCTGATAATTTTGGTGAAGATCTTGGTAAAGATTGGCTTCGTGTTTATGAATGAATATATTTCAAAGGGATCTTTGCTTAATATGATTCAGAAATATATGTTTCCTTTTTGAGCCTTTGCAGAATTTCAGAATTGTATTTTGAAGAAGATATGGTTCAGAATTATGTGTGCCTACTGAAGCCTATTTAAGAGGATGTGCTGCTTTGTTGAAAATTGATTGAGTCAAAACTGATATTATCATAAGAGTCTTTGTGTAAGCTTTAGGCTTTGTTTTGTACACCATTCATCTGTTTGAGTTGGTTTAGGTGTTTTGAGTTGTAAATCATTCTAAGCTTTTAAGTACAAATGATGTTTCTGTTGTGTTGAAGAGTGTCTTCATCGTATTTTGTTTTATTGAAGAGTTTACAATCACTGGGCTGTGGTTGCTTGGTTAGGAAGTAAGAGGGGGTTCTTATACCTAGGTGTTCCTGGGTAGAAGTCTAGAGGGGTAGTGATTAAGTGATAAGACTGAAAAACAGGGGCTGTGTTTAGAGTCTTATAATTAATACTACTTAGTGGATTTCCTTCCTGGATTGGTATCCCCCAGAGTAGGTGAAGTTTGCACCGAACCGGGTTAACAAATTCATTGTGTTCCTTCACTTTCTGCACTTTAATTTTCTGCTTCTGAACTTTAGTTTTCATACTCTGTTTTACTGGTTCAGAACCAGTTTCTGCCAGAATTTCAATTGGCATCAGAGCAGGCACCCTGCCTGTATTTGGGTGAGCTCCAGGGAAGGTTTTTCTGGCAAGAATGGATAAGGAATTTGTTCAATGTGATACTGAAGAAAGCATCAGGCAATTTGATAAAAATTTGAAGAGATTGGTCAGAAAGCCAAGACCTAATGTCAAAGAACTATACATCAGAACTGAAGAAGTGTGCAAGGAACTAGAAAATCAGAGGAAGACTATCAGTCAACTTCAGGCTGAAAGAAGTGAACACTTAGGACAAATTTATGATCTCAAAGATGAGGTAATCCATTTGAACTCTCAACTTGAACAGTTGAAGAAGCAGGTCAGAATGTTGAAGAGTCAGAACCAAGGGAAACCAAGTGGTATTGGATTTGATGATAAGACCTTGAACAATAAAAAGCAACTTCCAGCTAAAAGGTTCACTGCAGCTGTTAAATCATCTGATCCAATGAAACATCAGAACCAAACTCAGGGATCTTGTCGCGGTGATTTTTGGATATCAAGCTATTAATTAACGTTGACTCGCAATTTTAAGTTCACCACCGATCTTTTATTTTTTCCGAGGAAAAGGGAGAAAGTTCGAAAACCCTATTTTTAGAGATCAAAGGTCCGGGGGCTGGTTACGCAAAGGGAAGGTATTAGCACCCTAAACGTCTATAGTACTCTATAGGAACCTCTTGCTTTTATTTATCTTTATGCTAAATTGATTATTTGTTTGTAAATAAATGCTTAAGTGTGAAAAGATTAAAGAGATGAGTTAAAAAGAAAGGAAAATGTCTTTGTTATTTTGTTGATTTGGAAAGGCAAAGTCTTTTGCCTACATACCCGAATGGGATCAAAATCATGTAGTTCGGGGTAAAAAGCTGAGTGATGGGTTTTGATTGATTTTAAAGTTTGAAAAAAAAAATGTTTTGAGAAAGATGAGAGGCCGAAAAGGCATAGAAGAATAAAAATGTGAGTTTGATTGATTTTAAATTGAAGAAGGTTTGATTGATTAAAAGTTGATTGAAATTTGATTGAGAAAGAAAAGACAAAGATTGACTTTTTTTTTTGAAATTTTGATTATAAAATGTTTTTGGATTTTGACTATTTGACTTTTTTTGTGAAAATTTTAATTAAGTCCTAAGGTCCAGAGACTAAGTTATGCTGGGTAATCTAAACGCGCCGGATCCCTCAAAATGACATTGGATCAAGAGAGGGTCATTTTCCTCGGATACGGTCATTATTACATTATCGTCCTCGACATAAAGCATAAAAAAATAAATGTGAGTGTCAGTGCATATTCTCATTTATATATTTACATTGGACCTAGATACATTCTAATAGAGATAAAATAAATGACAAAAATAATAAAATAAAAGTAAAAATAAAAATTGCAAATGCATTAAAATAAATATGCTAGAAAGAAATAAAAATGCATGAAATGCAAAACGATAAATAAATATGGTGCGTAAAATAAATAAAGAAAATAAAAATGCAAGACATAAAATAAATATGATGCTGGAAATAAAAAAAAGAAAATAAAAATGCAAGACATAAAATAAATATGATGCATAAGAGAAAATAAAAGTGCAAGACATAAAAATAAATATGGTGCATAAAATAAAAAATAAAATAAAGAAAATGCAAGACAAAAATAAATATGGAGCTGGAAAATAAAAATGCAAGACAGAAAATTAAATATGGTGCTGGAAAATAAAAAAAAGAAAATAAAAAAAAATGCAAGGCATAAAATAAATATGATGCATAAGATAAAAGAAAATAAAAATGCAAGACATTAAATTAAATATGGTACATAAAATAAATAAAATAAAAAAAATGCATGAGGTACTGAAAATAAAAGTAATAAAAATAAAAATGCATAAAAAGAAAATAAAAAGATAAACAAATAAAAGAAAATAAAAGAAAGAAAAAAGAAAAGGAAAAGATAGAGAAAGGGGGGTGCAGGAGGCAACTGAAGAAAACAGGAGAGAAAAGCCAGGATGGGCCGCGGGTCTAAGTGCTGGGCCTGGCTATAAATCTGATTTTTCAGAAAAAAAAACTTCATTTCTAACCCTACTTCCTCTCTCTAACTCCCTCTTCTCTCTTAGATTTCTCTCCCTTCTCTCTAGACTCAGCCAGGCCGGAAAGGATCTCCGGCGCGGCGGCCACCGGCGGCGCCACCGCGCCGGAGGAGAAAACCCCCTTTTTTTTTTTTACATTTTTTTACTTTTTAAACTTCCTTTTTCGTTCTTTCCTTGAATCTGGATCCGATTTTTTCAAAATCTCTTCAAAACTAAGTAGATCTGGATTTGAAATTTTTTTTGAGGAAAAGACTACCTTGGTTCAGATTCGGTTTGATTCTGGTTCGGACTTGGTTCTATGAGGCTGGATTTGTTGAATATTGTAATTGTTGTGCGCGAACTTGTATTTGTGGCTTTTGGGTTAGGCTTTGGTTTGTGACTTTATGTTTCTAGTTTTCGTGTTAATGGCCGAGGCAGTGGCTGGTTTCTATTTTGGTGTGGATTCGGTTTTGGTAGATAGTGATTTGTGGTTGATGATGGATTGAAATCGGGAGAGAAAAGAAGAAAGAAAAATTTTTAGTTTTTTTTTTGTGGTGGTGGTGGTGGTTGTTGGTGGTGGACGGTGGTTGTGTATTGTGTACTATTGCTGACTGATTGGTTCTGACTACTGATTGGTACTGATAAATTCTGACTTACTCTGACTTGGCCCCCCTTGGTACTGTGCAGTAAATGCACTATATATTGTAAAAAAAACTAGGGTTTGGAAAAAATTATGGACAAAATTGCCGCTCTGGGCCTGGACCAAAAATAACTGAAAAATAAATAAAAACTAAAAATAGTAAAAAATAATAATAATAAAACGAAAAATAAACAGAAAAACACTTAATAAAAAAGAAATTAAAAAGAAATAAAGAAAAAAGTAAATAATAATAATAATAAAAACAAAATAAAATTGGTTGCCTTCAGAACAAAAATGAGGTATTTTAAAATACCTCACTGCCGAAATTTTGTCTGAAACGACGAAAATTTCTGGCTTAAAAGACGAGAAAAAAGAATTGAAAATGGGTCAAAAACGGGGTATGACAGATCTAAAGACAAGAAGGCATCTGATCCTTGGGTATGTCATCATTGTGGTAAAAAGGGACACATTAAACCTTTTTGTTACAAGCTGCATGGATATCCCAAGCATTTTCACCACAAAAAAGTGGAACCAGCTGTGAACAAAAGCAATGTAAAGAAAGAATGGAGACCTAAAGGGGTGAATACCATTGGTACTAAGAAGAGTAGAGTGAAGAACTGTGCTCTTATGAATCCAAGAACATCTGATGCAGCAAATGTGAAGTTAATCAAAAAGTATGTGGGTTCTGATGATGGTTCTGATGACCCTGTGAAAACCAGTCAAGAAAAGACTCCTGGAAAGTCTGCCTGTAAGTTTGTTGTTGTGTCACCTTCTGACAATTTACAAGAGAAGGAGACTGATGAGAATTCCCAGGATACTGCGTCTGACCAAGAAGTTTAAGAAGTTAGTTCTGACATAGGTTCTGATGTGGAGTCTGATGATGAACTCATTGGAAATAGGCTTGAACAAAGTGTAGCAAAGAGACTGGATCCTAGTGAATCTGAGGATGATGCTAACATCAGACTCTCTGTGCAGAAGAGGATTGCTAAACTTCACAAGAAGATGGCTAGGAAGAAGGTTCTGAATGTGCCTGAGGCACATATCAATTGAGCAGCATCTGATGATTGTGTCTAATGAAGACTAAGCAACTTCTGATGCTAAGTCTGAAGACTGGCTAGTTGGTGACTGATGTTTTTGACTTCACTTTGTGTTTCTGGTTTGCAATTGTGCTGTATTCTGCAGTTTTGTCTTGTTCTCTTGTGCGTGGAGGCTATATGGCTCTGTTCAGTGTGTGGGTACCAAGTTTCTGTGATACTGTGTTAGTTTTGATACTGGTTCTGGTATGCTGTCTGTGTAGTGCTGTTTTGTGTTGTGTTTGTTGCTCCTGAGGATTGCTGGTTATTTTGTCAACATTGTTTGGCTAAAAAGGGAGAGAAATGATATGTGTATGTTTCAAAAGTTGTTCACCTGATCAGAGGGAGTTGGTGTTTGAATGTCTGTTTCAGGGGGAGTTCCTGAGTGGTGTGGCTCAGGGGGAGTAAATGTTGAGTTCCTGAGTGGTGTGGCTCAGGGGGAGTTCATAAGTGTTAAGTTCCTGAGTTGTGAGCTGTTTCAGTTTCAGAAGCAATATCTCAGAGTTATTGCAGTTCAGAATTAAGGGGGAGAGTTGTTTGTGATGTGCTGAGTTGCAGGGGGAGTTTTTTGGATGTTTAGAAGCTGGTGTGTGTTGCTAGTGTGTGTTTGTGCTTCAGGGGGAGTTCTCTTGTGAAGTTCAGAACATGTGTGCTTCAGAAACTGAGAAGCTGATTTTTGTGTACTTCAGAAAATGTGAAGTTGGGTGTGTGCTTCAGAACTGTTGTGGATTTCAAAAAGTGAAGTTGTTTATGTTTAACATAGCTATTAATCCGCTGCTGACTCTGTGGCTATGTTTGGATTTGTGTAGTTCTTCATGGTTGATTTATTGGGTTGAGTGAAGAACTTGTTTTTGTGGTTTATTTGATTTTAGCCAAAAATTTGCCAAAGGGGGAGATTGTTGGATATTTATGTGTTGGCTACATGTTTGGTAAAATCAAAGTGTGCAAGCAAAACATCCTTAGAAGTTATTTTGGGTCTTCAGAAGCTGGATATTGGATTTCAGAAAGTTCAGAAGCTGAAAACTGGATTTACTGTTCATCAGAAGCAAAACTGGCCTTCAGACGCTAGAACTGTTCATCAGACGCAGAAATGGTCTCCAGACGCAGAACTGTTCATCAGATGCTGAACAGGTCTTCAGACGCACTGTTCAGACGTTGACTTCTGTTGACCTTTAGAAGCTGCCTTCAGACGTTGACTTCTGTTGACCTTCAGAAGCTGTTTTTCTGCGTTCCTTTTGTTTATTCTTGCTGCGTATCTTTTGAAGATTTGTTAAAGATTTATCCATGCTGAAGTTTCCAGAAGGCTGATAATTTTATGAGAAGATCTTATTGAAGATTTGCTTCGTGTTTATTGATGAATATATTTTCAAAGGATCTTTGTAAAATATAATTCAGAAATATACTTTTTTCTTTGAGCTTCTAAAGTATTTCAGAATCATATCAATTGAAGAATATTTGATTCAGAGTTATGAGAGCTGCTGAAGCCTATTTAGAAGACGTGCTGCTTTGTAGAAAATTGATTGAGTCAAAACTGATATTATCATAAGAGTCTGTGTAAGCTTTAGGCTTTGTTTTGTACACCACTCATCTGTTTGAGTTGGTTTAGGTGTTTTGAGTTGTAAATCATTCTAAGCTTTTAAGTACGAATGATGTTTCTATTGTGTTGAAGAGTGTCTTCATCGTATTTGGTTTTATTGAAGAGTTTACAATCACTGGGCTGTGGTTTCTTGGTTAGGAAGTAAGAGGGGGTTCTTATACCTAGGTGTTCTTGGGTAAAAGTCTAGACAGGTAGTGATTAAGTGATAAGACTGAAAAACATGGGCTGTGTTTAGAGTCTTAGAATTAATACTACTTAGTGGATTTCCTTCCTGGATTGGTATCCCCCAGAGTAGATGAAGTTTGCACCGAACTGGGTTAACAAATTCATTGTGTTCCTTTACTTTCTGCACTTTTATTTGCTGCTTCTGAACCAGTTTTTTTGTGCTCTGTTTTGCATACTTTGTGCTCTGTTTTACGTGTTAACTCAGTACCTGCCAGAATTTCAATGAGAACATACAAGAGTTTTACATGAATGTTCTGGACATGGCTAACTCTTTTGAATCACTTGGAGAAAAAGTATCAGATGAGAAGCTTGTGAGGAAAATTCTCAGATCCCTACCCAAGAGGTTTGATATGAAGGTGACTGCAATTGAAGAAGCACATGACATCTCCAGTATGAAGGTTGAGGAATTGATTGGGTCTCTTCAAAACTTTGAAATAAGCAGAACTGATAAGAAGGGGAAAGGGGTTGCTTTTGTAGCAGATGCTAAAAGTGTGGATGATGAAAGCTCATCAGAAGCTCTTGTGATGCTGACTAAACAATTTAAGAAATTTCTGAAGCAGAAGACAAGAACTGATGAGAAGAGTAATCAATCAAAGAGAGTTCAGTGCTTTGAGTGTGAGGGATATGGTCATGTCAATTTAGAATGTCCTACTTACTTCAAGAAACAGAAGAAAAGTCTGACTGTGACTTGGTCTGATGAAGAGGATTCAGAAGGAGAAGTGGAGAATAAGTCTGCTAAGCATATTGCTGCCTTTACTGGAAGATGCATAACTGATGATGAAGTTATGGGTTCAGAAACTTCTTCAGAGTCTGAGTGCAGTGATGAAGATTTGTCTTATGAAAATCCTGCTGAGTTTTGCAAGAAGGTGAATGTTCAATTTAAAGAAGTATGCAAGCTGATGGAAGAACAAAAGAACTATCAGTCAACTTCAGTCTGAAAGAAGAGAACATCTAGAGCAAATTTTTGTTCTCAATAATGAGGTAATTCAACTGAATTCTCAACTTGATCAGATGAAGAAGCAAGTTAGAATGATGAACACTGCTACTGATGTGCTGGAAGAGATTTTGGAGAATTAAAATCAAGGAAAACCAAATGACATAGGATTTGTTGATAAGAATCTGAACATCAAACAACAAAATCCTGCTAAGAGGTCCATACCTGCTACTGATACTTATGTTCTACTGATGAGCAAACCTAAGAACCAATCTCAGGGATCTAAAGACAAGAGGAGAACTTATCCTTGGGTATGTCATCACTGTGGTAAAAAGGGACACATTAAGCCTTTTTGTTACAAGCTGCATGGATACCCCAAGCATTTTCACCACAGAAAAGTGGAACCAGCTGTGAACAAAAACAAGATTAAGAAAGAATGGAGACCAAAGTGTGCAAGTGTTGCTCAGAGGCTGAACAAAGGGAAAGGAAAGGCTGTTGCTGCTGACAGCAGGCCCACTCCTGTAGCACAGCAGAGTTCTGGTGCTGGACCATCTAAAGTCTGGAGCAAAGTGTTGGTTACTATTCCTGTTCAGAAGGCTCTAGTTCCTAGTAAGTCTGAAGATGTTGTGTCCTGTGTTCAGAAAAGAATTGCTGATCTTGAGAAGCAGATTGCTGGGAAGAAGGTTCTGAATGTGCCTGAGGCACACATCAACTGAGCATCATCTGATGTTGTGTCTAATGAAGACTAAGCAACTTCTAATGATGAGTCTGAAGACTGTCAAGTTTGTGACTGATGTCCTGGATTTCTCTTTGTGTTTCTGGTTTGCAAGTGTGCTGTATTCTGTAGTTTTGTTTTGTTCTCTTGTGTGTGGAGGCTATATGGTTCTGTTCAGTGTCTGGGTACCAAGTTTCTGTGATCCTTGTGTTAGTTTTGATACTGATTCTGGTATGCTGTCTGTGTAGTGCTGTTCTGTGTTGTGTTTCTTGCTCCTGGTAATTACTGGTTGTTTTGTCAACATTTTTTGGATAAAAAGGGGGAGAAATATGTGTGGTCTGATCTGTATGTTGCAGGGGGAGTTTCTGCTTGTGTTTTGTTCTCTGCTGACTCTGGTTCAAGGGGAGTATTTCTTTGTGTCTCTGTCAGGAGCTGAGCTGTTCAGGGGGAGTTCCTGAGTGATGTGTTTCAGGGGGAGAAGCTGTACCTCAGAAACTGCAGTTGTATGTTGCAGGGGGAGTGTTTTGTGTTGTGGTGTTTGTGGTACTTCAGAAGTTGAAGTTGTTTGTGTTTACTTAGCTTTTAATCCGCTGCTGACTCTGCTACATGTGTGTAGTTCTTCATGGTTGAGTACATTTTGTTGAATGAAGAACTTGTTTTTGTGGTTCATTTGATTTTAGTCAAAAATTTGCCAAAGGGGGAGATTGTTGGTTATTTGAAGGTTGGCTAAATGTTTGCTAAAATCATGTTGTACAAGCAAAGCGTCCTCAAATGTTTATTTGTGTCTTCAGAAGCTGGAAATTGGTTTTCAGAACTTTCAGAAGCTGATACTGGCCTTCAGACGCAGAACTGGCCTTTAGACACAGAACTGGTCATCAGACGCAGAACTATTCATCAGACGCTGAACTGGTCATCAGACGCACTGTTCAGACGTTGACTTCTGTTGACCTTCAGAAGCTGCCTTCAGACGTTGACTTTTGTTGACCTTCAGAAGCTGCATTTCAGAAGCTGTGTTTCTGCGTATCTTTTGAAGATTTGTTGAAGATTTATCAAGGTTGATGTTTCCAGAAGGCTGAAGGCTGATTATTTCATGTAAAGATCTTTCTTGCAGATTTGTTTATTTTATTGATGAATATATTTTCAAAGGAATCTTTGCAAAATATAATTCAGAAATATATGTGCTTCTATTTGCTTCTAAAATAATTATGGGAGTATATCTTTGAAGATTGTGTTCAGAATTATGTTGCTGCTGAAGACTATTTAAAGAGGGCATTGATATTGGAGATTTGATGAATCAAAAACCAGAAATCAGAGTTTTAGAGTTTTTGAGTCTGTAAGATATTGCTTTGTTTTGTACCACTCATCTGTTAAGAGTTGGTTGTTTAGTTTAGTGTGTTTTCACTTAAAGCTTTTAAGCACAAGTGACTGTTTTCTGTTTTGAAGAGTGTCTTCAATTTGTTGTTTTGTTGAGTCTGATAATCACTGGGCTGTGATTACTTGGTTAGGAAGTAAGTGGGTTCTTATATCTAGGTGTTCCTAGGTAGAAGTCTATACGGGTAGTGATTAAGTGATAAGGCTGGAAAAACAGGGGCTGTGAGTTGAGTCTTAGAATCAATACTACTTAGTGGATTTCCTTCCTGGATTGGTATCCTCCAGATGTAGGTGAAATTTGCACCGAACTGGGTTAACAAATATCCTGTGTTCCTTTACTTTCTGCACTTTAATTTTCTGCTTCTGAACTTTAGTTTTCATACTCTGTTTTACTGGTTCAGAACCAGAATTGCCAGAATTTCAGCAAGAATTAAGAATGTTCTGCATGAAGGAAGGCCATCTTCAAAGACATCAGACATGAGGGCAGAACACAAAGTCCTACACAAACTCATCCTTATGTGCTTCATGCCTAGGGTAAGAGGTACAAATTACATGTCCTGGGATCACAGGCATTTTCTGTACTTCTTGATCAACAAGATGTCCATTAATCTGTCTGCTTATATCTTCAAATTTCTGTGCACTTCAATCAAGGAAGGAATTAAGGGAAAGAAAGTGTACCATATGCAAGGTTACTTTCTGAAATCTTTCATCAAGGAAGGATGATTCAGAAGCTGGAACAACTTGGTGTTGCTTCTGATGAGGAGCTGGGAACGTGCAAAGGCAAGACTATATCAGGGATCATTCTTGGAAGTATGGCCATCATACCCAAGAAGGAAGTAATTCTTACTGACAATGATATGCAGTCAAGTATTGCTCAGACCGTGTACATTGAGGATTTCCCCCCAATATCCAAGGAAAACCCTCCTAAGGTTCTAGCCTACTTTGTAGCTCAACATTTCAAAGAGACTGGCATTGTAATTGAATGGGACATGATTCCTGATCATCCAGATGAATCATGGAAAGAACCTAAGAAGAGGAAACTGAACCCAGAAGCTACTGAGTCTGTACCTCAGAGACCAACAAAGAAACATAAGTCCTTTAAGACAAGTGCTTATGATATTCAATCAGAGGTATCTGACTTAGAACCTGTTGAGGTGCTTCCTAGAAGAACAAGGAAAAGAGGATCTAGAAAAGCTACATGATCTGATTCCAGTCCTAAACCAAAGAAAGTTGAGAAAAGACCATATAAGAGAAAATTGATTCTTCAAGATGTGGAGGAAGAAGAAGAAGCTACAGAGGACGAGGTTCTGGTTGAAGTACCTGAGAAGAAAAAGAAGAAGGATATTGGGAAGCTGATTATTTCAGATGGTGTAGAAGCTGATGAAACAAGGGAAAGATCTGTCAGAATTGAAGAAGAATCCATGGAGGATCTGATAAGGTCTAAGAAGATGAAAGTTGTTGAAGAAGTTCTAAACTTAACTGAGAGTCTGAAGCACAAGTCTGCAGTGGAGACTCAGAAGGCTCTGACTGATCTTCTGAAAGTCAAGATTGAATTTGGATCAGAAGCTGAAATCTCTGTCACTCAAGGTAATCTTACACGCGCCTCTCCTTCTAATCCAATTCATGTAGACTCACCAGACTCTGACCATCAAATTTTAACCAACATTACACTCATCTCAAACCTTCTCCTAAACCTAAAGCAGCCTATGAACCTTAATCTAACCCATCTTCTGAACTCTTAAAATTCCCCAAACGCATTTCCATGCATGCTTCTGTACTCATACACCCTAACCCAAACTCTTCTGATTTTCTACCAGACTCTGAGGAAACATTGAATGTTTCACCAGTGCAAACTTGCATGCCTGGTGGCTCACCATTACTGATTCCCAGATCCCATAAGACAGCAGAAGAGTTAACCCGTAGTAAGAAAGAAATTGAGACCAGATACAACTTAGGTAAATTGTCTCAACTTCTTGAAAAAGCTTGCACATCTTCTTCCCCCTCTCAACCTAGTCCATCCGCTATAGATGAGCTTTCTCAGCATCTTGGTGGAGAACTATTCTCTCATCAACATGTCACTTCAACTCATACAGATACAACCCAGCAAGCCTCTGAAATAGAGTCTCTTTCAACTGTTTCAGAAAAACCCTTAGAAACTGAACCTCTCCTAGCCATAACTCTACCCTCTGAAACAACCCAAACCATCCCTAGCATAGCCTCTGATACTGATTCAGTATCAGAAGACAAACCCTTAGAAGCTGAACCCTTACACTTTGCCAAACCAGAGTCTGACCAAGTAGCCTCTGATGATGCACTATCATTTGAGACATCAGAAGGTGAAATACATACAATAATATATTCTGATTAGGGCCATTCCTATGAATATGGAGGCCTGGTTATAAAGTAAAAATAGGCCCCTAATAAAATAAAAACACAATTTTTTAAAATAGCAATCATCTATTTTAAATTGCAAATAAGATCCGTAAACATAAAAAATATTTATCATTGTAAGTAACATAGAAAAAATCAATATTCTTAATAAAAAATATAAAAATACAACTTCAAACGAATATTTTTATCAACTTTCTAGGTTTCTGTCGAAAAAACTTTCTAAGTTGTTATTTTCCTTAGTTTGTGCAGAGACAAAAAAAGTTAATAATGTTTTTTTAGAGAATAATTATAATGTTTCATGTTAGAGTTTTGCTATTTTATACAACGAATGAGCCAAAAATTACATGAAGTGCTCTAACAAAAATAAGAAGAAGAAAAAAGTTAAATTGTGTTTTTATTTGTAAATATATAATATAATTCAATATGTTGAGGAGAGTTGGGATGAATTGGAAGAAAAAGAGAGAGTCTTGAGAACATAGGCCTCAAATCCATGAGAAGAAAAAAGTGATAAAGAAGAAAAAAGGAAAAAAATTAAAGAAGAAAAAAGTTATTTTTGGGTGTTGAAGCAATGACCCAAGGACTGCAACTACAAGTTGTTACCACTGAGACGCTTATGCAAAATCAAAATATTAACCACTTTATTTGTATATATTAACAGTTTACATGTAGTAGATATAAAAAAATATTTTGGACCCCAAAATTTTGGAGGCTCAGCTCTCTAGAGTTGTTTGCACCTCCTCAAAACCGGCCCTGATTCTGATAATTGTCTATTGTTACATATAAATGTTTTATACAGTACAAACACTTAAATAAAATAAAAATTTAGGAAATAAAAATTAATTTAATAATAAAAATGATATATTAAATTAATAAATTTAAATTACTCATAAAAAATTATTTCATCCGTTTCTTTTTAAAGGTCCTTTTGGTATATTAACACTAAATTAGCAAAGTGTATTTTTGCACATTTTCGTCCTATTATACCCTCATTTTAATCCACCATATATTCCTATTTTTCACACACTTTCTCTTTCCAATAAATTTAAAATATTATCTTTCTCTCGTAACAAACAATTGTTAGTTACTATCTTTTTCTCCAACAAATTTATATCTTTCATGGAGTCTTTTATTTATTTATTTATTTATTTATTTTCTTTCAGATTTGTTCTTTTACTTTGCACTTGAAATTTTTAACAATTACTACTCATCTTATTTATAGAAACATACAAAACTTTATTATAGGCAGCAAAATTTTGTTTAAATTTTAAGATAACAAGAAACAAACTTTGTTAAAAAAAACCTTGTTTAAAAAAACAAACTTTAGTGCTCCAAATATATAGCATTAATTGGTTTTATTGAAAAAGGTAAGAGTAATTGACAAAGGGTATAATTGACATATCGTACCCTTAAAATACCAAAACGTCAGTTAAATAGAAACGCTAAATCTGCACACAAACGACACTTAAAAAGGAACGGAGAGAGTACTGAATACTTAAATATTAATTGATATACATTTTATTATAAACTAGCGAAAAAACGGGCACTCACGTGCCCGTCTTTCCGCTCTTTTTTATTGCGCTAACGTTTGAAAATTATGAACGGTGTTTTTTATGAAATTTTGATTTTGATTAAAAGTATAAATATAAATGTTTGTTACTTTCAAATTATAACAAACCAAATCAACCAGGTTTATCTATTTCAATGACACAAACAATATAACAAAAAAATATATAAATTCTTATCTTTTTAATGACACCAACAACAATAATTATTATAGGAAAAATTGTTTAAGGGTATAATTAGGATGATGAAAAAATCAGTCTAAAATCTCCTATTTTCTTTATACATAGTATAGAAAAGTTGTTTGAGATAATGAAAAAGCTGTAACATCCCGCTTAGACGTAACTTTTACCAATATTAGAGGACTAAAGAGTAAGTAAGGGCAAATTTGTAATTTGGGAAGGAAAGATTATTTTAGGGGGGAGACCAAGATATTTTGCCTCATTTTCCCCTCACCATTCTCTCTCTACCAATCTGAATTTTCTCTCCTCCCTCTCTCTATAATTTCGACCCATCAACCTTCTCATCATCCATCAAACCTTCATCCAATCTTGTGAGAACTTTTGCTAGCAAGCTCAATTTTGGGGAGTTTAGAACAAGAGGAAGTTAAGAAAAACAAGGAAGGATCAAGAACCAAGCTAGGGTTTTGGAACAAGCTTAGCAAAGCACCAATCAAGTTTTAAGGTGAGCTCCATAGGGTTTTAGAACCCACCATGAGTGAGTTTGAGTGTGTAATTTTATCTTATACTAAGTTAACGATTTAGTGCCCTAGTCTCTAATACTTGTCAATTCCTTGTTCAGTTATGTTAGAACTGTTTAATTGCAAAAGAAAATCCTTTTTAACATCTTTGGGAAGCTTGGGTAAGTTGGAATGAGTTGAAATGGTAGAAAAATGCAATTTTTGAACATTTTCTGAACTATCATGGTCGCTACAACGACCAGTTCGTCGCTGCAGCGACCATGCTTATTTTGTCACGGCAGCCCGTCGCTATAGGGACCAGCCCGTCGCTATAGCGAGCTCACCAGAAACAGCTTGGTCAGCTGAGCTGTTTCGGGTGATCCTGCGCGTGTAAGCAATGTTTTTCGCAACCATGTTCTTCAAAAACATTTAAGAATCAATGAACACCATCTTACCTCATCCTTAAGGCTCCCAAAGGATAAAATCATTTAAGAAAACAAGGTTTAGACAATGTGTTAGAGAGTCGGGAAAAAGGTTATTTAAGTTATGGAAGCTTTTGTTCAAAGTTTCATCCTCGAGAATGATGTATGCTAAAGTTACGATTAGAACCCCTTAAAGAGTTAATGTGAATGAGAATGTACTTAGGATAACAAGTTTAAGATGCACTCAATTAAGTGTGCGAAAGCACAAGAAATGATTCAATATTCAAAGTAGAGAACCTTTTATTACAGGTTAAGTATTCAAGAATAATTACTTGAAGAATAAGAACAAGTTAATTAAATGACTAGATGTGTCTCCTGTTTTATCTTTAGTTAGAATACAGGGGGTTCCAGACTAAGCTGGAATGGTGAAGTTACCGTCCGTGAGGGCAGCTACACATCAAAGTCAAGAAAGATAATGTGTCTCCTGTCTTCTCGTTAGTTAGAATACATGGGGTTCTGGATAAAGCTGGAATGGTGAAGTTACCGTCCGCGAGGGCAGCCACACAAAAGTAAGAGGAGTCCGGTGTTAGCCTGATATGATAGGAATTTCACCGGTAGCAGGGAGATGTATTCTGGGGTTACTCCACCTGGATGCACTCCATAAAATGAACCAAGATAATGTATTGTTTGTTCAACACTAACTTCTAACTTTATGTTATGAGAAAGATGAATATGTGTAAATACTATACTAAGAGATAAGACAAAGTAGTCATCAGATAACAGAAAGTGATCATAGGATGTCCTCAGATCACTAAGTATGAGATTATGCATATGTTCAGCATAAGACAAAGACATAGCGATCCTAGTTTTCCCTTGATCGCGAAACATGTAGAGAATGATGGCGATCATAGGTATCCCCAAGATTGCCAAAAGTTAGTGCATGGCGACCCTAGGTTTCCCCGAGGTTGCCAACAGTAGGTTGGGCCGGAGCTCACTGGGACATTATGTCTCATCCCTTTCCTTCTGGTGCAGGTTCACAGGTAGCACGACGCAAAGGTAAAGAGAAAGCTTTGAATTGATCGTGCTGATTTTATTGTTTACGGATGTTTTGTACATAGATGTTGTATTATGGTGTCTATTACCAGGGATATTTTGTATTGGATTTCAGATTGTATTAATGACTCGTGCCTTGTATCAACAATAAGTAAACTTTCTGTATTGTATTTAATGTATCTAGTACTAAATTTTTAATACTCGTATGAGATCCTAGGCAATCTCTATATGGGTGTTACAATTTGGTATCAGAGCAGGTCGATTCAGATCGTGCCTTGGGTCATTAAAATACAATCCAAGTATGTGGACCTTTTGAATCCAGGACATTATTCTAAATGTTATATCCGGTTAAAACTGATCACTTTGACTTGTATATGACAGCTAGGATAAGATGTCTGGGAGAAGAAGAGGACCAGGAAGACCTTGAACTAATCTGGCCAGTGAAGAAAGTGGGGAACCTAATATGAATTTCTGGGAACAGATGATGCAACAGCAGCAGGCCTGGCAGCAGCAGTACCAGGAGGAACAAGCTCAAAATGCATTGCAGCATCAACAAATGATGCTAATGATGCAACAACAAGTACAACAGCAGGCCCGATCCCAACAACAATGGATGTAAATGATGAATCAAGGGCAGGGATTCCATCAACATCCACCACCTCCTCCCGTTATCGGTAATCCGGTTTTCTGGGAATTTAATAGGAATCATCCTCCTGAGTTTAATGGAGAGGGTGATCCCCAGGAAGCCAAGAGATGGCTGAAGCAAATGGAAAAGATTTTCCGGATGGCTGAATGTTCGGAAACTGATAAGGTGGTGTATGCTACAAACCAATTTAGAGGCGCAGCGGAAGACTAGTGGGAATCCACCCAATGTAGAATGCTGGCCAATGATGTGGAAGTAAATTGGGTGAACTTTAAGGAGGTGATGTTGGAGAAGTACTTGCCCCTATCTTATCGAGTGAAGTGATAAGTGCCTAAAAGTTGTTATCTTTTGATACATTTTAGGGCACTTATGTTACTTGTTTTACAAGTTACCTTAGGATTAGAGCATATTTGTGTTAAAAATGCAATATTTGTGATCCTAAGCCTTACCCATGTTATTATGCAGGAAATACATGCTTGGACCTGATTGATGCAAAGAAATGAAGTTTTTCTTTATGCCATCGCTACAAGCGCAGAAGCCATCGCTAGTAGCGAGGATAGGCAGGGATTTCCATGAAGCCATCGCTTGAAGCGCAGAAGCCATCGCTAGAAGCGAGCCTAGGCAGGAATTTACAAGAGTTCATCGCTTGAAGCGATGAACTGGACGCTTGAAGCGAGCCTAGGCAGGGAATTTCAAGGATTCATCGCTTGTAGCGACAGACCTTGTCAGCAGACCCTTCAGACCCATTCACATGGACTACATATGTGCGAGGGCGCACCATTGCATTTGATCGGATGTCCATAAATTCGTACTTGGGTAAGCCTTTGGAGCTTTGTGAAGAGGATAACCCACTAGCACCGACCATGCTGTGTGACTTTCATGAACACCAGAGGAGCGGGACTTGGGATCACGAGCTGATAGCACGAGAAATCTTCCAGGAGGGGAAGCATTATGATGTGTGCAAGGCTTCGGGTAAGCCTTTCAGAGCCTTTCGAGATGACATGACCACACCTGCTCAGGTAGTCCTTACCTTCATCCTTTATAATATCAGGCCGAAATCACACACTTCATCTACCACACTTGATGTTACACCCCTTCTCCACTATATCCTTAGCAACCGTCAGGTTGACGTTGCAAGGATCATAGCCAATGAGATGAGGGTTGTGGCGGAGAGCGGCATCCTACCCCCAGGCAAACCCAAATGCCATTGACCTTCCCTGGTTTGATTATGGGACTATGTAGAAAGGCTAGGGTACATATGCCTAACCAAGTAGATGAAGAGATCAAGAATCCTATTGATGACAGGTACATCAATAGGTATTGCTCCACCCCCACACCTCCTGCCCCACCTTCTTCCTCAGCTGGACCTTCCACATCAGCCGGTCCTTCCACTGTACCCCCACCAGCACCACATGACCCTAGCCACCCTCAGGGCCCGACCTTTCCACCATTAGATTTCTCTAGTTGGGACCCCTCTCTGGTTAGCTCTTTTCTCATGGCGCAGAATGCGTCTAATCATCGTGCTCTCACGACTATCCAGAGTCACTTGCATGACAGTGGCCACAGCACTTGGACGCCAGCCTTCTTCTCTCAGCATATAGCTTGGCCTGGGGACAGACCTTTCTTTCCTGGAGGGGCAGCTGCTGCAGATGTTGGTGATGAGGATGCTGGTGATGATGGTGATGACGATGCTGATGTTGATGACGACCTTGGCGATGACTCCTCGGTGGCTACTAGGAGCATTGACCGTATGGCTGCAGACTTGATGGACTCTGAAGATTATGATTCAGACTGAGCTGCAGATTTTGTTCTATCACTTCTTTCATTTTATTTATTAAGCTTTGTACTTTTATAACATTTTATTATGTTTTTTGTACCATGGATGATGTTACTTTATGCTATTATGTGATTTATTTTGGGTATTACATGTTTAGTATAGTTTATGTTTTATTTATGCTTTGTTATTTATTTTTGGTTAAAAATTTTTGAAATTATCCCAACAATGTTGAAAGAAAGATGAAAGATTCAAAAGCCAGTGCTTGAGCTTAGAATCATTTGAGTGATAATGATAGAATGAGTGTTAAAGCGCGCAGCTAAGGTACTCGTTTTCTTGTTTTTCTAGGTATATTCTTGAATGTGAATAAGTTCTTTACACACAAGTTAATTTATTCAGTTTTACGCAAGCATATGTTTAGTTTTGAACCAATATAGAACTAGCCAAAATGTGAGGAATCCTCAACCATTGTATATATATGCAGGAGACCAACATATCATGTTTAACTCAGTTAGTTTATGTTAAATCTGTTGTTGTTTTAATTTGTATAAAAGCATTGAAATGATCAAGGCAATTTTTTGAAATTGAGTGAAATACTTGACCAAATAAACCTACCCTGTGAGAAGTGTGAGTATCTGTTAACCCCTCTGAGCCTATTGAATCAGAATTGTTAACTGTGAACTGTCAATTTTAATAAGCTCAATTGCTTATTTAAATTGCCGGAGTTTGTAAAAAAATTCAGTTCATAGTTAACTCTTTATTGAATTCTGATAGTTGTTTTCTTGTGAACCCTTATCCATCGTTTTTATTGACCTTTGCCATAATGATAAAGGAACATTCGATTAGGGTGTCATTGAACTAAGTTGGGGAGAAAGGGAGGTTATGTTTATGTCAATGTAATGGTGAATGTTGATAATTGGTCTTGACAACAAGAAAAAGAAAAGAAAAAGAAAAGAAAAAAAAAAGAAAGAAAAGAAAACCAAGAAAAAGAAAAGAGAAAATTGAAAAGGTTTGCAATAATTCAAAGAAAAAGTTGTCAAGATCAATCAAGAAAAGAAAAATTTGAAGTTCACCAAGTGTTGTATTGGAATAAGGAGGAAGTTTGTAATTAGATTGAATGTTCCTCTTGCTTGGCCATTTGAATTCAAATATCCCACATATGACAATTCTTTTGTAACCTAGCCCAATTACAACCCTTAAAGACCTTTTGATCAATGCCTTTTATGCTTTTGGAAATGATAATTAGATGGACACATAATTTAATTGGAATGTTATCATGTTTGTTGGATGAGTGTTCATACCCTCACAATAGATTTCAAATTGTTCATATACTTTATATAGAAGTGTGTTAGGTTTGGTTCAAATTTAAACACGTTGCTTGTTTAGGATTGTGTGATTTGATTCTTTGTGTTTAGAACTTGTTCACATTTATAGTATGTATCTTGTTTAATGAGAAACTGAACTTTAGCTTGCGCAATCACATTTGAATCACTCATTTGATATTTATTTCTTCACACTTTTGAATCCTTTGCTAATTGCTCAATTCTTTGGTTAAAAGCTATGAAAATTTCCTTTTGATTCTTTGGTTTGAGGACAAACCAAAATGTAAGTTGGGGAGAGTTTGATAAGTGCCTAAAAGTTGTTATCTTTTGATACATTTTAGGGCACTTATGTTACTTGTTTTACAAGTTACCTTAGGATTAGAGCATATTTGTGTTAAAAATGCAATATTTGTGATCCTAAGCCTTACCCATGTTATTATGCAGGAAATACATGCTTGGACCTGATTGATGCAAAGAAATGAAGTTTTTCTTTATGCCATCGCTACAAGCGCAGAAGCCATCGCTAGTAGCGAGGATAGGCAGGGATTTCCATGAAGCCATCGCTTGAAGCGCAGAAGCCATCGCTAGAAGCGAGCCTAGGCAGGAATTTACAAGAGTTCATCGCTTGAAGTGATGAACTGGACGCTTGAAGCGAGCCTAGGCAGGGAATTTCAAGGATTCATCGCTTGTAGCGACAGACCTTGTCGCTACAGCGACCAGAGGGCGGTTTAATGCTTGGTGATGACGTGGAGCTCTTCCATTGGCCAGTTGACTTCCTCGCTACAAGCGACAGGCTGGTCGCTTGTAGCGAGCGTGCAAATTCTCAGCATATAAATATGTTTGAAGCTCATTTTTTCAGATAGTTAGTTTTTTATCAGATTTTTCATCTTCCAGAGCTCAAAATATTTGTTTTCTAAGAGAGAGAATAGGCATAGAAGGAGGTATACTTCAAATAGCAAAAGGATTTGGATTGAAGAATACATTAAGAAGCTTTGAGAAATCAAGCCTTAACATATCTTCATCTTCCTTTCTTGTTTTGCAATAGTTATCATGACAATGATCAACTAATCTCCTTTGTTGGGATTAATAGGTAATCAATCACTCTATGTTGTAAACTTTTGATTTATTAAATATATGATTCTAGCATTTTTATATACCATTGAATTTATTCTTGCTTTTCACTCTTATATTTGATTTAAATGATATTGGAAAATACTTTTGAATCTAGGTTTAGAATGATATTCTATCAAGATAAGAAATTCTAGAAATGGGATTTGGTTTTGATAATTACATTAAAGTATTGGATCGTAAAGCTTTCGAATCGTTTAATAGATTGAGAAATCATCGATTAAACGATATGATCGATCTCACGACGTCATTTGGGAAATCAATGACGTTGTTGAGCAATACGTGATAATGTCATATATAAGAAAAAGCTAGAATCCGTATTTATGATCAATCGAATACAAACGATGTTTGATTGATGAACATTAATCCTAACACCTTCTATGCCCTATTACTCTACTATTTATTTATAATGCTTTTTAAATGTTGAGTAGTGTAGTAAAGAAAAAGGTTAAACCCTAACTTAAGACGATAATCGACGTTGAACGGTTTATAATACCACGTTAATCCCTGTGGAACGATATAAAACTTATACTTACTTTTGTGCTTTAACATGAAGAAAGAACAAGAGTTTTTAGAGGTGAAGCAGGGCAACATGTCTGTTACAGAGTTTACGAAGAAATTTGAAGAGTTGTCTTATTATTCAACCCATAATGAATATGCCGGAAACGAGAATTGGAAAATGAATCAATACAAGCGAGGCTTAAGGGGTGAAATTGATACTGCTGTGAGCCTCGAGAGAACTACAAGCTATGATGAATTAGTGCACGATAGCCTAGTTGTTGAAGCGGGTCTTGCAAAAACCTCTAAAGAAAAAGCAGCAGCATTTGAAAGAAGAAAGGGTATAATGCTGGATAAATACCATGATAAGCTGAAACCAAAGGGGTCCCCTTAGAGAGGAAAACAATCTAGTTCACCTGCAACTTTTTCTGCGTGCAAGAAATGTGGAAAAACTCACAAAGGAGAATGCATGATAGGTACGGGTGTCTATTATGGGTGTAAACAACCTGGACACTTCCTACATGAATGTCCTAACAAGCGTGGTAAGGGAGCAGCTGAAGGAACTACCACCAGTAAAGGTAGGGTGTATTCCCTGGATGGTCAGAAGGCTCTAGAAAACGAGGATCTGATTGCTGGTATGTGTTATCTTGGTCAGAATCCTGTTAAAGTTCTTTTTGATTGTGGCGCAACTTGTTCTTTTATTTCTTATAAGTGTGTTGAAACGCTGCAATTACCTTTATCCCCATTGAATCCTCCGATGACGGTGTCTACCGCTACTGATGGCGGAATAGTGGCAAGTTGTGTTTGTGAGAACTGTCCTATCACTGTGTCCAGTAAGACATACTATGTTGATTTAGTGTGTCTCCCTATGGAGCAACTTGATGTGATTCTGGGCATGGATTGGCTTTCCGCTAACCATGTATATATTGGATGCTCCGAGAAAAGCATTTATATGCCAACGAGTGATACGACAGAAGGTGTAGCCCTATCTGAATTGATTAACCGTACACATCAGTTGATTCAATTTATTTGTGCTCAGGATAAAGTGTTTTATGTTATGCTCACTGTGACTTCAAAACCAGAACTAAGTCCCAATGACATTCCGATTGTGAATGAGTACCCCGATGTTTTTCCTTCTGAAATAACTAGTTTACCTTCGGAGCGTGAAGTGGAATTTCTGTTGACCTGATTCCGGGAGCGGAGCCAGTGTCTGTGGCACCATATAAGATGTCCCCTTCAGAGCTTAAGGAGCTGAAATCTCAGCTAAAAGAGTTAATTCAGAAACATTTCATCCGACTAAGTGTATCACCGTGGGGTGCACCGGTCTTGTTGGTTAAGAAGAAAGACGGAAGTATGAGGTTGTGTATATATTATCGCCAATTGAATAAAGTGACCATCAAGAATAAGTATCCCCTTCCAAGAATTGACGACCTTCTAGATCAACTCAAGGGAGCGGCAGTATTTTCTAAGATTGATTTTAGGTCGGGTTATCACCAGATCCGCATCAAGTCATCAGATGTGTCCAAAATGGCGTTCCGAACGCGCTACGGGCACTATGAATTTTTGGTTATGCCTTTTGGTGTAACTAACGCTCTAGCTGTGTTCATGGATTATATGAACAGGATTTTTCAACCTTATCTAGATCGATTTGTGGTAATTTTTATAGACGACATCTTGATCTACTCCAAGGACCCTCAGGAACATGCCCAACACTTGAGAATCGTTTTGAATGTCCTCAGGGACAAGCAGTTGTATGCCAAATTCAGTAAGTGTGAATTCTGATTGTCTGAAATTAAGTTTTTGGGTCACATCATTTCTCAAGGAGGAGTGGCCGTTGATCCGTCCAAAGTTGAAGCCATTCTCAGTTGGGCTAGACCCAAGAATGTGGCTGAAGTTAGGAGTTTCTTAGGCTTGGCTGGTTATTACCGAAGGTTTATTATGAAGTTTTCTCAGATTGCCTTACCCTTGTCACACCTCACTAGAAAGGATGTGCCCTTTATTTGGGACGAGGAATGCGAAGAGAGCTTCAGAATCTTAAAAAGGAAATTGACTAAAGCACTAGTGTTGGCAATACCAGATCCTGACAGGAGATACACCGTTTTCTGCGATGCATCCTCTAAAGGACTGGGTAGTGTACTTATGCAAGGAGATAATGTGATAGCTTATGCGTCTAGACAGCTCAAGACTCATGAAGAGAATTACCCCACCCATGATCTTGAGTTAGCAGCTATAGCCTTTGCATTGAAAGTGTGGAGGCATCATTTGTATGGTGCGCAATTTGACTTATTCAGTGACCACAAAAGTTTGAAGTATTTGTTTGATCAACGGGAACTGAATATGAGATAGAGAAGGTGGATGGAATATCTGAAGGATTTTGACTTCGACCTAAAGTACCATCCAGGAAAGGCGAATGTAGTAGCTGACGCCTTAAGCATGAAAGCCTTGATTAAGGCAGAGGTGATGAAGCATACGTGTGGCCTATATGAAAAGTTCAGGAATCTTAATCTTCATGTCATCGAGATAGAAGGCGGCATTTTGTTGAACAAGCTAGAGATTTCATGCGACCTACGCTCTAGGATTGCACAAGCTCAGAGTATGGATATGGACCTTCAAAGAAGAGTTGGTCAATCAGAGTTTTCTTTGGCACCAGATGGCACACTACTGTTTGAAGGAAGAATTTGTGTCCCGAATAATCAGAATTGAAAAGGTTGATTTTAGAGGAGGCGCACAAGAGCGGTTTTAGTATCCATCCGGGTACCACCAAGATGTATCAAGGTTTGAAGAGAGATTATTGGTGGCCTGGTATGAAGACAGACCTTGCGGAATTTGTATCACGATGTATTGTGTGTCAGCAGGTAAAGATTGAACATCAAAGGCCTGCAGGGATGCTAGTACCCTTGGAAATTCCTCAATGGAAATGAGAAGAAATAACTATGGACTTTGTGAGTGGATTACCTCGAACTCAGCGAGGACATGCCTCTATTTGGGTAATAGTAGATCGGTTAACCAAGTCTGCTCATTTCTTGCCAGTGAAGACTTGTCATACCCCATTTTTGACCCATTTTCTTTTTGTTTTTCTCATCTTTTAAAAAAAAGAGGTCAGAAATTTTCGTCATTTCAGACAAAATTTCGACAAAGAAGTATTTTAAAGTACCTCATTTTTGTTCCATTTTAGGGCCACTTTTTGTCTCGTTATTTTATTTTATTTACTTCTGATCTCCTGTTTTTATTTATCATTATTATTTCTTTTTATTATCATTATTACTATTTATTTCTTTTTCTTTTTCTTTTTCTTTTATGGCCATTATTATCATTTATTTATTTCCTTTTTTATTTTATTTTTATTGTTATTAAAAAGTCAAAAAAACACTGCCAGGGGCGCCTCTTTTCTTGAATATTTTTCATCATTTTCTGTCCAAAATCTTCACAAAATCTTCAAAAGATCACCATGTCACTTCCCCCATAACTGTTAAACCAAACTTTAGCCAAAACAGACACTAAACCCAACATGCAAGTTATCTCATGGTCAACAAAAACAACTTCAAAAATGTCTATATAGCATAGACCAAAAAATCAGAAAAGAGAGAGGATTTTTCATCAAAAAAAAAAACAACACAAAGAACAACATAAAAACAAAACCACAAAAAACACAACAAAACAAAACCCATCTCCTCCTAACCATCAAACAACCGCCACCCTTTCCTCTAAACCACCACAACCACAACCACAAACTCGGCCTCCACCCCTCTCCAACAACTATACCAAAACCGCAAATCCCCTCCTCTCCCACAACCACACCAAAACCACGGCCAGCCACCACCCCACAAACCACAACCCACACTCGGCCACTCTCACCATAAACTCAACCGAACCAAACACAGCCTAAACCGAGCCCAAAAATCAAAAAAAGGTAGTTTTGGTTTCGAATTTAAATCCTAGATCTAGGGAGTTTGATTTTGATTTTGGTTTTTTTGAGTAGATATTTAGAAAGAGGGTGAGAAGAGGGTTTAGAAAAACTAATTTTTTTTGAAAAGGTGGAGTTTTAAAACTCCGGTGCGGTGGCGCCGCCGTATAGGCCGGCCGGCCACCGCACCGGAATTTTTTCCGGCCACCGGATTTTTGAGAGAGAAGAGAGAAGAGAGAGAGGGCGGTTTTAGAGAGAAGAAGGAGAAAGAGAAAGAAAAGAGGAAAATGAAAAAATTATGAAGGGATGGGGTATTTATACCCCTCCCTGATTTGGTGCGCGTGGGTGTATGCTTTAGCGTGCAGCCTCGCCCCTCAGGCTCTCTGATTTAAATCAGACGGCCGTGGGTGGTTCCCCTTGTGATCAGATCAGGGCCCTCTGATTAATCAGAAGGTCAAGATCTAATCACGCTGGCCCAATGCATTTTGGGCCTGTTTATTTCCAATCTGATTTTTTTCTTACTTCCTGCACCCCCATTTTATTTTTTACACCTCCCTGTTATTTCTTTTATTTTTCTTTGCATTTTTATTATTTCTTTTTTATTGTTTTTTTGTTTTTAGCATCTTATTTATTTACATCTCACATCACCGCATGCATTTTATTTGTCATTTTACTTTGCATTTGTCATTTTATTTATTTATTTATGTCATTAGAATGTATTTAGGAACAATGTAAATATAAATGAGAATATTGCACCGACACCCACATTTATTTATTCCGCTTTATGTCATAAAAATTAAGATAAGTGATTAGTATAATCCAAGGAAAAGGGGACTTTCATTTTGATCCAACGTCATTATGAATTCCCTCGCGTTTAGTTTATTTTATCATACTTAATCTTTTTTTAACTCCAAGTAAAAAACCATAAAAAATCAAAAACATTCAAATATTTAAAACTTCATCAAAAATATGTTTTATTAACAAACATTGGATTTCAAACCAAGTGTCTTTTCTTTTTAATCAAACTTTAATCAATCTTTAATCATCTTAAACTCTTTTAAATTAAAATCAATCAACTTCACTCTTTTGCCAATTTGGCTCATTTTATCTTTAAAAACATTTTCAAACTTTAAAATCAATCAAACAAATCACTCGGCTTTTTACCCCGAAATACGTGATTTTGATCCCGCTCGGGTACGTAGGCAAAAGACTTTGTCTTTCCAAATCAATAAAATAACAAAAACATTTTCTTTCTTTTTTTTCATTCATCACTTTAATCTTTTTTACACTTAGGCATTTATTTACAAACAAATAATCAAATTAGCATAAAGATAAGAATAAAAACAAGAGGTTTCTATAGAATACTATAGACGTTTAGGGTGCTAATACCTTCCCTTTGTGTAACCAACCCCCGGACCTTGATCTCTAAAAAATAGGGTTTTTTTTTCGAACTTTTCCCTTTTCCTTGGAAAAATAAAAGCTCGGTGGTGAACTTAATTTTGTGAGTCAACGCTAACCAATAGCTTGATATCCTAAAATCACCGCGACAAGACTACTTACAGAGCCTCTCAGTATGCCGAATTGTTTATCTCGGAGATTGTAAAACTTCATGGTGTTCCTACTAGTATTGTATCTGATAGAGATCCAATCTTTACATCTCACTTTTGGAAAGCTTTTCAGAAGGCTTTAGGAACGAGATTAAAGATGAGCACGTCCCATCATCCTCAAACAGACGGTCAATCCGAGAGAACCATTCAGACGATAGAGGATATGCTATGTGCGTGCGTCCTAGAAGATGGAGGAAGTTGGAATAATTACCTACCTTTGATTGAATTTTCTTACAACAATAGTTACCATTCCAGTATCGGAATGGCACCTTATGAAGCGTTGTATGGTAGGAAATGCAGGACACCACTTTGTTGGGCTGAGGTCGGAGATAAAAACATTTTGGGACCCGAAATAATTCAGGAGACTACCCTAAAGATTAAATGCATTCAAGATAAGATGAGAACAACCTAGAGTCGCCAGAAAAGTTATGCAGATAAGAGGCGAAGGCCTTTGGAATTTGAAGAGGGGGATCATGTATTCCTTAAAGTTACACCTAAGTTGGGCCTAAGAGGAGCATTCAGAACAAAGAAACTTTGTCCAAGGTATATTGGGCCATTTCAGATACTCAAGCGTGTCGGTCCAGCAACTTATCAGTTAGCTCTGCCACCGGCCATGTCAGGTTTGCATGATGTCTTTCATGTCTCTCAATTGAGGAAATTCATTCCCGATCCTTTTCAACCAGTAGAGTTGGACACTATTGACTTGAGATCAGATTTAACATACCAACCTGAACCAGAACAAATTGTTGAACGCGAGATTAAGTCCTTGAGGAACAAAGAGATCCCAATTGTCAAGGTTGTATGGAAAGGCTCTCCCGACGGTGAAGCGACGTGGGAGCTAGAATCAGAGATGCAAAAGAACTATCCACATCTATTTTCAGGTAAATTCTAAATTTCGAGGACGAAATTTCTTTAAGGGGGGTAGAGTCTAACATCCCTCTTAGACGTAACTTTTACCAATATTAGAGGACTAAAGAGTAAGTAAGGGCAAATTTGTAATTTGGGAAGGAAAGATTATTTTAGGGGGGATACCAAGATATTTTGCCTCATTTTCCCCTCACCATTCTCTTTATACCAATCTGAATTTTCTCTCCTCCCTCTCTCTATAATTTCGACCCATCAACCTTCTCATCATCCATCAAACCTTCATCCAATCTTGTGAGAACTTTTGCTAATGTGAATGAGAATGTACTTAGGATAGCAAGTTTAAGATGCACTCAATTAAGTGTGCGTAAGCACAAGAAATGATTCAATATTCAAAGTACAGAACCTTTTATTATAGGTTAAGTATTCAAGAATAATTACTTGAAGAATAAGAACAAGTTAATTAAATGACTAGATGTGTCTCTTGTTTTCTCGTTAGTTAGAATACAGGGGGTTCCAGACTAAGCTGGAATGGTGAAGTTACCGTCCGTGAGGGCAGTTACACATCAAAGTCAAGAAAGACAATGTGTCTCCTGTCTTCTCGTTAGTTAGAATACAGGGGGTTCTGGATAAAGCTGGAATGGTGAAGTTACCGTTCGCGAGGGCAGCCACACAAAAGTAAGAGGAGTCCGATGTAAGCCTGATATGATAGGAATTTCACCGGTAGCAGGGAGATGTATTCTGGGGTTACTCCACCTGGATGCACTCCATAAAATGAACCAAGATAATGTATTATTTGTTCAATGCTAACTTCTAACCTTATGTTATGAGAAAGATGAATATGTGTAAATACTATACTAAGAGATAAGACAAAGTAGTCATCAGATAACAGAAAGTGATCATAAGATGTCCTCAGATCACTAAGTATGAGATTATGCATATGTTCAGCATAAGACAAAGACATATAGCAATCCTAGTTTTCCCTTGATCGCGAAACATGTAGAGAATGACAGCGATCATAGGTATCCCAAAGATTGCCAAAAGTTAGTGCATGACGACCCTAGGTTTCCCCGAGGTTGCCAACAGTAGGTTGGGTCGGAGCTCACTGAGACATTATGTCTCATCTCTTTCCTTCTGGTGCAGGTTCACAGGTAGCACGACGCAAAGGTAAAGAGAAAGCTTTGGATTGATCGTGCTGATTTTATTGTTTACGGATGTTTTGTACATAGATGTTGTATTATCGTGTATATTACCAGGGATATTTTGTATTGGATTTCAGGTTGTATTAATGACTTGTGCCTTGTATCAACAATAAGTAAACTTTTTGTATTGTATTTAATGTATCCAGTACGAAATTTTTAATACTCGTATGAGATCCTAGGCAATCTCTATATGGGTGTTACAATTTGGTATCAGAGCAGGTCGATTCAGATCGTGCCTTGGGTCATTAAAATACAATCCAAGTATGTGGACCTTTTGGATCCAAGACATTATTCTAAATGTTATATCCGGTTAAAACTGATCACTTTGACTTGTATATGACAGCTAGGATAAGATGTCTGGGAGAAGAAGAGGACCACGAAGACCTCGAACTAATCTAGCCAGTGAAGAAAGTGGAAACCTAATATGAATTTTGGGAACAGATGATGCAACAGCAGCAGGCCTGGCAGCAACAGTACCAGGAGCAACAGGCTCAAAATGCATTGCAGCATCAGCAGATGATGCTAATGATGCAACAACAAGTACAACAGCAGGCCCAATCCCAACAACAATGGATGGAAATGATGAATCAAGGGCAGAGATTCCATCAACAACCACCACATCCTCCCGTTATCGGTAATCCGGTTTTTCGGGAATTTAATAGGAATCATCCTCCTGAGTTTAATGGAGAGGGTGATCCCCAGGAAGCCAAGAGATGGCTGAAGCAAATGGAAAAGATTTTCCGGATGGCTGAATGTTCGGAAACTGATAAGGTGGTCTATGCCATGAACCAATTTAGAGGCGCAGCGGAAGACTGGTGGGAATCCACCCACCGTAGAATGCTGGCCAATGATGTGGAAGTAAATTGGGTGAACTTTAAGGAGGTGATGTTGGAGAAGTACTTGCCCCTATCTTACCGAGTGAAGAAAGAACAAGAGTTTGTAGAGCTGAAGCAGGGAACATGTCTGTTATAGAGTTTACGAAGAAATTTGAAGAGTTGTCTTATTATTCCACCCATAATGAATATGCCGGAAACGAGAATTGAAAAATGAATCAATACAAGCGAGGCTTAAGGGGTGAAATTGATACTGCTTGAAATTCTGGCAGTTAACTGGTTCTGAACCAGTAAAACAGAGTTTGAAAACTAATGTTCAGAAGCAGAAAAATAAGGTGCAGAAAGTAAAGGACGCAATGAGTTTGTTAACCCAGTTCGGAATAGGCTTGCTGTCATCAGCAACAACCTTTCCTTTCCCTTTGTTCAGCCTCTGAGCAACACCATCACACTTTGGTCTCCAAACCTTCTTGATCTTGCTTTTATTCACAGCTGGTTCAACTTTTCTGTTGTGAAAATGTTTGGGGTAACCATGCAGCTTGTAACAAAAAGGTTTAATGTGTCCCTTTTTCCCACAATGATGACAAACCCAAGGATGAGTGGCCTTCTTGTCTTTGGATCCCTGAGTCTGGTTCTTAGGTTTCCTCATCAGTGGAACATGAGAATCAGCAGCAGGTATGAACCTCTTAGCAGGTTTTTGTTGTTTGATGTTCAGGTTCTGATCAACAAATCCAATGCCATTTGGTTTTCCTTGATTCTGATTCTCCAGAATCTCTTCCAACACATCAGTAGCAGAATTCAGCATTCTAACTTGCTTTTTCATCTGATCAAGTTGAGAATTCAGTTGAATTACCTCATTACTGAGAACAGAAATCTTCTCTAAGTGTTCACCTCTCTCAATCTGAAGTTGAGTGTTAATTTTCTTCTGTTCTTCCAGCTGCTTACACACTTCTGCAAATCGAACATGCCACTTCTTGCAAAAAACAGCATGATCTTTATAAGACAATTCTCCATGTGACTTCTTAACATCAGTATTGGTAACAAGGACAATGCTTTTTACTTTCTTTTCCATTCTACCAGAAAATATCTCCCTGGAGCTCACCCAAAAACAAGCAGGGTGCCTACTCTGATGCCAATTGAAATTCTGGCAGTTAACTGGTTCTGAACCAGTAAAACAGAGTTTGAAAACTAATGTTCAGAAGCAGAAAAATAAGGTGCAGAAAGTAAAGGACGCAATGAGTTTGTTAACCCAGTTCGGTGCAAACTTCACCTACTCTGGGGGATACCAATACAGGAAGGAAATCTACTAAAGGAATCAACCCAAAGACTCAGACACAGACCCCCCTGTTCCCAGCCTTAGCAATCAATCTCCACTTAGTCTAGACTTCTACTCGGGAACCCACCTAAGTATTAGAAAACTACTAACTTCCTAATTACTCAATCACAACCCAGTGATCAGTAACACTAAAACAAACAACTCAAAGCAATGAAGACATTCTTCAAAACAAAAACTTCATTCGTGCTTAAAAGCTTTGAATGAATTACAACTCAAACAAACTAAACCAACTCAAAACATATGAGTGGTGTACAAAACAAAGCCTAAGCTTACACAGACAAAAACTCTAAAAACTCTAAACTCTGAATTCTGGTTTTTGACTCATGAAATTTCCAATAGCAAAGCCCTCTTTAAATAGTCTTCAGCAGCAACATAATTCTGAACACAATCTTCAAAGATATACTGCCAGAATTATTTTAGAAGCAAATAGAAGCTCACATAAAATTCACAAATATATTTTCCAAAGATTTCCTTGAAAATATATTCACAAATAATTGAATCAAATCTTCTTCAATTGATATGATTCTGAAATATGCAAAGGCTCAAAAAGGAAACATATATTTCTGAATTATATTTTGCAAAGATACTTTGAAAATATATTCATCAATAAACACGAAGCCAATCTTCAATAGATCTTCACATAAAATTATCATACTTCTGGAAACTTCAGCTTTAATAAAACCTCAACAAATCTTCAAAGATATGATCTTAGAATTCTTTTAGAAGAAAATAGAAGCTCTCATATTATTCAGAAATATAATTTCCAAAAGATTACTTTGAAAATATATTTACGAATAACTGAAACAAATCTTCAGAACAAATCTTGCGCAAAGAATACTTCCTTCTAGAAATGAAGCTTTGGATAAATCTTTAATTAAATCTTCAAAAGATATTGTGAGAATTAATAAAATGAGATTTTTAGCTTCTGAAGACACAATGCTTGTATATTTGATTTTTGCAAAACATGTAGCCAACATTCAAATATCCAACACTGCTGTGAGCCTCCAGAGAACTACAAGCTATGATGAATTAGTGCCTCGAGTCTTGAGCCTTGTGGGACCTGAATGGGCTGCAAACTCTCATTAAGAGTTTTAACGCTGCTGCATGCCCAAGGTTGGATTTGAACTTATGACATTGGTTAAGTTAGAAGAGACATGTGTCATCTCATCTAAACGCTCTTGTGTTCTCCCTATTATAAAGGTGAAGTAATTTTTCCCTAAAAAAATGAAGTAATTTAGTCTTTTAAATTTAGTCTTTTAGATTTAGTAAAAAAAACATGGGGTAATTTAGTCTTTTAAATTTATAAATTCGGAGTATTATAATTTCTGTATAAGCTATATATATGGTAGAAGGTAAAACTAACTCACTAAAAGCAATTTAATCATTATTTTTTTAAAATCAAACCAGCCATCAAAATTATTAGCAAAAAGAATCAAACATAGGCCTTAAGAAGAACACACTCTAAAGTCTCAACCAAACACCATCAAACAATCCAAGTGGGTTTAATCATTATTTAAAGGCTTAATTGCATGTTTAGTCCCTTACGTTTATTTTAGGTTTCAAGTTGGTCCCTTATGTTCTAAACATTTCAAGTTGGTCCAAAACGTTTATTTTAGGTTTCATGTTGGTCCCTTTTGTTTTAAATGTTTTCAAGTTGGTCCCTTTTGTTTGCAACGTTAGTATAAGTTGGTCCCTTTCAAGTTGACTTTTTACAAAAGTAAGAATTTCTATTAAAATTTGAGCTCCAATTATATTCACATTCAGATTCAAATTGGAATTGCATGGAAAACGACGAGAATACCTCATAAACACACTGCTGGGACCAAATTGAAACGTTTAAAACAAAAGGGACCAACTTGAAACCTAAAATAAACATAAGGGACCAAACATGCAATTAAGCCTTATTTAAATTAAAGAACATTGATCAATTTGATCTCTTCATCAACTTTTTTTCAAGGGTTTTAATCTCTTCATCAAAATATATATATACTCTCTTGAATAATCTCAGACTCCATTAAGTAACCATATTAACTATTAACATTATGCTGCTAAATCCACAAGAAAAGAAATAAATTAACGGAACATTCTTTAACGAACGGGTGATACAAACAACTCAAAACAAAGTGGTACAAACAAGAGAAACTACCCTCAACGGGTATTAAACAAAACCTAAAACAACCACTATCACGGACAATCCAGCGAACCCACTATGAGAGGGAACCGAATTGCAAAAAAAAAAAAAAAGTGGAGTGAGTGTTCAGTGCATTTAAGAAGGCGTATGAATCGTCTGCCAACAGAGATACGATTCAAGTTCCAGCAATTCCATGAAAATCATCAGCAAGCCATTAACGCCCTTTCGAACCAAACATATCCAATCGTAGTCCAGATCAAGGGATGAACAAACGACAGAGCACCATCACAGTCCACCAACGGCGCGTGAAACAACCGCATCAGATAAAGTCCTTTAGATACTATAAACGACGACTACCGTCAACACGGAGCATCTACGCACCTAGCCCATTCGAGCATCATTAGGCGAATCAAGTCTTAGCCCTTTCGAGCATCATCATGCAAATCAAGTCTTGTAGAATCCAGATTGTGGGATGCATCCAACAAAACAACGCTCAAATGTACAACACAGATGAACAGAACCTTAGAACCCATATCTTCAATCCAGAAAAACCAGATTCAAGATTTTCAAACAAAAACTACCCAAACATCGAACAAACGAGTGAGCTAAGTCAGAACCATGGAACCCACCACCAATCTTCATCTTCCTGGAAACAAACAGCAGCAACACAAAACAAGGAAATACACAACAACACAGGAAAAATGAAAACAAATAGCAACACAAAACATCAAAAGCAAACAGCCAGCGACGACGAAACATAAAAGGAGCACACTCGTAGGTTCTAAATCTTTACCATAGCATGCCCACCCCTTAACATTTTGTAATTATAAAATCATATTAAAATAATATAAATTGATAGTGCTATATATAAATCATTTTACAATTTATTGGTCAAGTTAATTAAGTACTTTCACTCTTAAAAAAAAGTCTCGTCTCAATTGTTCGTGTGGCAGGGTGGTAGCTCAGCACTTACACCCTCCACGTGATCTCTTATAACTTTAGAACCAAACATATAAGACAATTCCTTCAAAAAAAAAAAAAACATATAAGACAATTATGTGTCCCATGGAAAGAGACATTGATGAATATTTAAAGAGATTAACTCGCATTCGGGGTTCTTATCTTCTTTAATCTAGTGTGTTTTAAGAAATTTACTTTCATGTTTTAAAATTAATTATCAAATCCTCAATGAATGAGACGTAGATGAATATTTTATTGATGATTCAACATACCATATTGAATATATTTACCGTAGTTGTATATTTCGTTCTTGTACTGAAACAATTCAGATTATATAATCCAAAATATATAAACATTTTTTATTATATAATTTGAATGGCGTCCCCCGAAACATTTCTGGATATGTGTTTCATCATTGCACAAAGATATAATTTTGTGGTGGTTCTACTGTCTAAGAAAAAGGGCAATCATAAACCTTCTTCACTTTATATGGTGCACCTTCACATAGAAATCAAACAATGTGTCTAACACATGTGAATGACAACAATTTTACGATAGTATATACGAAGATGGTTGTCCAATTTCTTCCAATTTTGTGCTATGTGATTAGATAATTCAAACAAATGGTATGTTGGGGGAAAAATAGGACGCATGAGATGAACATAGGGTGTGAAAAGTAATAGTTAAATCAAATCCCACCTTGAAAGGAACAACATGCACAATAGAGAGACCCAACAACAAACACATCCGACTTTCTCACCTAGGCATAAATGCACGGTGTAGTGTGGCATTTTACCCACCTCGGCATAATGCATGTTACATTATTGTAAATAAGTTGTACTCTCAAGTGTATGGTCACCATATCTCATGAAACTCACTCAATATCCATCCTATTAGCACATTGCTTTACTTTGGTATCAGAGTGCTTTAACAATGACACCCTTACCTATGTTTAGAAAAGGGGCTTACTACTAGGTGATGATGATTAAAAAATTGACCGTTTCCTCAAACATGAATAATAATATATGTAATATATTGTGACATATTTTGACAATTTACATTTTGCTACAATGGTATGCTATATTTTGAACGGAAAACCAGTTGCAAATTCGACCTTTAAAAGTGATATTTTTTTAAACTTCTTTATGTATTATTGTCCAAGATATGAATTAAAATCTCAAAATGCAAACTTTTAAATTTTATTGTACAAGATATAAAAAAGAATATATTTTGTGGATCTGGAGTTCGAAGAAAACCGTAGAAAAACTTTCTATTTGTTGAAGAAATATTTGTTACCAAGGTATTCTAGTGAAACATTTTTGCATAAAATAGAATTTACACGTTATAGATACAATTCTAATCATACACAATTTAGTATTGTATCTAATAGATCCTTAGTTACTTTGTTTTAACATGAATTTGAGTGTTATTGTACCCAGATAAAAATATACTAATTAGTTTAATGTGATGACCATAGGTATCTTACTTACCATCAGATACCGACAGTCGTCTTCTAAGATTACCGACCTTAAATTGTACAATTTGAATTGTACCCAATAAATAGATGTATGTATGCTAATAAGTGTATGCATAGTGAGTAAAAAAATTGTATGCATAGTATAATTACATGATAATTATAGTCTTTATTTAATAGTAATGATTTTACATAATTGCATTACCTTTATTTGTCACATTCATTTATAATTTTGAATGTAGTGGCATTTATTCTCCATATATCTTGTAACAGAGACCAAAATAACAATACTTGCATAATATAGTCATCGTGCTTATATGTCAGTCGAATAAATTAAAGGTTAGAGATAGAAAGTTTAATTATGCATGAAATCATAAGAGTAAAAACACGTTGTATAAATTTAGAAGTAACTAAATTATTTGTCAACTTAACTATTAAAAACAGATGCACATCTTGAAAATACACATCGGGACTTCATATAGGTCACAAGCATCTAGAGCTCTACAGTCTTCATGGTAATTACATACTTGAAATGCTATAATGTAAACCATAAAATAATTAATGTCAATAAAGTGGGATGAAAGATTGTGTATAAAATAAAGAATAAAATTCGAGAGGATGAAAAAAATGTCTTACGCCTATTGTTGGCTACAACATGAAGTAGGAAGAGATATATGATTATAAAATAAACAAACTTCAGAATTGCAGCCATGTTTATTCTCCTTTGTATGTAACAAATAGAAAATTTGTTGATCACTTCTTCCTTTTTAAAAAATCATCATTATTGGCTTATATTTTGTCAAAAAAATCATCATTATAGCCTTATATAATAATAATAATAATAATGATAATAATAAAATGACTCTTGATTATATTGATGTGTTATTTTTGTCCTTTTTCTCACTCAATTGATCATATATTTTTAGTAAATATTTCACATTAAAATATTATTTCTCATCACAGTTATTTTTTCTTACCCACTTTCTTTTTCTCCCTTTTTTGGCCTTTCATAGTAGAAAGGGGCTAAATCTCAAAAGAGAATAATGGTTTTTTTTTCTTTTTCAAAGAGAATAATGGTGTTGAATAATGGTAAAACAAGTTGTAGTCCTAAATCAACAACGACGTGACTAGTACTATAGGTTCTGATTGACAAGGCCAAGAAGCTAGCTTATATCTTATAGCGGATAGTTTTTTTTTTTAAAAAAAAAAAACTTACAGTGGATAGCTTATAAGCTCGTCTAACAAAAAAAATCTTGTTTAGTAACAGTCTTCACAACAAGCTTATAACTTATTTCAGGATCTTATAGTTTATTTTTCAAACGCTATTTTAAATAGCATTTAAGCTTATAGCTTATAGCTTATCATTTTTATTCCAATTTTGCCCTTACTATTTGAGGTGGAACTCGTTTTTAGCCTTTATAATTTACATACTTTAAAAAAGAGAAAGCTACGTGTACCCATACTTCAATTTAGCACTTGTTTATTAGTTCGTTCTAAGTTTAGTGTGACACCTTCAATACCAAAATAATCTACTTGATATTTGTAAAAATTTTAGTAACTTCAAACCGTTATAATTGTAGATTAAAAAAAACATTTTGAGACAAGGATATCAAAAACTCATACGTACAATTTATATTTCATTATTTGAAAAATTAATAATAAGAAAATCTACCTTTACGACTAACATTTGAAAATTACAAAGGTTTTACAAATTTGATTACAAGTATTGAGCTTAAATAGAATAAATTAATCCCAACCCGATGTCACCTATCTGAGCGGACCATTTTCCCAAAATAGCAGACGAACACAAAACAAGGCTTCTTAGAAGGCATGTACATAACTCCAGGACTCATAACCTATAATTAAAACTGCGATTCCGCAAACGCAGGGTTCAACTAGCAAACACAAACAACGAAGGGGGTGAGTTTCGAGAACATGTAATAGTATAAATTAATTGAGAAGAACACGCAAAATTATCAAGTAAACACCGTATCAAATCACATTTATTGTAACTCAATCAACATAACTAACATTAATAAGAACTCATAAGAACCAACAAGTCAAACCACAATTCAAGAATTATATGCATATCTCTAGACTCTAAACTTCTTCCCCTTCTTGTTACTATTCTACTCTAAGGTACTCAATTAGTACATCATCAAAGTCATCAAGTAGGCATTGTATCATATCAAAACACATTTACCAGCAATCGTTGATATCAAACATCAACATATATAGCACATGACATCAAGTACAGAATACGTCACATGAGATCACTTTCAATAGATGACATCAAGATAAAACATCAATATAGTTTGCAACATATTGCAAGTTAATTCACAATTTAAATGAATCTCTTTCGATGGTAACATTCTACTCTGAAGTACTCGGTTATTACATCCTCATACTACGTCACTGACAACACTGACAATGACTCTAGAACTTGACGCCACTCTGTAGAGGGTAGAGCTTCTCTCATGTGATATTGTACTATAGATTTTATGATCCAGGTATGGGTGAACTTCTCTCATTATGATATTGCAGTGTGTAATACTTCTCTCTTGTGATATTGTACTACACCCCATAACATAATTTTAGATGTGCTTCTCTCTAGTGATACTGCACCATGTGGTAGTTTCTCTCTAGTGATATTGCGCCACACCTGATATGATGCTTCTGTCTAGTGATATTGCATTATACCAACCTAGGGATCTTATACTTCTCAATCGCGGGTGTGCTTCTCTCAAGTGATTATGCACCATGTGGTCGCTTCTCTCTAGTGATACTGCGCCACATCCGGTATGATACTTCTCTCTAGTGATACTACATCATACCAACCCTGAGAAACAAATACTCAATTAACATCGCTAAGACTTGTCAGAACTACATAGATGCTGACAACACAATCTCCTCTCAAGACCCCTAACATCTAATCTCTTTCCTCGTTGGCCAAGGATACTCCTTAGGAGCACCATCTGCAGGACAAGTTGGAGCTATCACTATTTTGTCATCTAAGAATAACATCAATACTTGTTCATCTCAAATCAACATTTCATTCATCATACTCTATTCACATATCATATTTTACACCACACATAATCATATTACAATCAATATTTTAATATCAATAGTCATCATATATATGTGCAATACCAAAATTCATTTCAACAACATTCAAGTATACACCACATAAGAGCACTTTTATATCAATCAGTGAATAATTCATCAATTCAAATAATTGCTGCAAATCAAGCATGAACATACACAAAATTTATCGATACATTAAATACAACATATTCACATAATTTAATTCAAGCAACGCCTTAATAATGTTTTTGATTCCTCTTTTAACCCCAAACTTCTAAATTTGCACATTAATTAATTATTCTCTCAAAGGGCTACAACTGTCCACTTTGGGAAATACGCCTTTCTCGTTCATCTCAGTTAATTTAATACCTGGTCCGGATTCCATGCAACATAAAATAATACAGAGAACTTCACGATAACAACAAACGGGAACAGCACATTGAGTACCCGTCTCGTCTTCGTGGATCATTGTATCATTTCTTCTCAAATAGTGCAGCGTTATAATATTGTTTCCATGTTCCCTTCTATGGATTACGTGACTGGGTTCTAGGTAATATCTAGGCATGGCAATAAAACTCATACACGCGGTTATCCGCCCGAACCAAACCCAATTTGACGGGTTTTCCCTGCTTTAACTGGGTTTGGGTATGAGTTTGGGTTTTCCCCGATTTTAAAACACGGATACGGGACGGGTAACGAGGATATAGGTATCACCCGAACCCATACCTAAACCCGTCCCAAATGTAGAAAATCAATTTATTACCCGTTTTATATAAATAGAAACTCAAACCCTAAATCATTTCACTCACAAAGTCAGAGTCTCAGTCTTTCAGATGACACTCACTTATCACAGTTCTCTCTTTTCTTCTTCCATATCTCACACTCTTGGCCTCTCTCTTCTCCTTCAATATAGTCATTGATCACTATCTTCTCTTTGTTGGATAATGCATTACAACATTGCGCTCGGGGCTGAAAAATACTTTTATTTAAAAAAAATGTATCGACTGCGGGGACGGGGATGAGATTCAATTTCTCATCCTCACTAAATATGGGTAGAGTAACAAGTAAGTATATGAGAGTAGAATATGAGGACGGGGAAGGTAAAACTCGTCTCCACCCCGCCCCATTGCCATGCCTAATAATATCCTTGTTTGGTCTCTGAGGTATGTATTGTTAATTAGCTTAATTGTTTGGTGTGTGTATTTATATTACATACTAGTGGGGAGGTAATTGGGATTAATTGTTTACTGGGTGGGTCTTATACGTGTGTATTATCTACATGAATACTAAATTATCATTCTACATATTCTACTTATTTATTTTATTTTACATTTTTTTCTTTTTTAAGAATAAATAATTCTATCTAGTTCTTATTATAATCAATAATAATAACATATTACACTTAAAATAATGAATACCTAAAATAATATAATAAACGTAGAAAATCATCACACCACGACAAACACAATTATAATTAATATTATATCATCATATGATTGTTAAGATATAATTTTTTTTGGGTCTAGAAGCCTAGTAGCTGAAATTCACACATTTAGATGTGAAAAAGTGTGGTGTCCGAGATTTGAACTCCGACCCCTGCATAAATTATGCAATGTCCCTACCAATTGAGTTAAGCTCACGGAGACTAATATTTAATTAGATATATTTAAAAAAAAGTCAGTATTATATATGAATCATTTTACAATTTATTGGTCAAGTTAATTAAGTATTTTCGCTCTTAAAAAAAGTCTCAATTATTCTTGTGGTAGGTTGGTAGCTTAGCTCTTTGCACCCTCCACGTGATCTCGTCTAACCTTAGAACCTAACAAACAACTATGTGTCCCATGAAAAGAGACATTGATGAATATTTAGAGATTTGCTTTCGGGCTCTTATATTATTTATTCTGGTATATTTTAAGAGATTTACTTTCATGTTTCAAAAATTAAATATCAAATCCTGAGACAAAGATTTTTTTTTGTTTTGAGGGAATCCTGAGACGTAGATGAATATACCGATGATTAAACCTATTATATTGCCTATATTAAATGTGAATTAACTTCATACGGTATATTAAATGTGAAAACTTTATATTAGAAACTACGCTTAATACATGCCAAATGGTCCGTTGCATCCACATTTACCATTACAAAAATATTTTTTTAAGAGGTTAAAGAAAATATTTTTTTAAGAGGTTGAAGAATGCTTCAAATAGCCTTGAGCCAGCAAGGAGCATGTATGATTTACAATTAAAAATATAAAGTTACATTCAATCAATTCAATCTAACACTATCATTGATATATATAAAAAAAAAATTAGAATTGTTCTGTGTTTAAAGTTGCAAACTAAAGGAACTCTGGGTAGGTGACCACATTTCACAGCATAATACATGATTTCATATGAAAAATTACTTCTATATTAAATTACAACTAGTTTTGAACTTGAACTCAAGTTGGCTCCACCTCTTTTTTGAGTTATTATCCACTTTGTGTATTGTATGAACGAAAATTTGGTGGAATGAGGAGTGTGATTGTTTATAAACTATCTTTAGGCTTGATTTAAAAATAATATGAGACTTTTTGGTGTAAGGAGGTCTTAAGAGTCTACTGGCCTTCAAGTTTGATAAAGATTCGACCTCAATCTGATGCCGTTATTTTAACCTCAAATTTGCTTCAGAAAAAAAAAACACCTTTTTTGGCCGGAAATTAAGTTGAGACCAAATTTATATCAAATGTGATAATTGAGAGATAAAAAAATTAAAAATGAAGAACTATTCTCTTGAGTTAGATATAAAATACTGAGTTGAGATCCTCTCCATTTATAAAAATAAATGGAGATTGCCATTTGGAAAGAGATAGACACAAAAAATAGGTGGTGGGTCCTATTATTAAATTGGTCCCACCATTATTAATTATTTTCAAGTTTTTGTGTGTCTTTATCTCTCCAAATGGAAGAAATGGAGAAGAGTTTAAATGGAGAGGATCTTAATTCTAAAATACTACCTCCGTCCCAAATTATAAAACCCTTTTGAAAAAAAAAATTGCCCCTTTTTATAAGTCCACTTTAGTATTTCCAATTACATTGATTATTTCTTTAACAACATATTGCATATTTTTCTTCAATCAACAATAAATATTATATTGAAAACATAAACTAACTCTCTCTTAAGGATAAAATTGTAAAAACAATAGTAATTATATACAAATTTAATACTACTACCAATTTTCTTAATTCCCGTGATTTTGGCAAAATGATCTTATATTTAAAGATGGATGTAGTAGGAGTTAAAAAATGAAATTAATTTTTTTTTGCCAAGTTATCAACACAATAAAATGAATATTATGTATTTGTAAAAAAAAAAAAAAAAGGAATATAAGTTTGTGGAAAATAGACTAGCTAGAAGAATGTTGTGAAGTCAAAATTGCTGGTTTCAAACAATCTTTGTAACATTTGTAAAAAAAAAAAATCTTTGTAATAGTCCACAAATCATTATGACAAACTATGTTTTGAACTTTTTTTTATATGAGTTCGAGCCTTAAAAATGATATTTTTGAAACTTCTCTATATATATTTTTTTTTGTACAAAATCTCATATTAGAACAATGCTTTTCTCTCTACAAAACAAGGATATTAACCACTCTACCATTTCCAATTCCTTCAAATATTCTATACAAATACTTTATTAGACTCAAACATTTCAATATTGTTTTGACCCTCTCAGAAAATTATGCTAGGATTTAATCAATGCCCAAGATAAGAGTTTTACCATATCGATGATTGTTCCTTCATTAATTTCATCTCGTAAAAAAAAGGAATTATTTATGAATCTCTAGACCAAATGCAAGATAATCAAATGGATTTGATGCATTCACGCATCTGTCTACCACTTGATCCCAAACTGATGAGAAATTTCTTTATATGTACCAAGCTATTATTTGATAAAACATCAAAAACACAACCACCCAACTACTTTCGTCCAAACCTTCCAAAAAAACAAAAAATAAAAAACAAGATATTGTGTGCTCCCATTAAATACACATTCGTTGACACACCACTAGTACAGAAAACACTTTTTAAATCGGGTGAAAATGACTTTTTAAATCGGCTCTGGGTCCGATTTATAGGTGGCCGACTTAAAAAACTGTTTTGATTTTAAGTCTTCCCCCTTACCCGATTTAAAATCTTTTATTAAGTCGGTTCACCCGATTTAAAAACTTCTAATTAAATACGGTTAACCCATTTAAAAAGGTTAAAAAGGGTAAAAAAAATCAGGTTTTTAAGTCTGGTCACTCATCCCATTTAATAAACATAATTTAGATCGGTTCAACCGATTTAAAAGCTTTTATTAAGTCGGTTCAACCAATTTAAAATCTTTTATTAAGTCGGTTCAACCGATTTAAAATCTTTTATTAAGTCGGTTCACCCGATTTAAAAGCTTCTAATTAAATCGGGTTAACCCATTTAAAAAAGGTTAAAAAGGATAAAAAAAATCAGGGTTTTAAGTCTGTTCACTGATCCCATTTAATATACATAATTTAGATCAGTTAAACAGACGTTATTCTGTAATGTGTAAAAATAAGTAAAAATTAAATATCTAATGTCAGAGCAAGTAAAAATATTATGTTTTAAATATCTTTTTTGAATTGTTTCTCAGTCAAATTATTTTTGAAAGATAATAGTAACATAAAGGAGATAATAAACTGACCAAGACTGATAATAATCAGAAGCAAACTATTCAGCAGTATATTATCAGAAGCAAAAATTATCAGAAGCATAAATAAATCAGAAGTTCAAACAAAAAGTCATAAAAGCTAAGGTGTGCATCTAAGGCTTTTACTGTTTTTGCATCATCTCCAGGAGAGCATTGATGCCAAAATTCATCTGATTTTGCTGCTTGACCATATCAGCTTGTGTCTTGGCCATTTCTGCTTGCGCCTTAGCCATTTCAGCTTGCTTAGACATTAGCTCTTCTTGTTTCCTGACTAACTCAGCTTGGCTTGAACTCAGATTCTTCTGCTCCTTCATAACTTCTAGTAGTTAAACTTCTAAAGTTGCTTGTCTTATTTCTGTTCTAGCATATCAGCTTCAATCTTATTAGCAAATCTGATTAACTCAGGCTCTTCCAGATCCAGCCTCTTCAGAACCACTTGGTTAGGTTTGACAAAGAATTTGGAGATCCATGAAGCTTGGAGGCCAGATTTCAGAACCTCAGGCACTTCTTTAAGAATATCCTCAAAGAATGCAGAGTCTGATATCTGCCTTGATATATCCTTCTTCATTTCTACTTCTTCCATGCTTCTGATTACTTCCTTGAACCAGTTCTGAAGTGCTTCTTGCTGAGAAGCCACTGCTATGACTTGAAGACTGTCCAAGGTAGAGTAGAAAATGGTTTTGAACAGATAGAGTAGAAAATGGTTTTGAACAGCAAACATACACAATATATTAAGCCATGAAATATAGCCAATATAAAATAGGGGAAAAAAAGAGCATCCCCAACAAGCATGGAGTGAGCAAAGACCATAGACTAAAAAAAGTATATAATTAATATTCCATTCCATCACTTTGTTGATAAATAAAATATCCTAACAAAAAAGTAAAAGTGAAACATTACATAAATTGGAATGGCTGAAAGAAGCAATAGTAGAGTAGTTAGGTACTTAGGTGGATAGACCATTTAAATAAATAAGGTTACTCTTAGATTACTCTTCAAATAAACCAAAGTAGGTCTTAGATTTGAGAAAACATCAAGTAAATGAACTACAACCAACCTGTACAACAGAGAAAAGGCGAAAGGCTTGATCCTGGCCAGCAGAAAGAATGTGTCTTCCATTGGCATAAAACCTGTCACATATAAGTTGCAGGTGTGACTTAAATGATGGCACATGGCAAATTGGTAGTGTGAAATTTACAACCATCTTATAAAACGGCGACAATAGTTAGCATTACACAAAAAAGTTTATCAAAAATATTTCTCCTAATAAACTAAGACCTGGAAAAAAATTCTTACTTTATGCAGAGGGGAGGAGCACTATGCCCACTTCAAAAGCGTAAAAGACGAGGGTCACCATCACTTGTGTCAAAAATCCACATCTGAGAAGAAACATATAACCGTTTTTTAATATTCAGGCAGAACAGTAGTAAAAACATTAGAAACAGCTATTCAGTAAAGAGTAAAGTGTACTAACTGATGTAGCACAAGTGACTGTAGTCACTACAGATTTTTTCTGTTCTACGAAAATGACATTGCCCTTAAAGACAAAAATGTTCCATTGCTAGTAATCAGTATGATATTGCAGACATCCAAACTTACTATTTTAAACAAGTGCATAAATTAAAACCCCTCAAATAATATTTTAAACAAGTGCATAAATGCGGTTCTATAGTAAGTTGATTGATAATGGCATAAATGCGGTTTTTGAACTAGTGTACAAAATACAAGAGAAGGAAAGATAATGGATCATACCTTGATCTTATTGGATAACCACAGACCAACATCAAGAAGTAGCTTGTTCCCTGATGCATCCTTGTCATCAACTGTATGAACTTCTGAAGCAACACATTCCTGACCAGCTCCTTCTGCTACCACAATAACTAAATGTCCATTTTCTTTTAACCTCTGTTCAATAAACTCAAAAATTCCACCTCTTCCTTCCAAATAAAATGAAGACTCTGGAATCAAGCAGCAATCCTGTTACAACTTTTGCTATTAGTAGGCAGTCCTTTTTCTCTCTTGAAAAAATCAATAAACGAAGAAGTACAAGGGGAGTCATGTACCGAATTAAATCAATTAAATACATCAGTACTGAAAAAGAGAAAATGCAAAGATATATCAACATAGTAAAGCTCTCCAATCCTACTATAAATCTCAGAAGAACTACAACTTTAATACTACCGAAAGAATCAGTTCATCAAACACCACCTATCAATAACAAAACAACTGATAAGAATCAGTTTGTGGATATCACTTACCACATCTCGACTTGCCAAAGTTGCATTCATGGCAATGAAACCTGCAGATGGAACCTTGTAAAGCATTTTTCTGAAAAGAGAAATAGGATGCTTAAAGATCTAAGGCTCCCATTCTATGTCCTTTCAATGAAAAAATATATATTTGGAAAAAATAGAATTTAAAAAAACAAAAAATACAAGATAATGAATTTGTAGAGCATGTTTACCAGTGTATCTTCCCATTAGCTTAACAATTCCAATTCCATTTTCAACACTATTAACCTCCACATGTGCAGCGTTAATGGCTCTTTGCGCTTCTTCCACAGCAGTATCAAATCCAAAAGATTTGTCTATTACCTAGAGGCAAACATGCAAAATATCACAAAAAGTTATTGCCTGGTCCATGTTTTATTTATATTTATAAATATATCTATATAAACAATATACTATACACATCAAAAGTTCTAACAAACACATGTTAAGGCACATGTCTATCACAATTCAATATAATCAAATGGTATATAACATTGCATTTGAAATGATGATTTGCAGACATGCCCATTTTATGGTTTCTAGACGAACACCCCCTAAAAGAGTCTTGGAATTTGTTTTCAGAGAATCAAGTCTATAGATTCTTCAAAAGGAAAAACAAAACAAAACAGTGGAGAAAATTGTGGTTATAGGTCCTATGCGTCAATGCATATAATATAGGATGCTGAAATTTCATTGTTGAGAAGAAACAAGTCCAATCGTTTACCGTGTCAACGAACTTAGCAAAAGAAAGATGTTAAACTACAAAATCAGCCTATATGGTATATTAAGATGCACCTTAGCCACTCTTAAAAAAAATAGATGCACCTTAGTCACCAGGAATCAATCGAACTCCTAATAAGGTTCCCGTGAAACCTATCGCTATAAAGAATGCAAGATGAAAAGTAAAAAGTCTAGATAATACTTTATACAATAGAGGGAGAATGTTTGATCCAGGCCACACGAAAGAAGCCTTCTCAACATTGAAAACTTCGGTTCATTGGGTAAGAAGAGAAGGAATCAGAAATTCGAGAAATAGAAAATTCATAAGGCGCACTTATGAATTTTAAGAAGATTATAAAAAAGCATTATGGTGAACATTTGAGACAACCAGAAAATTAACTCTGCAAAAAAATACTCAAGTTTATATTCCTGAAGCACAACACCTTGCAGATGTGATAAAAGGGCAAGGCGAATGAACTTGGAATCATCTTCAAAAACACTGCACAAAGGGACATGTTGGATATTTGGTTGTTGGCTTCATGTTTGCTAAAATTAAATATACAAGCAAGTTGTATGTCTTCAGAAGCTGAACCTCAGAAGTTGAACCTTTAGAAGCCGATCCTTCAGACGCTGAGCCTTCAGACGCTGAACCTTCAGAAGCTGAACTTCATACGATGAACCTTCAGACGCAGAACTTCAGACGCAGACCTTCAAAAGCACTTCTTCAGAAGTACCTTCAGAAGCATTTTACTGTACTCCTGTTTTCGCGTCTTGGAGCTGTTTATTTTCTCACATGATCTTTTGAAGATTTAATTGAAGAATTCTTTCATGTTACTTGTTCTCCAAGCTACGAATTGTTTCTAGAAGAAAAATATTTTCGTGAGATATATTTTTGAAGATTGGATATTTTTATTTGTGAATATATTTTCAAAGAGATCTTTGGAAAATATATTTCTGAAGAATATTTGTGTCAATATATTTCTGAGAAGAATATTTGATTCAAATATATGTTGCTGTTGAAGGCTATAAATAGAGGAGGCCACTATTGAAGAAATCAACTCAACCAAAGCCATCATTGAAAGAGTATTCTTAGGTTTTGAGTCTGTTAATTGTGAGCCTTTCTTGTGTCACCTTGATGCAAGCTTAGGACTGTGTTTAGTTGAGTTGTAATTGTGAATCACTCATAAGCTTTTAAGCAAGAGTGAATTTTGTGTGTTTGGAGTGTGTCTCCGTCTTTGATTGTTACTTGAGTCTAAGATCACTGGGGCAGTGATTGTTTGAGGGGAAGTGAGAGGGGTCTCATATCTAGGAGTTCCTAGGTAGAAATACCACGGGTAGTGATTAAGTGAGAAGGCGGTGAACCAGAGGTTGTTCACATAGGACTTTGAATTGATACTATCATAGTGGATTTCCTTCCTGGCTTGGTAGCCTCCAGACGTAGGTGTGTTTGTCACCGAACTGGGTTAACAAATAACATGTGCCTTTTACTTTCAGTCTGTTATTTCTTTCCATGTTATTGTTTCGTGTTTTACTCTGTTTTACACCGTTGTTCCTGTGTTGGATCATTACGTTCAGCATCAGGACTGTAATGCGCCACAATTTCAGGACAGGTATAACAGTCTTGTCAATCGAGGCATTGTGGTGAGCAGGTATCCTCAAAAATTCGGTGCTTTAAGTAATTTAGGAATTGGTGATAATGTTTTCTATCTGTTGAGAAATATAGGATGGATGAAATTCATAGGAGAAAAGCATTATACCTATGAAAGCCTCACCCTAGAATTCCTAAGTAGCTTGAGTTTCACTAAGGACCGAACTAGTGTTAGTAGCCCAAACCACTCTGTCTCTTTTAGACTCCTAAACACAGAGTTTAACATGTCACTAACTGATTTTTGTGACATGATGGATTTCGCGAGTGCGGGACTTATCCATGAATCTCGTAGTAGGGCCACTAGACCTGAGAATTTTGACCCTCACCAGTTTTGGTCACAAATATCCAGGAGAAACAACTTTGAAGCTAGGACTGCCAAAACCAACATGATCCATAACCCAGTCTTCCGTTACATCCATTGAGTGATGGACTGCACTATCTTTGGGAGGGGTGAAACGGGAACGGTTAGGTCTGATGAGCTGTTTATGTTATGGGCTATGGTGAATGGTTGTGTTGTGAATACCGGTTATTACCTTCTTAACCACTTAGCTTTTGTAGCAGAACAAACTAGTGGGAAGATAGTGGTAGGAGGAGTGATAACCTATATTGCTGAGAGATTAGGAGTGGATGGTGTGGAAGACTCGGCGATTCAGGGGTACGATGAGATAGACACAGATACTTATGTACAAATGTTCATGGTGAATGATTTGGATGGAAAGAAAGAAAACTTTCAATTGTTGGTCGGTAAGCAGCCATCCATTTTGCTGCCTAACCCGGAAAGAACTGACACAAGGATTGCAGGAAATTGGTTGTATGTTGATAACCCGCAGGTACCACAAGAGAATGTGCAGGTGTAACACCCATATAGAGATTGCCTAGGATCTCTTACGAGTATTAAAATTTCGTACTGGATACATTAAATACAATACAGAAAGTTTACTTATTAATTATACAATACATGAGTCTTTGATACAATCTGGAAAATTTGATACAAAACATCCTCAATAATATACATCATGATACATCATTTATATACAACATCCATATAATAAAAGCAGCACGATCAATCCAAAGCTTTCTCTTTACCTTTACGTCGTGCTTCCTGAGAACCTGCACCAGAAGGAAAGGGATGAGACATAATGTCTCAGTGAGCTCCTACCCTACCTGCTGTTGGCAACCACAGGGAACCTAGGGTCGCCGTGCCTACCTTGGAAATCTTGGGGATACTTATGATCGCCAAGTCTTAAACTTTACCCATAGAGGGCTACCTGACTATTCCTGCTAAACTGGTGATCAAGGGGAAACCTAGGATCACCGTCTGATAACTGCTACCTGATATCTGATAACTGTCTGATAACTATTTCCTGCCTGGTAATGCAATAGAATATTAACTGATACATTTTATGTTAGCTGTTAACGTTGAACAAGCAATATTATCTGAGTTCATTTTACGGAATGCCCCCGGGTGGAGTAACCCCGAAGCACATTCCCCTGATAACCAGTGAAAATTCCTATCATATCAGGCTAACACCGGACTCCTCTTGTCTAAGTGTGTGGTTATCCTCGCGGAAAGTTCCTGCCCGTTCCAGCTGTATCCGGAACCCCCCGTCCTCTCTAACTGGTCGAGAGCATATGAGACACACCATAACTCTGTGTGGTTATCCTCACGGAAAGTTCCTGCCCGTTTCAGCAATGCTGAAACCCCCTGTCCTCTCTAACTGGTCGAGAGCACAGAAGACACAAAGTTTATCCTGATTATTAGTTATTAATCCTGGTATATAAATATACATATCCTGATAAAACTGACACGTGTACCCCCCCAGTGTCACTCTGACGTGAACACTGAGGCACGTCCTGATATACATGTAACCATGCCTGAACTGAGGGAACTAGGTACCACTAAAATCTGCCTGGTTAAGGGTATCCTGAAAAAATAACCCTTAACATACCTAAATATAATTCTATTCCTGTTAGCCTATTTAAGGTTCTAGACATATCGTTCTCATATGTCATTCTTAGGGCTTACTTAAGCATTTAACCTTAGTTCATGAATTTTCCAAGCCTTGCGTAATCCTTGCTCTTATAATTTTCTCAACCATTGGAGGCCTTTAGAATGAACTAAAATGGTGGTTAATGTTTCTAGAATGTATTAGGAGAAAACAGTTGCAAAAAGCCATGCCCGCGCGCACCAGAACCCCCAGAACAGCTCAATTGTGTTGTGTTGTTCTGGTTTGGTCGCTACAAGCATTAGGCTGGTCGCTACAAGCGACAGCAGGCAGTGAAAAATGTTGTTTGGTCGCTACAAGCAACGGCTGGTCGCTGTAGCGACCATGACAGTACAGGTCTTGATCAAAAACGTGTTTTTCCACCATTTTTGCTCAAACAAAGTTGCCCAAACACCCCAGACATGTTAGGAATGATTTTCCATCACAAAATAACAATTTAAAACATATATGAGCAATGAATTAGCAAGCAAGGATTTAGGGTAAAACTCTATAACTTTACCTATGAAGTAAAACACATAAAACTCACTCTAGGAGGGTTCTAAAACCCAAGAGAGCTCACCTAAACCTTAATTGGTGCTGGTTAAGCTTGAATTCAGAAACCCTAACTTGCTCCTTTCTTTGATTCTTCCTTGTTTCTTCTTTATTTGTTCTAACTTTCCACAAAACCAACTTGCTAGCAAAACTTCACAAGAATTTGGGTGAAAGCTTGATGGATTTGGGTGAGAGTGAGGGGGCGTGAGCTAGAGAGAATGAGGGAGAGGGAGCTGATTTTGGAAGAGGGAAGGGAGAAATGAAAAATGGCAAGAAAAATATCTTGTCCTCTTTTATAAATCTTTCCCTCCCAAACCACCAATATTACCAAAATGCCATCCTATTAATTACCATAATGCCATGCTTGCATAATAAGCTTCTACACTAATAACTGATACTTATAAGCGGGATATTACAGCAGGAGCAGCAGATGGTAGGAGAGCAACCAGTCCAAGGAGGACATGTTGAGCAGGATTGGTATGCTTGAATGGAAGCGGAGGTGCAGAGGCAAGGAGCCGAACAATTAAGGCAAGGCATCGAGCAACAAAAACAAAGTCAAATGCTCGAGCTGATGATGCAGCACTTCCACATCCAGCATCCACCGTCAGGTCCATTTTAAATGTGAGCTTTCCTACCCCTTTTCCTATTGTTTTCTTTAATTTTGAATCATTGAGGACAATGCTTGTTTCAAGCATTTGGGGGGGAGGGGGGGTGGGGGTAAATAAATTAGTTAGTTTTAGTTTGTTATTTTTCAATTAGTTTTGTGTTTAGTGTGTTTTTCAATTCCCCTTTGTTTGAATAATTGTTTGTCTTGTTAAGGGAAAGACATGTAAGCAACAAAGTCTTAGTGTGTGTAAAAAAAAATTTCGTTTTAAAAAGGTTAAAACTCTTGTTGTGTTTGTAAAATAAACCCTTTTTGCTTCAAAACCATCCACTAAACCCATACTAGCTTCATTGTGAAAATTCTCTTTTGAGAAAAAGCACAAAGTTGCAGACTTTGAGTAAGTGTGTGAGGTGGTATTTTAAGGAACGATGTCTAAGTTTAACGGTAAATTTGTCCTCAAATATTTCAAACAAAAAGTAGTATAAGCTGGTGTGGGGAAATAAAAAGGTCAAAATAAGGTGTAAATAAATAAAAAAAAAGGTCAGAGAGCATTAAAAATAAGAGGCATTGACTTGGGTTGGTATGACTCGCCATCACTAACTTCCCGAAAATGATATGTTTGATCTTCAAATGAAAAAATGTCTCTGCAGTTCCCCAAAAATCAAATAAACATCATGGTAACTAAGTGACCTAGAAAAATTCCCACTTAGTTTTTATGAAATGGAAGTGAAAGTTTGTCGATTTGTTTACTTTTAGGGTTAGAACATGTTTTCCTCATTACCTCGTTGCACAGGAGCAATAAAAAGCTGAACTCCACACACACACACTCACTTGAAGCACATCGATATTAAGAATCCTTGTATACATGATGTGTTAGAGAATAAACTGCTGCAAATAGAGAAAATTCACACCAATGACAACGGGACATATATGATGACAAAAACTCTAAAAAGAAGTTAGAGTTTTGTAAAGAAGTTACATGCTTGACAGCAATCCCAAATTAATCTAAGTATAGTTTTCCTTTTGCTAGAGGTGGGATAATTGTTGGGGTCAAGCCAACAGTAAGCACATAAAGGTATGAAGACATTGTTGCACCAACATGTCATAGGCTTCCTATCTTGTGGTTTTTATATTCAAATTGTGTTAGAAACATTTGAAAAGCTTGGCTAATGTGAATATAATAGTCATATACGGTGCAACAAAACATGGAAAATGAGAACCAAACATTTAATGCACATGGTTTCAATTTCACCTATAAATATGAGCTTCAGCAAAGCAATGATACACAACAATCCTCGCATAGTTAGAGAGAAAAAAATAGAGTTTCACTTAGTGTTGTGAGAGAAAAATATAGTGAGTCAATTTTTTGAGAGTTGTATCTATAAATTGATATACATAATTAGGTCCACGTAAATTTGTATTCTCATTATTATTTTGGTAGAGTTTAAGAGACCTACGGGTTCCATGATTTTTCCTTGCTCACATCCAGAAGGTTTTCCACACTAAAATTTTGTTGTCTCATTTTTCAACGATTAATGGACCAGAAATTATTAAGTGGCTAATCATTTGAAAGTGGTTGACCAGAAATTTTTCCTTTTAAGGCAACATATATATTAAAAAGGATTTAATAAAAACATGCCACCAAAGATTCATTAGATAACGGAAAATAACTAGATCAAACCTAAAGCTCAAACTTGGGACCTCAGATAAGAGAAAGAAATTAAGGAATATCTAAAATTGTGTTTGGACTTTGGATGCGATACCTTTTTGAAGTAATGTATAATTCAAAATTTTTAATGTAAATTTTATTGTTTGAATAATTAGTTTGTAGACATCTAAATTTACTGAAGTGTGTAATAAATATGAACAAAAAATGCATAGATTTTATGTAATATTTTGTAAAAACTCAATTTAGATAATTTCAATACTATTTAAAAACTAAAAACTTAAAATGTTTTTTTAAGTAGTTTAGTGGTTAGAAATTCATTTTCTTAAAGTAAATGAGTGGAGTTAACCCCGGACTCCTGCATATATTATGCAATATCCATGCCTTCTTTACTCTATATATAATCTGAATATCAAATTAGTTCTTATGATTCTTTCAAATTATGCAAATTGGCTCCTATGTTTAAGAAATTTACACATTAGTTCTTATTTATTTTTCAAATTGTTCCATATAAATTCTAATCTTTTTACAAATTCGTCGTATAAATAATAAAATTGGTCCTCATTTTTTATATTTTGAAATTGGTCCCTCAAACTTTTGAAATTTTAAATTTGACACAATTTTTTTAGGGTAAATTATACTTCTACTCCTTTAAGTTATCTTTAGTTTCACATAGGTCCCTTAAATTTTTTTAGTTCATCGAAGTGAAGGTGGGTTTAAAAATCTCATTTGTTTATCCTCTGACCTCTGCCTGTCTCACATTCGCTTCGATTTTCAATAAATGAAGAAGCAAGGAGATGAAGATGAATTGAGTTTTTTTTGTTATAGCTTTGGTTGAAGATTAGTCAGCAACAATAAGCCATGATAGAGAGAGGTCAAGAAAGAGCTGAGATTTGTTACACAAAAAAAAATGATTATCATATTGCTTTTCACAAATCATTGCTTCAAATCGAGGCTCATTTTTTTGTTAGTGAAGCTCGAGTTCTGAAAGGGAGGGGGGATGCAATTTCTGGGTTTGAAAACCCATTATTTAAAGGGAAGGAAGAACACCCAAATTTATAATTTGGTAGTTTTGTTATTTTAATAAAAAAAATACTCTATAATCCAACATGGCCTTGCCATCACAACATTTTTTATACAAGTCAGAGTTTTAAAAAAAATGGAAAAGTTGTTAAGAATTAATCCATAACTGCCACTTAGCAAGTTAGTTAGAAAATTTGTTACAAAACTTGTTAGTTAGTGAGATAGCTTGTGCTACAAGCAAGTGATATATGTGCCTATAAAAGGCTTTGTAGAGTGTACATTCAATACTCAATGAGATTCACATTACAATCAAAAACTCTCTCCATTCTTCTCTCTTTTAGTTTTCTGTTTTGTTCATTGCTTTTCATCTAGCTTAAAACAGCTTATTTCAATAAGCACTTATGCTGCGCAAATTGATCCTAGATTGATCCAACAATTGGTATAGAGAGCCTGGTTAAATCTTAGGGAAACACGAGTGAAGTGTGAGGGGAATCACTATAGGGAAACACTGAGTGAGGTGTGAGTATTGATTTCTTGATCAAAGCAAGATGAATAACAATGGTTTTGGATCAAACATTCTAGTTCTTGATGGCAAGAACTGGGAACGATGGTGTGCATTGATTAAATCGCTTTTTGGAGCACAAGATATAAGTGATCTGGTGCAGAATGGCTATGAGGATTTGGGGGCAAATCCAATTGAAGCACAGAGGTTGGCATTCAAAGAAGTGAAGAAGAAAGATTGTAAAGCTCTGTTTTACATTCAACAAAATGTTGATAATCAGCACTTTGAGAAGATATCAAAGGCAACAAGATCCAAAGAAGTTTGGGACATTCTGGAAAACTATCACAATGGGGGAGAAAAAGTGAAACAAGTCAAGTTGCAGTCATATAGAAGGAAGTATGAGATGATGCAAATGGAGGAAGATCAAAAAGTAAGTGATTACTTCTCAAAAATGATTGAGATTGTGAATTTGATGAAAAATTATGGTGAAAACATCTCAGATCAGATGGTAGTAGAGAAGGTATTGAGATCCTTGAATCCTAAGTTTGATTTCATAGTAGTAGCAATCCAAGAAGCAAAGGATGTTAAAACTATGAAGATTGAAGAATTACAAAGTTCATTGGAAGCACATGAACTGTTAGTGATTGATAGAGGTTCTGAAAGATCTGTACAACAAGCTCTTCAAGCACAAACATTCAAGAAAGAGGGAAATCACAAGAATTTCAAGAAAAAGGGAAAAGGAAGAACAAACTGGTCCAACAATGGAAAGTCTAAAACTGATGACAAAAATGAATCTTCAAGAAGAGGAGGTTTTGGCAAAGGTCAGAATAAGAATAAGGATTTTGATAAAAGTAAAAGTTCAGTGCTACAATTGTGAAAAGTATGGACATTTTACTGATGAATGCTGGTTCAAGAAAGATCAAAAGACTGATGAGGAAGCAAGTATAGCTCATGGAGATGATCCCAATACAGTCTTGATGATGGCTACTACATGTGAAGATAAGATCAAGAATGAAGAGTGGTATCTTGACTCTGGATGTTCTAATCATATGACTGCTCATAGAGAATGGTTAACTAATTTTGATTCTAGCAAGAAAACTAGTATCAAATTAGCTGATAGTAGAAAGCTTGCATCAGAAGGAAGTGGAAATATGGTGATTAAGAACAATGATGGTGGGAAAATCATTATTGAAGATGTTTTTTATGTTCCAGATATGAAGTGTAATCTGATGAGCATAAGTCAATTAGTGGAGAAGGGGTTCTCAGTAACAATGGATGGTAATTCATTGAAATTGTTTGATGCAAGGAAGAACTTAGTGTTAAAGTCTACCATGTCAAAGAATAGAACCTACAGATGTAGCATCTCAAATGATAAAATGATGTGCTTGTCTGTAACAATTAGTGAAGATGTTGAAGCTCTATGGCATCTGAGGTATGGTCACTTGAATTTTAGAAGTCTTAGTGAATTGAAATCTAAAGAACTGGTGCGTGGTTTACCTAAACTGAATATCATAAAACCTATATGTGAAGTGTGTGTGAAAAGCAAGCAAAGTAGGTTGCCATTTGTATCTGAAGCACCTAAAAGAGCAAGTGTAGCATTACAAGTAATTCATTCTGATATTTGTGGACCTTTTGAGGTAGCTTCTTTGGGCGGTAGTAAGTACTTCATTACCTTTGTTGATGAATTTAGAAGAATGATATGGTTGTATACTATTAAGCTTAAGAGTGAAGCTTTGGAGATATTCAGAAAATTCAAAGTCTTAGTAGAGAAAGAGAGTGATAAAGCTATTAAGATTTTGAGGACAGATGGTGGAGGTGAGTATACATCTAAGGAATTTGAAGCTTTCTGCATGAATCAAGGAATTGATCATGAAGTAACAGCTCCATATACACCACAACACAATGGACTTGCAGAAAGAAGGAATAGAACTTTACTTGACATGGCTAGAAGCATGATTAAGCAGAAGAATCTACCACACAAGTTTTGGGGTGAAGCAGTCACCACAGCTGCTTATATTCTAAACAGATGTCCTACAAAGAAGCTAAATTTGAAGGTACCAGAAGAAGCTTGGTGTGGAAGGAAACCTAGTGTGAAGCATTTCAAGGTGTTTGGCTCTTTGTGCTACAAACATGTGCCAGATACTAGAAGAAGTAAGCTTGAAGATAAAAGTGAGATTATGATACTTATAGGTTATCATCCAACTGGTGCATACAAGCTTTACAACCCTGTAACTCAGAAGGTTCATATCAGTAGAGATGTGATAGTAAATGAAGCTGAGAAGTGGAAATGGGAAAGTGAACTTGTATATAGCAGTAAGGTTCAGCAAAGCTATATATATCCTGATTCAAGTGATGAATCAGAAAATGAAGAGGGTCAGGAAGATGTTGAAAATGATCCAGAAGGAAATGTAGCACCAATAAGGCCTCAAAGAGCCAGACAAGCACCTAGCAGGCTGAATGATTGTGAAATCATTCCTAATAATGCAGTGAATGATGAAGGTGATCTTATTCATTTTGCATTGCTAGAAGATTCTAAACCAATCAATTATAAAGAAGCACTAAAAATTGATGTGTGGAAAAGAGCTATGATAGAAGAACTGCAATCAATTGAAAGGAATCAAACCTGGGAACTTGTTAACTTGCCAGACAAGAAAAAGAAAATTGATGTGAAATTGGTGTTCAAAGTGAAGTTGAATCCAAATGGCAAAGTTTCAAAGCATAAAGCAAGACTGGTGGCTAGAGGCTTCTTGCAGAAACATGGTATTGATTACAATGAGGTGTTTGCTCCAAAAGCAAGAATTGAAACCGTGAGATTAGTAGTGGCTTTTGCTTGCAAAAATGAGTGGACACTCTATCATTTAGATGTCAAGTCAGCCTTTCTAAATGGTACACTCGAAGAGTTAGTGTTTGTGTCACAACCTCCAAGTTTTGAGATTGCAGGCAAGGAAAATATGGTGTACAAACTCTATAAGGCCTTATATGGATTCAAGCAGGCCCCTAGAGCATGGAACAAAAGGATTGATCAGTTCTTAATCCATATAGGCTTCAGAAAGTGTTGAGTTGAGTTTGGTGTATATGTTCAAAATCTCAGTGATGAACAAACTATCATAATCTGTCTGTGTGTTGATGATCTACTCATTACTGGTAGCACAACATCAGAGATTAAGAAAGTAAAAGATAAACTAAAGTCAGAGTTTGAAATGACTGATCTTGGTAAACTTTCATTCTTCTTAGGAATGGAATTTGTGAAATTAAGGAAAGGAATGGTTATGCATCAGCAGAGTACATAGGTGAATTGTTAGAGAAGTTTGAGATGGAAAGTTGTAACTCAGTCTCAAATCCATCAGAGACAAACTCAAAATTAGATGAGTGCAGTGAAGAAGAGAAAGTAGATTCAACCAAGTTCAGACAAATGGTTGGGTCATTGAGGTACCTATGTAACAGCAGGCCAGATATTTGCTACTCAGTCAGTGTGATTAGCAAATTCATGCATGATCCAAGGAAACCTCATCTGATAGCTGCAAAGAGGTCCGTAGATACATCAAAGGAACTATGGATTATAGCTTGTTATTCCCTAATGGAAGTATAAGTGAATTGAATGAGCTCATAGGGTACTCAGATAGTGATTGGTGTGGGGACTTAACTGATAGAAGGAGTACTTCAGGCTATGTCTTCAAGTTTAATGATGTTGCTATATCCAGGTGCACCAAGAAGCAACCTGTTACTGCACTCTCATCTTGTGAAGCTGAGTACATTGCAGGAACTTTTGCAACATGTCAAGCTTTGTGGTTGGATTCAGTGATGAAAGAGTTCAAGTGTGAAGTTGTGAAACCTCTAACACTGAGAATTAACAACAAATCTGCCATAAGTCTTGCTAAGAATCCAATCTTTCATGGTAGAAGCAAGCACATTGAGACTAGATTCCATTTCATTAGAGAGCATGTGACTAATGGAATGATTGAGGTGCAGTACTGTCCTACAGAACTGCAACTTGCAGATGGCTTCACTAAGGCTTTGAAGCTTGATAGATTTGAGTTTTTGAGGAAGAAACTTGGTGTTCTCAATATTCAGCAGTTATGAATTAAGGGGGAGTGTTAAGACTTAATCCATAACTGCCACTTAGCAAGTTAGTTAGAAAATTTGTTACAAAACTTGTTAGTTAGTGAGATAACTTGTGCTACAAGCAAGTGATATATGTGCCTATAAAAGACTTTGTAGTGTATACATTCAATACTCAATGAGATTCACATTACAATCAAAAACTCTCTACATTCTTCTCTCTTTTAGTTTTCTGTTTTGTTCATTGCTTTTCATCTTGCTTAAAACAGTTCATTTCAATAAGCACTTATGTTGCGCAAATTGATTCTAGATTGATCCAACAAAAGTGAAGTATTACACATAAATAAGATAAAGAACCTCTGAAATAATTTTGTCTATATTTTAAGAGATTTATTTTCATGTTTCAAATATTATATATGAAATACTCAATGAATGAGACATAGATGAAATGAAATATTTTACCGGTGTTTCAAATATGCATAGTAACTCTTGAAGATTTTGCTGTGAATTAACTTAATTTGATATTTTCTACATATCCAAAGTTTGGATGAAACTCCGTAGGAAAACTTTGTTTTTGTTAAAGAACTTGCTGTGAAAGCATTCTAGTAAAAAAAATATGCATACAATATTATCTTACACAATTTAATTAAAACTGCATCTATATATTAGATACTTAATTACCTTTGTTTTTATCATGAATATGAGTGGCAATGTAGCCACACAAAAATGTAAGTATTAAGTTAATGTAATCTGTATGCCTAGAATTGTATCTAATAGACTCATGTATGCTTTTTTTTTTTTTGAGCAAAGACTCATGTATGCTTATAAATGCATGAATATAATTATGTGATAATCATGTTATCTTTATTTACATCTTTATTTATTACAATTCATTTCACATGATAATCATGTTTTTTTGACATAGACATGATAATCATGTTAGCCACACATGATTGTATCTAATGGGAAACTAAATTATTTGTCAACTTATAAATTATTAAAGCAGAAACACATTTTCGCAATGCACTTTGGAACACCAGGTGTGGCACACATGTGATCACAATCTCCGTCTTTCTCGCAATCATAAATTTCTATTTCTATAATGTAAACCATAAAATAATTAGTGTCAATAAAAGAGATGAAAGATTGTGTATAAAATAAAAAACAAAATTTGAGAGGATAAAAAAATGTACGTAACTTCAAGGTTATTCTTACGAGAGTAAATAACTTCAATGGTATGAATATGAGAGGTTATTCTTGTGTGTGTGAGGTCAACCAAGGTTGAAAACTGGTTAAACAAACACTAAGAAAAAAGTGAGCATTACTTGCTAGCTAGTTCCTAACCCAATAGCTAGTACGAGAGGAATAGTTCAATGTTTATTTTTTTCTTCTTCTAATGAATGCTTACTTACCTTGGCTTTAATTAACTCGTTTGAATATTATTTAATCTAATCTAATGTTTCGTAACTGTCCCATTATTAAAAGTATAAAGTGCTAAACATGCCTAACGGTCCGTGGCATCTACATTTACCGTAGGATTCTCAAGTCGTTTTGTTTTTCAATTTTTTATTCTTGTAGTGAGATAAAAAATATACTTTTTGGACAAAAGAATTTTTTTTTTAAGAGGTTGAAGATTGCTTCAAATAGCCTTGAGCCAGCAAGGAGCATGTATGATTTACAATTAAAAAACTATAAAGTTACATTCAATCAATTCAATCTAACTATCATCACTAAAAAAATTAGAATTATTGTGTTTAAAGTTGCAAACTAAACGAACTCTGGGTAGGTGACCACATGTCACAGCATGGTCCATGATTTACATAAGAAAAACTACATCTATATTAAATTACAACTAGTTTTGAACTCAAGTTCGCTCCACTGTTTTTTTAGTTATTGTCCACTTTGTGTATTGTATGAACAATCATAGTCGTTTGTAAGAGATACTTTAGTTTAAAGAGGAGGCATAGGCTACGGTAGGAGACCTGTATAGGTCTCTTACCGTGAGAGACTTGTTTTTTTTTTTTCCAAAACGCAATGTCTAGTACAAAAAATGCACGGTTTAGTACAAAAAATGCACACGGTCTAGTAAAAATGCACGGTCTAGGGCAACAAATGCACGAACCGTGCGAAATTTACTGACAGAAAAATGCACGGTCTGATGTCAGACTTACAAAAAATGCACGGTCTAGTACAAAAACGCACGGTCTAGGGCAACAAACGCACGAACCGTGCGAAATTTACTGACAGAAAAAATGCACGGTATGATGTCAGACGTGCACTTTTCAGTTTTTTAGCTGAAAAAATGCACGGTCTGATGTCAGACCGTGCACTTTTCACTTTTAAGTTTTTTAGCTGTAAAAAAAAAAATTCAGTAGTCTTTTACGGTAGGAGACCTAATGCAGTCTCCCACCCTAAACGGCGCCGAAAGAGGAGTGTGATTGTTTATAAACTGTCCTTAAGGAGGTCTAAAGAGTTTGTCAACTCTCAAGGTTCAACCCCAATCTAATGTATTATGCTTCAGTGCATTGTTTGTTTTGAGTGTTTTTTTTTTGACAAGAAAAAAAAAATGGTTGATAGATAGATGAATTATTTAGGTGTTTGATTAATTTCGGTATATAAATGGTTGAATATTGGAATTAGTGTTGGAACAAGACAACAATGTTTGAAGACCTTAAAAAAATGTTTTAAGTCAGGGTTCAACCAGTTTAAATGTGAACCAACATCGGTTTAAATTTAACATTATCTTTCTAACATTTACTCTTTTATAGGTTTTCCTAATAAGGAAGTGGGTATTAGAGAAATTGTCTTAACACTTCTCAATCGTGATTTAGTCTCTGTTCAACAAATTTAAAGTAGTAGAACAATGACTTGGATGTCTCTTTGATTTACATCTGGTTCGATTTTGAAAACATTTCAAGTAGCAAAGCTCCCCGAGAGACTAACATCAATTTGAACCCTCCTGACTGTGATGCCACCTGGGCATCATCTTAGTAGAGAATGATTATCATAGTGAATTTTTCGAAATAGACAAGAGACAGTAAAGTGCGGTGAAGGAATAGAGCAAATATTCAAAAGATGATATGACAACAATGATACCAAAACTACGTTGTGTGTTAAATGTTTCATATCGAGTAGATAAAAAATTTGTACGTGAATACAATTTTATAGCGTGCTCAATAAACAATATAAATTTTTTTCTGAAAATATAAATTTGACATTTTTATGTACTCAACGGAAATATATTTTTTCTAGAGAATTATAGGGTAAATGAATCTCTTTTGAAAATTCTTGTTCGAAATCGTCCAATCAACTATTAATTTATGGTAGCTTTTGCAATACTTAATTTATGTGTTTGATTAATATTGTTACATAAATGGTTGAATATTAGAGTTATTGTGTTTAAAAAATCTGAATTGCATGTAGTTAAAACTTCATGCAAGAGAGATTTGACCATCTGATCTAAATGACACTGTCCAAATTTAGAGTAGCTTTATTTTTATTATTTAAATTGCTTTAAATCTGGATTGTTTGATCTTGGTCGACGACCAAATCACTCTTGACTGCATGCAATCCAAATCTGTTTAGAAAGACGCCAATATTTTTAAAAATCGTAGTTCAATTAGTTTAATCTTGAACTAGCATGGTCTACTATTTGTTTATTAATTAAGCAATTTTGACTACAATTTTGTCTCATTTTATATGGTTTTAAGCCGTTGAACAATGATCCAAATGCCTAGTTAGTTTGATGTTTGACTCAATTTCTAAAACATTGAAAGCAACAAAACTTACAGGGACTAGCCTCTAGGCAAAACCTCTTGAATGTGATACCTATTGGATTATAGTATTTGAACACACATGAATTAGTAATAACTTTTATATGTGAACAACCATTAGGAGTACGGTATTTGAACCTAACACCCATAAATTACTAACAACTTATGTGAACACCCATTACATACACTCTATTTAACAATGTTCTTTCCCTCCCTCTCTCTCCATATTACATCATTATACATATCATATTCTCTATATCTTCTTCTTTCAATGTGTCGTTGAGTTATTTGACGGTCCATCAAACATTTTCATTTTACAAATATAGAGATGAGTTACTAAAATACTGTGATCAAATATTGCAAAACATTGAAAAGAAGATAACTACGATGATATGTTAAAACAAATATTGTGTGTTAAAAGTTTCACATTAAGTACATGAAAGTGAGCAATACATGCTTAAATCAAAAAGCTAGTCTACCTATGACTCTCCTCGCATGCTTAATTCCAAACAACGTGACAACCGTCCTCAGTTATTTATACATCAATTATACCATTGTTTAATTGTGTTGGTTATTATTCACACATTATCTTTTTTTTCCTTTCCCCAATATGAATAGTATAACCCGCCAAGCTGGACTTTGACAATTGACAATGAATAGCTCAATTCACTTGATCCATATCCAACTTTAGGTGCACACCAAAACAACACTCACTCTTCTATATATTCCTTCCACAACCCCCTTTCAACTTTCATAAACATATTCCTTCCATAACCCCCTTTCAACTTTCATAACCATATAAACCATACACAAACCAAGTACAAGAAGAAAAAAAGTAGAAAACCATTATTTTCCATATTCCTAACTACATATCATATATCTAATATCATATCATATACATAACCAACACCATATACTTATATTGTTCTCAACTTTGTTCATCAAAAAATGGGTGTTGTACGTACATGTGAAATTAAGAGATCAAAGCTTGATATCTTTCACCGGAATCTAGTGGCGGCTGCCGGCATACACCGGAGAAAAGACGATGAAGGATTGAGAAAAAACAGCCTATTTTCCTCTTTAGATGATGAAGATATAGGAAAAACCTTGGTTTGTGTCACTAGTGGTGTTTCTTATCTGGGTCTTGCTTTGGTCAACCATCTTTTGGTCTTAGGTTACTCTGTCCGAATAATCGTTGACAACCCAGGTTGGTTTCTCTTTCTTAATTCCTTCAAAATTTCATTTTTCTTAATCTATGAAAAATAAAAAAAACTAGTTCTTTGATTTATTTGTTCCAAATTCATATCCTTATTTGTTTAAGGTTTATAGTTGCTCTTTGTGTTTTTCTTAGTTAACGTGTTTTTCTTTGAAAATAAAAATAAAAATTATCTCAAAGAGTCGAACACCGAAATTTACACACACATTAAGTGTGAAGAAGAGGGGATATTGCAGGCTTCATAGCATATTAAATGTTCTTGTATTATTTTATCATCTGAGTTAAAGTTGAGTAAAAAATGAAAAACAGTTTTATTCATTGGGGGTGTTGAGTAAAAATAGTTTTCACAACATATGATTTTCTTTTCATGGTAGGTGAGAGAAAGAAAATGTGAATAATAATATGGAAACAAGCAAGAGGATTAAAATATAAAAATAAAACTGTAAGTTGAAGGCAATTGGCAAAGTGACAATGTTAGTTTATCTTGATGAAATGTGGTTTAAAGTGTTAAATTTATGTGGGTAGGTATGATAGAAATAGAGGGAATTTCAGCAAAGATGAACCACAAATTCCAACAACTTTGTAGGGTTTTATTTTGTCAAACTTTAGAATTAAAATTAGTGGTCCTCAGGACTTTTTTTTCTTCCTTATTTACTACTTTAAAGATTGTAGATGTGGATGTTTGTGAGTTATACTTGCTGTTAATGTTATACTTGGGAGAGTTTAGAAGAAAATTACAATTTATGATTTATTTTTTTAGAAGAAAATTACAATTTATGATTTTTTTTTAGATTGATAAATAATTAAAATTTAAAAAGTATACGAAACAATTGATAAATTTTATGTGAACACATTCAATTATATTTCAGTTGCTTAAACCATAATACAGTATTATATGAGATTAAAAAATGAAATATGATTAAATATTGAGCTTAATTATAATGCACTCTGGATGTAAAAACAACTGGGAAAGTGAAACTTGATGTATCTAATGTGATATATGGCAGTGAACTAAGATTTATGTGTAGACAATATTACACAGTTTAAGGGCATAATTATTATTTTATGCAATATATATTTTTGTATTATACATTTTTTTTTCTTCTTTTTGTTTGGCTGAACTTTTTCGCTTCTTTCTGTCTTCAATGTAATTTGTGAAGTCTACCAAATAGAATAATTTAAGAAATCTGTTTAGTTAATAAAAGTTAATTTTTTTTTGGTACAATAAAAACATAAAAGTTAATTTTTATTAAAGGTCAACTGAATATTTTGCTCTGTCAAAAAAATAAACTAAAGATTATACGGCACAGCGTGTGACATGTGACATGTGACTATGTGAGTGTGGTGTAGGGCACACGTAGGGCCATTTTTCTCCACTTTTTTGGTCTTTTTCGTACGTACATATGTATAAATTTCAATTTGCAAATTATAATAGGAAGAATGTCACATTTTTATTATTTTTTTATTTATGATGATATACAAATACGACCATGCATATTGATTATTCAAGTCTCCAATTTTGAATAGGAATTGGTCTCTTCCTTGAGATATTTTTTTTTACGGATCTTTCTTGAGAGATATCTGTACTTAAAAAATCCTTCAAAAAAAAAATCTATACTTAAAAATAGCCGACTTATATTAATCATGCACTATCCTTTTACTTGTATTTTATTTATTATATGTTCACAAACACCCAAAGAGTGTTGCTACGAGAAATTGTGATCGGTGAATTAAGATAATTTTTTAAGAGAAATTTTTATTGTAATGATTTTTTTTAAACATTGTGTGTGTAATATTTTGTAGACTATATAGTATAATAACTATTAACACAACATCTGTCAAAAAAAAAAAACTATCAGCACAACAAGAAACGAAAGCTCACGTGATTCACACACAAAAAAAAACTCACATATTATTCCGTCCCAAAATATAAGTAAAAATGAGTCAACATAAGTTGATGTATTTGGTACAAATTTTGAACCAAATACATTAACTTTTGTTGGCCAATTTTTGCTTATATTTTGGGAGGGAAGGAGTATGTGGACTCCAGAGAAAAAAAAAAAAAAAAAAGAGAAACTCACATGTGGATATGACCCCACCTATGTCGATTTCCATTTTCTTTTCTATATACAATCTCTATAATATATAACTAACTTGATGTCTATTTTCCTCTAAAAAAAAGTTATTGTCTATTTTATTTATCTTTTTGTCAACTTTATTTACCCCTAAACTTTAGATGCCCCAATTTATGTGACTAATCACTTGGTTAAGTAGTGTTAAGTTTGTGGCAGAGAATCAATGTTCGATCTCCACATAACATAATTTTGAAAAGGGCGCGAAGAACTTTAAATTAATTTAAAAACACGAGTTCAGATTAGTCTCATAGTCGATCTAAAAGTTTGAACTTGTGGAGATACTTTGTAGAGCTATTGAATGGCAAAGGCTCAATTTATTGTGGCTTCCTACCAAAAAAGATTGTAGTCTTGTAGATGACGATTATATTGAAATAACACATATTGAGAAAAATATACACAATAATTTATGCAAATAATTTAAATTATGAATCTAAAATAACACATTGAGACATTATGAGTTAATTTTTGCACACAATGATCAATCATATTTTACTACGTAGTGCATGTTGCCATCTTGTAAGGAGAAGATAAATAACTTAATGTATTGAGATAGGTTTTGATATTATCATATAGTTTTCGGTTGATTTTCATTCAATTACTGAGTAGGATACCCATATTTATAACACTGTCTAATGTGGGACTAAATGTTAATAATCATAATTCAAGACGTTTATGCTATATTCAAGTTTGAGATAGTGGTACTCTACTAGAAAAATACCAAAATAGAATTGAGTAGAAAGCTAGCTAGGTCTACATTTAAATTTGTTATTGTATTCGTTTGTGGTAAACATTGTATTTGAAAAAACCAAACAAACTACTATAATTTGGAAGCATCAATGCAGCTCTATTTTTTAGCCTAAATGTTGCTATCAATGTTTTGTTGTTTACGTGTACGACATTCAAATTGATATGATATATGATATTGGTTGTAATTAATTAATGTAGGAGACATAGAGAAATTGAGGGAAATGGAAAGACATGAAGAGATGAAAAATAATTTGGAAATAATAATTGCAAAGCTAAATGATGTTGATAGTTTGGAGAAAGCATTTGAGGGATGTCGTGGCATTTTTCATACCTCTGCATTTACCGACCCTGCTGGTCTCTCTGGATACACTGTAAGTTTCTTTCTTTCTTTGTGTTTGTTTGATTAATTATTTACTTTCTTTTTTCTTTTGTATGCAAGTTATGTCAGTGTTTTAAAAATCGACTTTGTGGCCGACTCAGACAATGGTACTAGGTCATTAGTCAAACTATTTATCCATTGGTTGAACCACATGATTCAGTCGAATGATTCGATCATGTGATTTTGTTTATATAAAATAACATTGAGTTATACGGTCCAAGGTGAACCAATATTTGAAAATTACTAAAAGAAACACTAATGTCGACATGCGGCTCTAAGAAGTAGAAGTTCACAATTCCTTTCATTTTTAAGACTAAAACGGTAATTTAATCGGACTTGGATTTGCTGCTTTAAAAAATCCACACAGTTTTATATCATGGCCGTTGGATCTTTATTGGATGGTATAGATTGTAACTTTTTCAAACCATTGCCTTCTGGTATATATACGTTGATCCAATGGTTGAGATCGAAACTGTTTTTTTTTTACTACACCAAATCTATTTCTAATTTAATCAAGGTCGATTTGACAAAAAAAAAATGTAAAATAAATGAGTTGAGTTTTTAGACACCTATTTTTTCGTTTCGCCAAATTGATATTTCTAATCTTAAATGTTACAACAAGGAAGATCACAAACTTCTACTTTCAAATATTAACGTCAATTATCGTAAAAGGTTTCATATTTTTGAAGTGCTCGTCCATAGGATAGGCCCTTTGAGGAAAAATGTATCCTTTTTGTAATAAATTTTACCTACCACGTAACTTATATGAATGGCACTTTTTGTATTGGGAGACAAGAATTTGATGTAGTAAGAAAGTGGTTATAGTCTTGTAGACTTTGGCCACTACATGTAGTTCAATAGATTTAGAACAACTCTAACACTATCTTAAAAGTGACAATGTCGAGTGACTAAAAACCAACCTAAATTTAATAAGTGTTTAATTACTTGTTATATTTTGTAGTACTTCAAATATAATAAGGTCTAAAAATCATCTCTTGAAAATAATTGATTCCTAAAAGCTTCAATTTTATCCTTGCAACTTTAAACTTTTGACATATCATACCTTTACAGCTAGTATATTAACTTTAACTTGGTGTAATTATTGTGAGAATATCTACAATAGAAAGTGTTACTATGTTCTTTTTTTGGGTACAAGAAAGTGTTACTATGTTACTATATATAAGTATATATATCTAATAAGCAATTACTTATGTATAATATATAGAAATCAATGGCTGAGATTGAAGTCAATGTAACTGAGAATGTGATGGAAGCATGTGCAAGAACACCTTCAATTAAAAGATGTGTGTTCACATCATCACTGGCTGCTTGTATTTGGCAAGACAATGTGAATTCAGACCTTACTACTCCTATTATTAACCATGGCTCATGGAGCAGTGAATCACTCTGCATAGACAAAAAGGTAAATTTCCTCATCTATTTTCTTTTGTATTTTCTTTTCTTCATTTAGAACATTTTATGTAGGTGAGATGACATATTTTATGACCTTAATCTTTTAATCAATATATTAAAAACTAGACTGAACCGATCTGTTCAACTGGTTGAGTTGGAAATCGACCAATTCATAGATTGGTTTGATTCACTTATACCTTATTTGTCGTCTAATTCAACCATAGTTAAACCGATTGAACCAATTAAAGCATGATTTGAAGGTCTCACCAATTCGATAGTGGATCTGATTTTTAAAATATTGCTTTTAATTATATGGCAGCTATGGTATGCATTAGGCAAGATGAGGGCAGAAAAGGCTGCTTGGAGAATAGCCAATGAAAGAGGTTTGAAACTCACTACCATTTGTCCAGCACTTATCACAGGTCCTGAATTTTGTCATAGGAATCCAACAGCAACAATTGCTTACCTCAAAGGTACTATGTAACCAAAGTCATTGTCCAATTTCTTGTGCAAAAAAAAGTTTTGTTTGGATCATACTTTATCATCTTTTTACAACTTATAATTAATTACTTCTTAAAATTTGTTTATTAGGATTGTTAAATATAATATTGAATATCTGTGTGAAAATTCTACATTATTAGTAATAAAAATTGATAGAACTATTAGTAAATTTGTATATAGTTGTTAACTCTAGATGAAAGTTTACGTTGGATCTTTACTAGTAGAATCTAAAAATTTAAAATGCAAATGCAGGAGCACAAAAAATGTATTCTAATGGTTTGCTAGCAACAGTTGATGTAAAGAAAGTGGCTGAAGCTCATGCATGTGTGTTCAAGGAAATGAATGAAAATGCTTATGGTAGATACATTTGCTTTGATAATGTAATTGATGCTCAAAGTGAAGCAGAGAAGCTAGCAAAGGATATTGGAATGCCTAAAGAAAAGATATGTGGGGATGCATCAAACGGTTCTTTGCAAAGATTTGAGCTATCGAATAACAAGTTATGGAGTCTCATGTCTAGGCCAATTAGGTGCTCTAGTGAGTACTAGTTGAAAATCATGAAATCATGGCATGCCTTATCTCCTAAGATTTGGCATTTCTTTGTCTTAGGAGTTGATAGAAAATAGATGAGGTATGCTTTTATGGGGTCTATGATGTAGTGTCTCATATGGGTAACATGTAGTTTGTTTAGTAAGGCTTGTATTCATTTATCGTCAAATTTTATTTATATCTTTATTCAATTTTGTTAAAAATGAAACTAAATGTGTACATAGTAAATAGTTTAACCAAGTGGTTGGACCCAAATAATTAATGAGCTACGTGAGCTTTGGTTAAAACCGGTTTAAAGTTGTTTGATCCTTAGCTGAAACTGTCCTTAATAAATTATCTTGGAAACTTAATTATTCTTTTATTTCTAGGAATTTATGGACAAAAGTAATTTTTATAAAGTATATTCAAATACCGATATAAATATATTTCAACAGAGTTGGACATACAATCAGATTTTTTATGCATATGGTTAGAGGTTTGAGTCTAAATATGCATTATTGGAAGAGGTCATGCCCTTAAGAAGTGCCTTGGAGGATTGATCTCTAACCATCAAATGTATTTAAACGATAAGATAATTATTTATTCATGTAATTGTTGGGCATGGAGGTCATTGTAAGACATAAATTCAATAATGTGTGGGAGGAGTTTGTTTTTGTTCTCTACAAGTGACTTCAATAGTTCAATCCGATTGTCAGCTCTATATTATATGTCAAAAGTCTACCTACCAACTTGGGAAGGAAAAGAATACTCTCGTAGATTTCCATTGGGTAAAGAAAATGAAGTTGTCGAAGTCCATATATTACTTTGCTTGTTTGAGGCTTAAGTAGTTTGTGATGGACCACAAATGAGAAATACTGTCCACATTATCGTGGTTAAATCAAATGGCATTATAATGAAAAAAGGTTTTGATAAGTTTAATTTTAGCACATTTCAAGTCCACATTGCTATGTATCCTACTTGTTTGAGTTTGGCGAAAATTGCTTGTCTTAATTTGGAAAGCTTGTTTTTCTAGGGTCGCAATAGAATGCAACCTTTTTTTTTTTTTTGGCTAAGTATGTGAAACATCAATGTGAGTTTGAGAGGCACTTCCTCTATTCTTTAATGAATGACCTATTTGATTATTTCACATATTTCACCTTTAATATTTTTAATTCTCTATTATAAAAATTAGATATTTTAAAAATATTCATCGAGACAGATCTATCTACATCTTATATCTTACTTTGTCTTTATATATTAGTAGAAAATATAATCAAAGTATGTTATGTGAATAGTACACATAATCAAACTGGATCACCTATTGTGAAACAAGTATGATATATGATATAGTTCGTTATAATTTTTAATGCAGAGGAAATAGAGAAATTGAGGGAAATGGAAAGACATGGAGAGATGAGAAATAATCTGAAAATAATATAATAATTGCAAAGCTAGGTGATGTTGATAGTTTGGAGAAAGCATTTGAGGGATGTCGTGGTGTTTTTCATACCTCTGCATTTTCCGACCCTGCTGGGTCTTTCTAGATACACGTTGAGTTTCTTTCTTTGTTTATGTTTGTAAGTTAGTTTAATTAATTATTTTCTCTATTTCCTTTTTATATTATATATGCAAGTTCAACGAGTGTTTTAAAAACTTATTCAGTTATCAACTCAAGAGTACCGAATCATTGGTCAAACAATTGGTTATTGGTTGAACCGTACAATGGAATCGAATAACTCAATCATATGACTAGATCTTTATAAAAAAAAAAAAAAATAGAAGCTGAATTCTACATTTTAACATAGTTGGACATATAATTAGATCATTTATGCATATGATTGAGATCAGATCAGATCATCAAATGTATTTAAACGATAAGATCACACCTTTAAGAAGCTGAAGTCACACCTTTAAGAAGTGCATCATAGGATTGGTCTAACCATCAAATGTATTTAAACGATAAGATCAGATCAAATAAAATACAACAATATGAGGAAGGAGTAATTTGTTTTTCTCAACAACGTAACTTAAATTCAATAGTCAGCTCTATATATGTCAAAAAAAATTACGCACTTGGGAAGGAAAATAATACTCTTGTAGGTTTCCAAATTAGGTAAAGAAAATGCACTTGTCAAAGGAAAGCTATGATGTTCTTGTATCAAATTTTCAACAAGATACAAAAATATTTCAAACCAACATTATTTTCATATTTATGTATCGATAAATAAACAAACATTGATACTAAAGTTTGAACCCTAAACAAACATTGTTTGTTTATCAATACATAAGTATGAAAACATTGTTGATTTGAAATATTTTCGTATCTTTTTATTTCATATTTAGGATTTGAATTTCAGACATTTTGTTTATTCACCATGAGGAGTCATTTTTAATTACTATGTTATTTGAAAAAAAAAAACTTCAAAAAAGTTGTGTAGAGCCAACCATCAACGATATTTAGATATTTTCCATTATGACAAGTATGTAACATTGCTATTTTTCTAACATGCACAAGAGAGTTAATTTTTGCACCATGCATTGTCATTTCATACAATTAGATCGCCAAGTCATTCTTACAATTTGATCGACAAAGACATTCTATCCTATATCTGATTTGGCTTCTTTAACAGAACCCACATCACAACCATATTTATAACCATTGCTACTGTGTCACAGCCAACAAATTGGCATTCATCGCAGTCAAATAAACGTCAAAATTAATATAAATAAGCAAAACAATATGGATAAGACCAACTCGTTGTTTCCAACTCGGCTTATCAATATGGATAAAGAGATAATCTTATATACATCACTTATCAATCAATAATAGTTTAAATGAGAACAATTATAGACTACCTTGTCCAGAAAAAAACAATTATAGACTACCATTTTTGATTTTTTTGAAGAAAGACTACCTTGAATAAGAATTCAGAAAAATTGATAAAAAAAAGTCATCTTTTATATCGACATTAATGATATAATTGTCGTTTAAGAACATAAGAAAATTGTTCAAAAAATTAGAATATAGTAGAAGAAAAGGGGAAAATCAGTATAAAAGAAAAGGTAAGAGTTTAGATTTAGAAATAGAAAATCAACAAAAAAAAAATACTGGTTAATTTTCCGACGCGGCTGGCTTGATCTCCGGCGTGGTGGTCTCTGGTGAAAATACTCTAATTAATATTTTTATTTGAGAGTTTTGTTGAGAACACCAAGCAGGTTCTTCTTCAGAACTTAGTTTTATCATCGGAAGCTTATGGTGGTTGGAAAATGAAGAAATGACGGTCTCAGAAATAAACTGTGTAGATCTAATAAATAAAGACAACAATTTTATAGGGGACAAAAAGAAGATCAAGATGGTGGTTTTATTTTAGCATGGGGTGGTCGAAGTTGATGGAAAAAGAAGAGAGAAGGTAGATAACAGTGGTTTCATGGTGTTCTCAGTAGGGGTGTTCGCGGCTCAACTTGAATGTAATTTTGACAAGTTGAATGTGTTTGTGTGTTATTGTGGGTTTTATCTAACTGTTATTAATGATAATATTTATCTTGAATTGACAACAACGAATACAACGTAAATAATCTTAATTATGACATAATTTATTTTGTCATGTATATTTACCTTATTATTGTGTTGTTTAGCTATAATTAAAATTAATTACATTTTTTAATCAAACCAACGTCATTAGTAGAGTGTTTTGAACCGTGTGTTGCATGAGTTGTAACACTAGTTAAATTACAAAATACTACCACATGAGAATGAATAATGATTTATACACAGCACATTCTTTTGGTCGATCACCTCAATATTGACCAACCTACTAACTTAGAAGACCGCCAATTTGGCAACATACAACCAAAAACTCATCTCTGCAAACGGACAAAAGTTGGATACCACATGATATTAGAGTGTAGGATTGTGTGATATTAAACTCCTCAAAATGGATATGAATGAGTTCTCTTTGACAAAATTGCTTACTAATTTTGAATTAATATGACTCATTCCCTTATCAATCAGATGTTTAACATCAAAAAATGAAAAACGCAAAAATATTGTGTATAGTTTCTCCAAACTTATTCATTTTTACGATGAAACCAACGGAAACTTGTTGTTCATCGAAAGTGAAATTGTGTGACTAAATGATTGAACCCAAGTGATTAATAAGTTCCAACGTTCAAAATAAGTCGAATTTGATTCTTAAATTATTATTTTTTATCAAACTTTAATTACTGGATTTCAAATTATCTAGATCCCTTCTTATGAGAACCAGATAATAAACAATAAAAAAGTGAAATTGTATAATGTCTAACGAACAAAGATTTATGGAAAAATTTCAACATAGACAACACCTTAAAATAGATCAAGAATAAAAACTCACCACCTGATTTCACGTAAGGTGGTGGAGAGTCAAGGGATATATAAATAATAAATTGTGTGTCACACGAGATCAAATTCATAGCATAGAGAATGAAAAAACAGAGTAAATGCAAAAAAAGAGGGTAGGGGTGTATAAAGAGAATGGGAACTAAAGTGGTGGCTGACTCAATTTATAGACAAGAAACTAGAAATAGAATGAGAATCTCACATGCTGAAGTGGAAAATAAGCTAATAATTAATTTATTAAGGAAAAATAATTTATTTTCTAATAATATAACAAATTAAGACATTGACCAAAGGTCAAAAAAATTTATCCATCTTTTTCTTACTCCCCAGGTCAAAGATTCCTTTCTAAATGGTTTGAAGCAGAAAATTGAAAAAAGGTGAAAAGTAAATGAGAAAGATGAAATTGGATATTGTTGAAGATAGAAATAACAATGCAGCGTCTACTGCCCACTTTCTTTCTTTTCTTTGGTACACATTTATGTGGTACACAGTACTAATTTTTGGGTGAGTTCTACGATTCTTCGTGAATGCTCATTATAGATCAATACTTCATGAGTGGGTTCATTATAGATCAATACTTAGAATTATCAAAATTCCAAAGACAAATGATTATATTATATATAAATTAAAATTCATAACTCTTTTCATATTTATGACTAAAACGACGACTTAATTGATGTTAATTCAATACGAACTACATATTTACTTTATGTTGTTGTAATCGAACTTGTATCAATTAGGTCACTATTTTAATTGTATAAATGAAAAGGACCATTAACATCTACTATCAAGAGACGATATTTGTCGTCGTTAAAATTTTAAACATTTTTTAAATAATAGTCTACAATAGACCGCTTATAATCCTTAAAAAAAAAATAGACCGCTTATAAAGTAGTCCATATTTCTTTCCAAAAAAAATAGTCCATATTAAAATTTATTGCTTGATGATAGTGTTTCGTAGACATTTTTAATTAGGTCAAACACACAATGAGATTAGGTCAAATACACACTGTCACCGTAAATGATAACTAAAACACGAGAGTAATAGTGAAATATTCATTCCCTCTCAAATTATAAATCACATTGTCTCAAACTATAAGAATCTTTACGATATCAATTAAACATTAATATTGTTTTCCTATCATGTTGTTTACTATTTACTTCTCTTCTTTCTTCTAATATCTTTTAGTTTAGTTTACTCGTGCTATTGATGAAATATAATTTTGTATAATGACTTATGATTTCCTTTTGTCATACGAAATTAATTATTTTTCCATACTTTATTGGAAATTGTCCTGCAACCGACAAATCGATACCAAATTGTGTCTTGAGAAATGAAGCGTATGTTTAGTTATGCGGCGAAAAAAATACTTTATGAGAATTGATTTTGACGGAATTAAATTTTGTTTAAAGTAAGTTGAAAGGAAATCAATTTATGTTTGAATATATTAACCAACTTTCATGCTATGGTTTCTGAGAATTTTCGAAGCTAAATATTTTCCAAATGAGAGTTTTTTAGGGATCATCTTTGAGACATAATCCTAGTAATGTATGGTGTAGCATCCAGACATCTCAAATTTTGTTGAAGGTAGGATACCGTCGGAGAATTGGTGATGGCCCTTTGATTTCAATTTAGAATACACCTTGTCTTCGGAATAGGTGCATACTCGATTAACAGTGCTTATAGGGTTTGTGTGAATGTGTTAATAGATCAGGATGATTGAAATTGTGGGGTGATTGAAATAGATTATGGGCACCACTTATCCCTCTTAAGGTTAAACATTTTATGTGACGCGTTGCGATAAGATTTATGAGTTAACTCACGTTGGCACTTTTAAAAAGTGATTGAACCGATCTTAAAAGTGTCGGCGTGAGTTAACTTATGCTAAAAAATGTTAAGCGTGAGTCAACTCACGCTGAATTAAGTAAATGATCCGTTTTAAAAGGGAGAAGAGCAATTTTCTAATGAGTATTGTGTTGGATTGGGATTGGATTTGCAGTTTGGTTTAGTTTGGTTGTTAAAACTATATTAAAAAAAATTATAGAGACCAAAACATGTCATTTTTTTATGAAGACTAAAAATGAAATTTGATATATTTATAAGGATCAAATCAAACGTTTTTTGCATTTTCAGTCTAGATTGGTTCAATTATGCTGTTTTCTAATGCATTAGTTCAATTGTGAACACCTAACTGGTGTTGAATTTTATTTTCAATTATTTATATAATATATAATATTACAAAAAAAATTGACATAAAAATATAAATATAAATACATTCATAGTTTTCCTACAAAAATTAAGAAAAAGACATTTTTTGTAGTGAGAATAATATTTTCTAACAGGAATGTGTTAGTTAGTAAAAACAAAGTGGGAACTTGAGTTGATTGATGGAATCAGTTTTCAAAGAATTCACCAGGTTTAGAGGACTTTTTTTATTTATAAAAATACAAACTCTCTTTAACAAAACTAAAACACGTTAATAAAAGAACAAAAGAATTCACCAGGTTTAGAGGACTATGTTATACTTAAATAGCCAACTAAAAAGCATAATAACGCATTGAAAACTCTAAAAATAAAGGGTTAAATAAGTTTTTCGTCCCTATAAATATAACGAATTTTGATTTTAGTCCCTATAAAATAAAATTGAATGTTTTCATCCTCACAAAATTTTTTATTTTGTTTTTAGTCCTTAATGGCCAATTTATATTCATATGAATGTCAAGATTATAATTCTTTTATAATTAAGATGTATCAATGTTATGTCTGTTTATTATGTTCAACATTTATATATTCATATTATATTTAAAAAATGTCAAAATGATGTCAAAATTATATCCATTATGGACCAAAACTAATACAAAAAAAATTGTGAGGATGAAAACATCTCATTATATTTTTTAGGGACTAAAATCAAAATTTGTTATATTTATAGGGACGAAAAACTTATTTAACCCAAAAATAAAATAGTACAGCGTTAGGGAGTTTATTCATACAAGAACAAGACCAACTCTTTCTTTACTGCCTCTATTAATCACTAAATTTGGCCCCAACTAATGGCTCACTTACCACCATATGACATACTTTTTCTCACATTCTCATTAACACCGCAAGGTTGTGTGTCTTTTTATTGTCCATAAATCAATTTCTAGTCCAATAATACCACCATGAAAAATAATTCCCCCATTACAATCATTTCTACCTTTATCACAGTCAATAGCTCTTGTGATAGTCGACAAAACTTGGTCGAGCACGTCAACAAGAGCCATTTGACCAAGTTAAAAGAAGTTATGGATATTTTTTAAGTCTAATTGTGCATATAAAAATATCAAGAACGTTCAATATATGTACATCACCAAGCAAGACAAAGATTTCGTAATACAACTCTATAAAATGAATAAATAACAAAAGTGATAATTTTCACTAAAAATATCAAAAAACTAAGGAGAATTTCAAAAAATGAACTCAACCCTTAAACAAAAGTCAAGATAGTTGTTTAGTTTTTACAACCCTAAACTTTGTTGACTACTTGATTTTGTCTCTCTAATTGATTCAACTTGATTTTCGTGTACTTTTTATGGTCAACTTTGGCTTTTGATATCGGGTTGGTTAGGCATCTCAACGACTCTTCAAGGCTCTTTATTTCAGCATTTTCTTCAGAATGGAGGTCTTGAGGGTTTTTCCAATAAGTCTCGTTTGGCTTTCAACATTATTTGGATTTCAGCTCTTTTTACTATTTGGAAGGATCGCAATATGAGACATTTTCACAATAAATTGGAACAACTTCCATCTTTATTGGAAAATATTAAACTCCAAGCTTTTTGGTGGCTCAAATCTTATTATGTTATTTTCAACTTTGAGTATTCAGTTTGGAGGTTAAGTCATTTATTATGTTTTCAGGTTGTAACGTAATTTTATTTTTTTTTGCTACATTGTGGTAGCTTGTGGATTTTCCTTCTGTAATTTTTGGATTCTTTAGCTTCCTTTGGTACATCTTGTACTAGCGGAGCTTATGTTGGTTTTTAATATATTTGCTTAACTTCTTCAAAAAAAATTATGTAGTTTTTTATTTTAAAATTGATTTTTTACGGACAAATGTATAGTTGAACAAGATTTTACATGAGTGTAGTTAAATACAAATATCTTCACACGATAAGGAAATCATGTGTATTGTCTATATAATTCTCTCGATTGAGGTTTGCTAGTGACTCACACAACCCTTGAAAGTCAATGGTGTCAAACATTGATATTTGTTTAGTCTTAATTATTTTGTCATTTTTAATTATTTTTTGTATCGATTTTTTATTATTTTGTCTAGTGTGTGAGGTTTTTGAAATCAAGTAGGGCTCAAATATTTTTTTTAAAGGAAAATATTATATTAGTTGTTACTCGTCTCTCTGATCACATTTATAAGCAACTATTCTTTTTTTATTTATTAATTAACTAATGTATATGGACTATATTATAGTACAGATCCATCTATTACTCGATGAATCTGAAAAGATAATATTTATTTATAAATGAGATCGGAGGAAGTATATTACAACAGTTTTGCTTCATCAATGTTTCAACCTCAAATCCAAAACCTTTTTCTCAAAAAATTGAACTCGGACTTTTTTTTCTATAAGCAAAAACTTTTATTGATAGAGAGCAAACTAGCATAAAATGTGAAAAGCAGCTCTAAATTCATCATACAATTAAGAGCCAACACTTTGCCATCCTCTACACTATTATAAATACAATATAATAAAACATTTTGGTTATCATGTGTCAAACATAGCACAAGTCCCTTCATTTATCCCCTGTAACAAAACAATGGTGAGGCCTTAACCATTTAAGACGCGGTACCTAATAGGTACCCTCATTGGAGAGAAATGTTTTAGGGTCTTATAAGACTCCGGGTCTCACTTGAACATCTAATTCTTAAGTTTACCTCACAATATTTTTCATTAAATTAATCATTTTGCAATGTTTGTTTGACATGCTTTGTTTATTGGTGAAACCCATTTAAAACTTTTGTCAGAGATGTCATTTAAGTACTCAAAATTGAGAGTCTCTATTGTGGATGCTCAAAATTGAATAACACGATTATTGCTTATTGACTTCATTAGGCGTGTTAGTTTTTGATACTACCTCCGTTCCTTTTTAATTGTCACTTTTTGACATTTTACACAAACCAAGATAATTAATAAATGCCACTACTTTTGATACAATAATTTTTACTTTTACTATAATAACCTTATTCATTTAATATATCATCTCATATATTTCTCTCTCCGTAATAAATAACTAAGGATAAAATTGGTAAAACATTATTTAAAGTTGCATTGAACTTTGAAAGTGACAGTTAAAAAGAAACAAATTTTTTCTTCAAAAGTGACAATTAAAAAGGAACGGAGGGAGTATTAGTCAAGTTGATTTACACATCTGACTTGGTTCATATCTTGAGTATCTGCGCCTCTAAACCACTTGGTCATTATCATAGAAGAAAAATTACACTTTTACTAGAGATGCCTAACTGATCAGTTTGGGTGGTTTAACTCAAAATTGCTTGTGTAATCTTTAAGTTTGGCTCCAACAACCAACAACCATATTACACACTAATACGAAATTACTTAGTGTGATATACAGAAATCCATGGCTGAAATTGATGTTAGTGTAATTGAGAATGTGATGAACCATGTGCAAAAACACCTTCGATTAGAAGATGAATAACAAATTCACATGATCACTAGTTGCTTTCATTTGACTAGACAATACACGTTTAGACCATACTTCTGCTATTAACCATTTAGACCTTACTTCTAATAAATAACTCAGTTTTTCTAATTATTATTGTTGTGTCTCATATTTGTAAGTGGTCCATGTCATTCTTGTACCAATTTCAAATAGAGGACTTTTTTATACTTGGCCAATTAAAAACATAACAACCCATTGAAAACTCTAAATATAAAATACTAGTACAACATTAGGGAGTTATTCATACAAGAACTCTAATTGTTCACTAACCACCATATTCTCACAAATCAATTTCTAGTCCAATAATACCACCATGAAAAATAATTCCCCATTACAACCATTTCTACCTTTATCCCAATCAACGACTCTTCTTATTCATTGTCAACAAGAGTCGGCTGACTGAGACAAAGGAAGCTATGGTTGTTGTCTTCATATGTGTTTGGAGGTCTCTGCTACAAGCCTACAACCATTTCTAGCTTTATTTGCAAAGAAGAAATAAAAAAACGAAACGATAGAAAGAGATGAGGCTAATCAAGAAATTAGGGTTGTGGTCACTTGATGGGTTTATTATAGGACAATATTCCTCAATTTGAGAAACAAAAAACCTATTCAATAAAGGTACAAAATTATTTACATAGAAATAATCGTTTTTCAAAAGTCCAATAATATTAGAGATTTATATAATTCCTTTAGCAAATGGCATGACAGTGTTGTTGTCAATGGTGTGATTCCCTACGCCGACATTGAAAAGTATGATCATTTTGTTAAACGAGCATAATCTCACTTAGCAAACTTCCAATAATTTCTCTTTAGTTAACTTAATTTCTCTTTAAAAGAATTACATGTTTGATGGAAATTCCAACGTAACGCCTAAGTGTGACATTTAGGCGCCTAATTGCAACATTTGAGTTGTCATGCAGCTTCCAACAACTTAATAGGGTTAGGAGCTGCAACGACAATCCAAATGCCACAATTAAGTGACTAAGACAGAATTTCCATGTGTGTAATGTTTATAAAGCTTGGGAAGCTCTCGCCTTACGAGGCAGTTTTGTAAGCCATTACTACCAATTATATTTATCACAATTGACTACTCTTATTTGAAGTCCAATTGATTGAGATTCTAATGAGGTGGTTGCGCAAAATTTACTATAGCATTCAACATAATTGATATTGCAATGGTCAAACAAGATGGTACTATTACTAGCAAATTCACACATTGAATAAAAAAAACTAAATTTTGAGCAATCTTGAAGAACAAAAAAACCGTATGTGAATTAAAAATTAACAAAAAATAATCTTAATTATCTTCTCTTTAACGATAAAAATTTACATGGTCAAAGTAAAACAAAAAAATAAACATGATGTTGTCAGAAGTAGCTGGTTGTAATCTCATCTATGAAAATATCAATGGGAATCCGATTGATTTTTTTCATCACTCAACATCATTTTTATCATAAACTATAAAACATCATGAATCAACAAAAAGTTTATATAAATCACATAAATAATAATACATAAAAAACATCAAAAAGTGAGAGTTTGGATTAGAAAAATAAGTTGTTGAACTTTGCAAATTATTTGATAACTGAAAGAAAAGAGCTTAAAAGACTTGAGACAAGAACGAAAGAAAGGGAAGCTATGGCTGCGCAAAGAAGATTAGGGTTTCTGAACTTTGCAATCACAGAGAACATATTTATAGCCATATGTTGGTTAATGGGCTTTGACCATTTTAGGTTAATGGGCTTTGATCACGTAGCCCGTAAATTTAAGGGGATAAAAATGTTATTTAGACACCTAGCAATTACTCTTTAGACAAAAATATCGATGGAGGTATTTCAGTAGTTTTCGATGCATTTGAGCAATTGTTAAATGTATAAAGAGTAGTAATCTCTCAAAAATAATTGAAGGGTGACCAATTTTTTATTTTTCTTTTGGTCAAGGATGACTAATTTATTATATTTTTTAGGTTTTGTGTAACATGAACGAACAACATATTTTTCCATCATGCATATGTATCTTTTTCATCATTAATCAATAAGCCACAATGTATCTCGTTTAATCTAATGATGATACTTTTTGATCTAATGGTAAAGACAAAATTGTGAACAATGTAATACTTATCGCATTTGTATATTATAGAATTAACCTATTTTTTAAGGTTTATTTCTTTCTCCTTAAAAATAAAACCTATGTACACATTTTTCAGTCTATAAGTTGATTTTTAAATATGTTTTGCGGTTCAAAAATAAATTTCTAAAGACATGGAGTTTTCGGGGGTAAAAAGGTGTTAATGGTTCCATTTGCCATAATTTTTTAAGAGTTTTTTTTTTAAGAAGTTAAACTAGTTCGCCTAAATTGACACCGGAGAAAATCAAAACTGAGACTTTGAGCAGGAACACAATCTAAGGTCCCAAGCCAACACCGTCAATTTAAGTGGTTTTTTTAGAGGTGTTAATGGTTGCCAATTGCCTCTCAAACTTCTATAAGATTTCTATGTCTCAAATTTTCTTACTATATTAGCCAACTAAAAACATTATGAAGCACAAGTCATAAATGATTGAGTTGGAGTGACATGTGTAGAATGACCGTGTGTCTTGATTTTTTTAGTGAAATTCTCTTATATAGTCGAGTTGACGATGTGATTTCACGGAAAAGCATGTTACACATGTAATTAAACACAAGGATCTCACCATGACAGGTGAATTGTCGTTTGATTGATTGTATAGTTGCACAAAGAGCTTTTCTAAGTTACCTAGAATGAATTTTTGTTTGTGACTCGAAGGTGCCGTTTGGATAGACTCGGTTGGCCTAGAACAACATTCTGGTATACAATAAATTTAGAGTTGACAAAATGGATTAGACCTACCGAGACGGGTCTAAAAACTCAAAAAAGAATGTAAGTGGTGCAGCAGTGGAATTGACGCTCCCATGAGGTGAAGGAAAAACTAGAACTTCCAGCTTCACAAAATCACGATTCTGCCGCGGAACCAAACATTGACCGAATTCGGAGGCGTTTAATAATCCAGTTTTTTTTATCCTGACCGCTAGAGTCAGAACTCTAACTAGACTAGCCCAACTACAAAAAAAACCCACACAAGCTAATACACCACACAAAAAACATATACAAATTTTCTAAAAAACACTAACCACACAATAACACAAACCTACGGTCCATTTTAAATGCCACACAAAATAACAAGCTAACTTAAAACTAACATTAACATATATTTTGAAGATATGTATAAGAATCATGTTAGGATATAGGAGGTAGTACATTTTGATTTATAAAATCTGTAGCTTTATTCTTTAAGGATTCAAATAACACTTTTTTATGCACTATTGCTTACATTTAGATGCCTACTGAAATTTTGATTATATTCCAAGGAGAGACTCAATAACAAACAGAGTAAACTAAAATATGGCATTTAACCTACTACATTAACAAAGCATTGTCTAAACATCCTTTTTTGTTGACAATTATCTCATTCCCAGTTGGCACTGAATATTTCATTTTGGGTTTATGATGTTACATTATTCTTGTATAATAACGTTGTTCAACTTTAATTTATGTGGATTCATGTCTTATGATTCAACTTCAAACCATTTGAAAATAGGTGAGGTTTAGGTTATCTTTGAAAAAATTGTGTTTGTGTGCATTTACCCGATACTAATGAAAATTAGCCATGTGTAGTTCATAAACAACGCGGTTGATTTTCATTGATGTTAGATAAATTACCCACAATTCTTCAAATTGCAACATAGAAAAAGACCTTGAGAAAAAATGTGAGTAATTGAAGATATGTACTCCCTCCGTCCCTATTTATAAGAGTAGTTTACGAAAAAGTTTTGTCCCTAAATATAAGATCATATACAAATTCCTAGATGCATTGATTACTCTTTTTTCAAATATACCCCTTATTAATACTATCAATTTGTCTTGGTATATGAAAAGTTAACATTAAATATATATTTAATTAAGGGTAATCTAATAATAGTCACACACATTTGAGACAACTTTATTACTCCAACAAATTTTCTTAATGCACGTGATTTTTGTAAACTACTCCTATAAAAAGGGACGAAGGGAGTATAGTTTTTGTATAATAAATATTGTTTCAAAATTTACAATAGATAACGTTAAAAAGTACTTCCTCCGTCCCTTTTTATAGGAGTAGTTTACAAAAATCACGTGTATTAAGAAAAGTTGTTGAAGTAATAGAGTTGTCTCAAAAGTGTGTGACTATTACTAGATTACCCTTAATTAAATATATATTTAATGTTAATTTTTCATATATCAAGACAAATTGATAGTATATTTGGAAAGAGTAATCAATGCATCTAAGAATTTGTATATGATGACAAAACTTTTTTGTAAACTACTCCTATAAATAGGGACGGAGGGAGTACAAATTCTATGCACTAAAATGCAACTAAACCTTAGGAATATCAAAATTCAAAGAATAGTACTCCAAATCGAAAGAGACTCCTTTTCCCTGAAAAACTTACAGTATCATAACATAAAGTTATTTAGTTTATGCAAGTAAAGGTTTTGAACATTAACTTTCAAACCGTCCAAATCTCTCTTTAGAATAAACTAAATCAATTCTAATCTTTTCTCAATTTACTTACTTGCCCCTCATTCATGTATGAACTAAAATAAAAGTTCAAAGTTTTAAATCGCAGTTGCGTTAGTATTGAGATTTTTAGGTTGCATAGAAACACAATCAAATGTGGTTAATACGAGTGTTTTGGATTGCATACAATCATAATCCTATTCATTTACGTTGTCGTTCGGCACATTGTGGATCAAAATTGAATTGTTTGATTTCTAACTCGTATTTTTCTTTTTTAAAAAACATGTCTATTTCATGCATCATATGATCTTGATTTAACAACTATCAATACATCAACTACGTGAAGGTGCAAAATTTCAACTACATGCAATCAAAATCTGTTAATAATGACTTAACCGCAGTGGCGAATACTAAAAGAATCCTAATGTCACAGCGGTAATCACAATTTCAGAACTTTTTTTTGAAATACATTTGACTTGAGTCACTTTTGCTAATTAAGCCCTTTTAATTTTAAAGAAATGCATAGGCCAATGTGGATGCACGTGCCCTCTGCCTCTCACGTGCCTGAATATTGCTCAGGTCAGGTTTAATTAACAAAATCAAACATATGATATGGTCAGACTAAGTGGAAAAAGAGCTAAGAAAAACAGCAACATTTTCCAATATTCCCTCTCATTGGAACTCTTCACCACACACACTTTTCCTTGCTTGTGATCTCTCTCAGACAGTTTTTCTACACTAGTGTATTTGTTTACTAGTATAGTTTACAAAAATTACGAGTGTTATAAAAAGTTATTGGAGTAATAAAGTTGTCTCTAATGTGTGTGACTATTACTAAACTATCCTTAATTAAATATATATTTAATGTTAACTTCTCATATACCAAGACAAATTGGTAGTATTAATAATGAGTATATTTGAAAAAAGAGTAATCAATAAATCTAGGAATTTGTATATATTCTTATATCTAGAGACAAAACTTTTTTGTAAATTACTCCTATAAAAAGAGACAGATGGAGTACTGTATAATATTGATTTGAATTTGCTAAATTCACAAATTCATGCATTCATGCGGTCAACGTGATCGGACCGTAAAAGAAAGCAAGTATATTTTGATTATTTTTAAAGAAAACTAAAATAAGGAGCTTAATATTTAGATTCTTCGATCTTAATCCAACAATCATTAATATTTTTTTTTACAAAAGATGATCACTGATATATTTACCGCGTGAATGCGTGAAATTTGTTACCTAAGCAAATCCATAGTATATAATAATATAATATACTGTTCCCCTGAGCGCTTAGGCTTATTATTATAATACAATGGTCTGGTTTTTAATTAATAAAGTTATGCAAACTATGATAAAAATAAACTACTATAAAGCTTGCAGAGAGGCAGAGAGAGAGAGGGGGAGAGATTCCTCAAATGGGCTTTTCTTATATATCAGATCAAGTTTGTGATTGCAATGCCACTACAAATTACAACACCAAGAGATTTAGAGAGATGAATCTTATAATCAGAAAAAAATTGTTGGAGTTTTAACTTAAGAGGCTACTCTTGTTCTGATTTTGAAGCTTCACTCTTACTCTCAGGTATCTTAAGCTCTTTTGAATCTTATGTACATTATTAGATTAATGCACTTTGTTTTATAAGTTCTATACTTTTGTCTTCAGCTTAATTTGAGCTTTAAAATTGACAATAAGAATATAATGCATGCAATTTATATTTATGAGATAATGTATTTCTTTTTTTGTTGAAATCTATTCGTTCACTATTAAACTTTGAAAGTGGATCTTAATTGCATTTTGGATCTTCATTGATATTCCTCCAATTTGATGCATTTACAAGTGTATAGTTAAGCTATTTACTATCCTTCAACCTTAACATTGTTTTTATTTCCTGTTTTTGGTTTAATTGGGTCATTAATTTAGTTTTGATTAATAAATTTGCTTGTTTAAGAGCAATGGATGACCCCTAATATGACTATGAGATGGGAGAAGTGAATCTTCAAGACTCACTATAGCACCTTTAATTTGCATACAACTTCAAAAGGAAATATGCAACAAAATGATCATAGATATAAGATGTATGTAAACCTTATGATCATAACTCTAAAAATTTGGTCCAATGATAAAAAGAAAGATCTTAAATCCGGAGGTTCCGGATTCAAACTTCACTAATACCGTTAGAGATGGATAAATGTAAATATATTTATAAGTATTTTTAGTCTAAAGTATTTTATACCTTTTACTCAGCACTATCTTGCCACCTTAAATTTTATCGTAGAAAATTGCATTAGACATTCAAAAGTGAATCACACTTTGTAGAGTAGGTGGTATAACCAGCATTATCTTTATTGAAAGAGAAATAATATAAGTACGATCATTTTATGACGACTTTTTTGACAACCCTCTATTGTATATTCACATTATGTTCTTATTTTCTCTCTTTATTTTTCTCTTTCTATTGTTTTTACCAATAAAAAGAAAAAAAAATGAAAATTGTCATAAAAATTGTCTCAAATGGTTGTTCAAATAACACAACTTTCAGTGAAAACATGATATCTTTTTCTTTATAATAAAGCTAGCTAGCTAGCTACTCACACATCCCACGCTAAAATATTAAAAGAAAGTTTCGTACAAGTTATTAAAAAGTTCTTGATCTGAAAAACTATATGTAGAGAATTGACAGCCATAGCAAAATAACGTATTAGAGTGTGTCATTTATGTGATGATAAAAGAGGAGGAGTGTATAGAGTATTGTATTTTTTTTAATGACAAATGTTAATATGGTATTGTTATGATAGTTTTTTTTCTTTGTCAAACTTGAACCTTGGATTTCTAACTCCTTAACCTTTAAATCAAATCAACAGAACTATCCAACCTCATATAAAATAGAGATTAGACGGACAAATTGGCACACTACCTACAATCATAAAAGTATGGATTTCCTTAAAAAAAAGTATGGAATGATAAAAAGTTTATAGAGACATTTGATATATTACGATGTAAGTTTGAACTTGCATTACTCCTCATTTTTTCCATTTAGTTTGTGTGTGTTTCGTCTTAATCTCTTTGAAACTAAACGATAAGACCAATTGCTACCATTTGTTTTAGTCCAAGGGCTGTTTTAATATATAAATATTAAGAAAAAACTAAGTGAAACGTCATTAAATAATATAAATTATTATATTAACTTAGCAACATTCTTTAAAAAAAAGAAATTAACTTGGCAGCTTCAATAGTACTAGTAGATCTGTTTTCTCTTTCTCCTAAGTTTTGATTTTCATTTTTATTGGCTAATCTCTTGAAGAACGAGCCCTAACATTAACAAGAAATCATTCTTATTATTTACGTATCTTTGTTTTTGAAGAAACCATGTGGAGCAGCACAATTATAGTGTTTTGTCATGTGAAAAACTAGTCTTAAAATACAAAATATCACATTCTCCAAGTAATTTTTTTAGAATATACAGTTTCTATAATTATTATTTTTATTTCATAATATTTTTCTAAAAGCACTTTGCTGTATTTTTCTCCCAATGGAATCCCTTGTACCTGTAGATACCGTATATATGTGGGGCAGCACTTTTCCATTACCACTGAGATTCCCATCTCAAAGTAAAAATAGTGACTGACTGGTGGGTGATGTTTCAAGAATTTGGCCATTGATGGGAATTTACTTTTTCTCTGCCATTTCCATTCACATTCAATTTCAATTGGTCATGAATAATAATATAACCCTTTAGATATTTTGTTATTTTAGAATTAGTTTTTGTTATACTCATATTATTTATTGTATCTTTTTATACATATAAATTTTCTTTTTAATAACTAAATTGAAATTGTCATGAGTAGGTATTGAGTGTGAAATTAAGTAGGAAGAATCAAGAATCAAACTGCTAGTCTATGAAGCCTAGATACGGATACGGGTACGGGTACGATACGATACGGGTACGCGGATATGTCAAAAATTTCAAATTTAGGATACGATACGGCTTAGATACGTTTACAATTTTTTTAATATATATATTAGACATACACGCACATAAAAAATAAATAGCATGAAATCTTAAAACTAATTACACCAAGTCAAACTATAATGGATCACGATTCACCAACTAAGATAGTAATTCTTTAAACCAAAACATACCATATAAACAACTTGCACTATGAAGATACCAAAGTAGTATGAAGATAGTCACCATTTTCAAGCCATGGCCAGTATAATGATCACAATTTACAAAAAATAATACTTGTGATCAAAATACAAATTAGAGTTTTGTCTAAATCAAAATATGTTTTGACCCCTATATTATAATTTATAATTCACATGTATAATAAAAGTATAAAACTAGTACAGCAAATGGTTCACAAAAAAAAAAAATTAAATAAACTCATGTTGTATTTTTAACACACGTATCCCGTCCGTATCCTACCTATGAAGCCGTATCCCGAATTATTTCTCCGTATCTCGAACGTATCCGTAACGTATCCCGTATTTTTTTAAATAAAACTTAAATTAAATCATTCGGATACTTCTGGGATACGTATCCGGGCGTATCCGCGGCGTATCGGTATCCGATACGTATCCGACACGGGTACGGCACCATTTTGGAGTATCCGGACTTCATAGCTGCTAGTTTGGTTGGTGAACTTTTAGATCTTGATAACCAATATAAGCAATTATTTACTAACACTTGTCTATTAAAAAAAAATTGCGTCGCGCGTGAAATTTACATATTTTTAACGTAAATAAAAATATTAGAGAACGATAAGATAACACTTATCATATATAATAATGTGAAAACTTGACTTAGATGTTTTGAACATGTAGCGTGAATATTCATAAATAATGTAGTAAAGAAAATTGATCAGATTGATAATTGTCAAATTACTAAAGGTAATGAAAAAAAACTATAAAAGAAACTATATAAGATAGATACCGAGATTATTGAGTTGAAGAATGATATGATATATGATAGTATAAGACAAAAGAGAGAATATCAAAATAAGTGCGGCTAGAGTTTCATTAATATCAATAATATGACTTATAAAAATAAAGGTGACAATCAGATATATAGTAAAATTTAAAAGGGTTAAAATATTAACTTATCAATCTAAAAGACCCAACAACATGAGTTCAATAACTTATTATCTAATAGATAGAACATATTATGACGTTGTTTGATCCAAATAATCAACTCTAATTAGGGCAAAGGCTAGGGTGCGCTAGCAAATTATGTCACGCACCGTGCATAAGGGTTGACCCACCCTTAGATCAAAATGATTACCATGCACTTCCAACACCCAATTCTTTTCTTTTATTCTAAACTACTCTTCTCTTTGCTCTCTCATGTCTTCTTATCTGCAATAAGCAAACAATTTCAACCTTCCATAAATCACATAAATAATTTCAGAACCCCATTCAAAGCCAAATTCAGGTTGGGAAAAAAAAAATATTCATCAAACAATTACTACAATTTTAGTCTAAAATTTTCATGTTTCCATCTAATTTTAGAACCCAAAATTTCATCTTTTCTTCTTGCCATGTTTATTTAGAACTGCCACCACCAAAAATCAGACACACCCATCTGGGTCATGGATCGGTTGGACTCATCACTGTGGTCCAGTCATCACCGTTTTGGTGGCACAACAGAGGCATTGTTGGTAGGTTTGTTCAGGTCATCAACGACATAATAGCCCCACCGCCTCTTCCAGTAAAATAAAAATAAAAAACCATAAAAATTTGTGGTAAATGTAACTGCTTGTTTGTCACTTATGGTTTTTCGCAAGCATCCATTAACAAGCAAAATCAAAATCTACCATTTAAAAAAAAAGTTGAAATCTGCAATTTTTAGTTAAAGAAAGTCGATATCTTGAATCCTATAACCACCCACGTTTTCTTTAAAATCTTAGATTGAAAGGTTATTCTTTATTGATTCGATCTTGCTCCATTAAAGTTGCATGTGTTGCTCCAGAAAAAGGAGAGGGAGAGACAAGAAGGGATGATAGAGAAGAGAGAGCAAAAAATATAAGGTGCAACCATGTGTAGCATAAACCTGCCTCTTTTTCACTAGCATACCGTAAGAGACATGTCTTCCTCGCGCACTGTAGAGGGTGCCCTCTACTTAGTGGATAAAACTTGATTATTGTTGTTGTTGTTGACATAAATTTTGTCAAGTTACATTGTTTGATATTCTTATAGATATATTAAAATAAAGTTAATAACTAATTTTAAATTTCATATTAATTTAATCTCATAAAAAACCACACTATTTAAGTCAACTATAAAGTCAACTATTGTAACCAAAAAAAAAGTCAACTATAATAGAATATTAATATAAATATAAATTTAAGGGAGTGTGTGTGAGAGATGAACTCGTGCTTGTTTTATTAATTTGTCAAGAAACTCGTGCTTGTTAGTATTTATAAAATCAAAAGAATAATCAACCCTCCACATTTTCATATAGAAAAGGCAGCAACAGTTGCAAGGAAAATCAAAATATGAATGGGGTATCAAGTAACATTCTCTAGGAATTGGAAACATCAAATTTTAGGTAAAAACATTTTAAGCTATATGCCTTATGTCACCACTTTGTATTTACCATCTTACTCTCCATCACCTACATTGCATTTTTTACCCCATTCTAATTGTCTATCTCTACTCTTGATGTATTGATCACTTGCAACTTTGTCAGATTTCCTAGAGGGCATCTGGGGAACTAATATCAAATCGGATAAAATCACAATTGCGCGACAAAGCTTCTCAAAAGTGTTATATTCTCATAATTTTGATTTGATTTCAAGACGCCGGTTCAAACTAGTGTCATCTCGTCGCAAAACTATCAGGTTAGTTTACGTACTTTTGTGATTTATGAATTTATAACGAATACATAATTCCTTATCTTGAATCTAATTAACACTATGTTTGTAAGCCATCAAAAAGAACAAAATATTTAACCGTGCTCTAGTTAAGAACCTATAGTCATCACTAAATTGTTTGTGTTAAGTGTACTTTTTGCAATGGAAATCCAAACATGTCCCTAATGTATATGAGCTTTAGATGAGTTTTTTGTGGATTCACCAACGGCTATATTATTTTATTTATTTTTTGGTCAAGAACGGCTATATTATTTTTTTGGTAACAATTTTATATTTTGATTTTGTAAAATATTAGTTTGTTTGCAAGATAACCTTAAACGAGTAAAAATAGGAAAAGAAAAGAACGAGTTTATACCTGTCTGTAGTCGTTTCTTCTGGCTTGTTTGAATTTGGTTATTTAAATAACCGTTGTGATGTTTCAATAGGCACAAAAATTAATTTTTCTTTGAAAGGAAAATTAATTCTCTTTTCTTGGTACAAATATTAATTCTTTTTATACCCATTGAAATTAATTATCTTAGAATCCTAGATCCAAAACAAAACATTAGAGATATTTTTATATTTAGGGACAAACATTATTTTTGTAAACTGTCTTATAATTAGGAACGGAGGGAGTAGTACCGATTCAACAGAGCCTCAATGTTTTACAACAAAAATAAAGATATCCATCAATATATTTTTTTAAGAAGATCCTAAATGCTTACGAGTTTGATGAATATTTGAGATATTTTAATAACTAATTTATCATAGTTAAATTATAATGAGATAAGATTGAATAACTCGATAAAATATTTTGATCTTATTAGTGTATATCCACTAAACTCAACATTTATTTTGCACAAAAATGATGTTGATTGAATTTTATTTCAATTTCTATGTGAAAATGTGTATTTTTTCCTAGCTTCTCTCGACGAATGTAATTATTATATTTGAGGCATTGTTCGATACTAAATGTGGACATATATCTCGGTCATGCTTCAAGTTTTGGTTCGTTATGTTGATCCATTCTATATACCCAACCCAAGTTGATTGAAAACGCGTGTTTTAAGCTTTTTTTGTTAGTTTATATAAGCACACGAAAATTTTAATTCAATATATTACATATAGTGTAATTTTTTTTTTTGAATAAACATATAGTGTAAAATTGTTATGCTATGTTATTTAATTTTATAAATTTAATGAGTTTGACTTAATGAGTTTGACTATGAAACTCATTAATTAATTAGATGCACCTCTTGTGGGTTATTTGTTGAATGAAATGATAAACTTATCAAAATCACAATCATTTACATTATAAATAAAAATTATTTTTAGGTGACTTACAAGGTAAGTTTGACTCTAAACATATTCTTGCTACAAAGAAATTTGCAGAGACAACAAAAATAAAGTATCAAATGGATGAGAATCCAAATGGAGTTTCAAGTAGCAAAACTACACCACATAAGAGTTGTAGCAAAAGAAATGGACTTGCCAACAAGAGATTCGCCACGGTGGACGACGGCGAAGGGGATATTATAGAGTGTTCCGGCAAGTATTGCAAATCATGCACAGCAGGATTAATAGCTGATTGTGTTGCACTGTGTTGTTGTCCTTGTGTTGTGTTGCATTGTTTTGCTTTGGCTTTTATAAAGGCACCTTGGGTTATAGCAAGGAAATGTTTAGGATTAGTGACCAAGAATAAGAATAAGAATAAGAATAAGAAGAAAAGTGGCTGTTGTCATAAGAAGAAATGCAAAAAAGGGCACAAAGATATTGTGTTGGAAGGGAATACAGAAGTTGATTTGAAGATGGAGTGGCCAGAATCACCAATGGATAATGTCAATGTTAATGTTGGATTTGAAGCAGAGAAGGTTTGGCATGAGTTGTATCAAATTGGTCATTTAGGTTTTGGGAGAGTTTCATTATCAAGTGATTAATTTGATTAGGATTTAATTCATATACATTGTCAATGTAAAGATGTTTTCTACCGTCAATTAATCATAATTGTCAGATCATTAAAAATGTTTGACATGATTTAAACTACTTTTGAAGTTATTCATTTAATTGATCATGATTTGTTGACCGTGTAAAAATAATTACATTGAAAGTGTATATAAATTAAACTCTATATTCATTCTTTTTTTTGTTGGTGTCAATGGAGATGGTGATTGAGGTTGATTAGGACACTCTACTTGAATTAAATTTAGGACATGGCTCTTATACTTTGTCAGTACTTTGCTGTTTTTCTTTTTGAAGGGTACATTGTTGTTTTATTTTTTGCATAGAAATTTAGAGAAAATGTGACAATATAAGTGCTACTACATTGAATCAAATTGAGGCGAGTATACAATAAACTTGGCTTAGATTAGTATATATTTAACGTGCTACTACATACATATTGTAAGGGTGTGGTATGAAAACAAGGTGACTTTGTGGGAATAAAAACAGGAAAAAGAGCCAGAGAATAAAAACAGAAAACTACACTAAACTTATTTTACTTAATTTCATGATGTCCATTCCCTTGATTCAATAATACATAAATATAGGCTAGATGACAGCTAGCCCTACAACCTAGTAGCTTCAAGACAGCTTTCATTAGTACTAAGATGGTGACTCATTATAATCTAACGGTCACCTCTAGACAAGGACAAACATAAAGATAAACAATGGGAATATAGACTTCTTCTGGAACATTCTTCTAACATGTCACCTAGTGCTTCTTGACAACCAACTTGGGCACATGGTAGTCATTCAAGTATTTGGGCCTTGTTGTCTTGCGTTTGGGCCTAAAGTGAGATATAGGTGGATCATCCTCTTCACTTAGCTCACCCGTTTCTTCTAATTCCTCAGCTCGGGTCATAACATCCCCATCCCCTTCCACAAACACCTTGTCCTCAAGGTGGAAAGATGGGTACAACTTTCTCATTTCATCAATGTTTTCCCAAGTTGCATCCTCTGGGTACAGTCCAGACCATTGAATGAGCACTTTTGGTGGTTGCCAATCTAGGATGTGGCCGATTCAATGAGAGGTAAATTGTCATGGTCTTTGGGTGGCAGTGGAAGGTTGGCAGAACTGTGAGCGTGGCATGGTTTCAGCTGAGAGACGTGAAAAAAAGGATGAATGCGGCTGGTGGGTGGCAGTTCCACTTCGAAAGCGACTTCATTAATGGCTCTCAGTAGTTTGAAAGGACCATAATACCTCTTGGTAAGCTTGTGAGTCCGTTGTTCTCCCAAAGTTGCTTGACGATACGGACGAAGCTTTACAAACACAAAATCTCCTGGTGCGAAAGTATGAGGATGACGCTTCTTGTCTGCGTACAACTTCATGGTTTCTTGGGCCTTCATGAGTTTACTTTTCAGCTTTGCCAAAATCTCATCGCGTGTTGTGAGCTCAGACTCCACAGCCACCAAATTTGTGCTTTCTCGGATGTATTGAGGGAGGGATGGAGGAGGTCTTCCATAGATAACCTCAATGTAAGAATTTGCCCCACTGCTTTGGTTGATCATGAACAAAGCATCGTAAGTATTGTTGTAAGGTTTTGTTGACAATTTCGATCTGACCGTCACTTTGTGGATGGTAAGCAGAGGACATTCTTAATTTGGTACTACTTAGCCTGAAAAGCTCTTGCCAAAAATGGCTGAGAAATATGAGATCACGATCCGATACTATACTGCGAGGCTTACCATGGAGTTTACAAATCATTTGACAGAAAAGTTCAGCCACTTTGTATGCTGTGAAGTTTGTAGGTAAGGACCCAAAATGTGTAGCTTTGGATAGACGGTTAACCACCACTAAAATAATCGTGTGACCTTAAAATGAAGGGAGCCCTACAATGAAGTCTAAGGAAATGTCCTCCCAGACTGCAGTTGGTATAGGCAGCGGTTTCAATAAGCCATAGGGAAGCTGAGTCGAGTTTTTTGTTTGCTGGCAGGTGAGACACGCATTAACAAAGTTGACAACATCGTGTTTCATGCCTACCCAATACACATTTTCCTTGAGACGCCCACAAGTCTTAGAGATGCCACCGTGACCTGCTATGGGGGAAGCATGGAATTCTTCTAACATCACCGATTTGAGATTAGATGATTCCGGAATAAACAACTTATTGTCAAAGAACAGGAGCTTATGTCGCACTTGGAAGTGGGGATATTTGGATGGGTCCTGTTGTACCTCTTGGATTAATTTGACCATTGTTAACTAGCAGAAAGCAAGTATCGTTTTTATATCGTTCCACAGGGATTAATGTGATATCATAAACCGTTCAACGTCGATTATCATTTTAAGTTAGGGTTTAACCATTTGTTTTACTACACTACTCATCATTTTAAAAACATAATAAATAAATAGTAGAGTAATAGGACATATAAGGTGTTAGGATTAACTTTCATCAATCAAACATCGTTTATATTCGATTGATTACAAATACGGATTCTAGCTTTTTCTTATATATGACATTATTACGTATTGCTCAACAACATCATTGATTTCCCAAATGACGTCGTGAGATCGATTGTATCGTTTAATCGATGATTTCTCAATCTCTTAAACGATTCAAAAGCTTTACGATCCAATACTATAATGTAATTATCAAAACCAAATCCCATTTCTAGAATTTCTTATCTTGATAGAAAATCATTCTAAACCTAGATTCAAAAGTCTTTTTCAACAACATTTAAATCAAACATAAGATTGAAAAGCAAGAAGAAATTCAATGGTATATAAAAATGCTAGAATCATATATTGAATAATCAAAAGTTTACAACATGGAATGATTGATTACCTATTAATCCCAACAAAGGAGATTAGTTGATCATTGTCATGACAACTATTGCAAAATAAGAAAGGAAGATGAAGATATATGAGAGCTTGATGTCTCAAAGCTACTTAATGTCTTCTTCAATCCAAATCAAATTGCTATTTGAAGTTTTTCTCCCTCTATGCCTATTCTCTCTCAAAGATAACAAGTATTTTTAGCTCTGGAAAATATTAAAACTCAGAAAAAACTAACTCCCTAAAAAAATGAGCTTCAAAATACTTAAATATGCTGAGAAAATGCACGCTCGCTACAAGCGACCAGCCTGTCGCTTGTAGCGAGGAAGTCAACTGGCCAATCATAGAGCTCCACGTCACCATCAGCATTAAACCGCCCCTCTGGTCGCTGTAGCGACAAGGTCTGTCGCTACAAGCGATGGATCATTGAAATTCCCTGCCTAGGCTCGCTTCAAGCGTCCAGTTCATCGCTTCAAGCGATGAACTCCTGATAATCCCTGCCTAAGCTCGCTTCTAGCGATGGAAGCTGCGCTTCAAGCGATGAAACACTGGAAATCCCTGCCTATCCTCGCTACTAGCGATGGCTCCTGCGCTTGTAGCGATGGCATCAAGAAAAGCTTCATTCTTTTGCATCAATCAGGTTCAAGCATGTATTTCCTGCATAATCACATGGGGTAAGGCTTAGGATCACAATTATTGTATTTTTAACACAAATATGCTCTAATCCTAAGGTAACTTGCAAAACAAGTAATCATAAGTGCCCTAAAATGTATCAAAATATAACAACTTTTAGGCACTTGTCAAACTCTCCCCAACTTACATTTTGGTTTGTCCTCAAACCAAAGACTCAAAAGGAAATTTTCATAGCTTTTAAACCACTGTATTGAGCAATTAGCAAAGGATTCAAAAGTGCAAAGAAATAAACATCAAATGAGTGATTCAAATGTGATTGCGCAAGCTAAAGTTCAGTTTCTCATTAAACAAGATACATACTATAAATGTGAACTAGTTCTAAACACAAGGAATCAAATCATACAATCCTAAACAAGCAACATGTTTAAATTTGAACCAAACCTAACACACTTCTATATAAAGAATATGAACAATTGAAATCATTTGTAAGGGTTATGAACACTCATCCAACAAACATGATAACATTCCAATTAAATTATGTGTCTATCTAATTATCATTTCCAAAAGCATAAAAGGCATTGATCAAAAGGTCTTTAAGGGTTGTAATTGGGCTAGGTTACAAAAGAATTGTCATATGTGGGATATTTGAATTCAAATGGCCAAGCAAAAGGAACATTCAATCTAATTACACTTCCTTCTTTTTCCAGTACAACACTTGGTGAATTTCATACTTTTCTATTCTTGATTGATCTTGACAACTTTTTCTTTGAATTATTGCAAACCTTTTCATTTTTTCTCTTTTCTTTTTCTTGGTTTGCTTTTCTTTCTTTTTTCTTTTTCTTTTCTTTTCTTGTTGTCAAGATCAAATATCATCATTCACCCTTACATTGACTTAAATATAACCTCCCTTTCTCCCCAACTTATTTCAATGATACCCTAATCGAATGTTCCTTTATCATTATGGCAAAGGTCAATAAAAACGATGGATAAGGGTTCAAAAGAAAACAACTATCAGAATTTAATAAAGAGTTAACTATGAACTGAATTTTTTTACAAACTCCGGCAATTTAAATAAGCAGATGAGCTTATTAAATTGACAGTCCACAGTTAACAATTCTGATTCAATAGGCTCAGATGAGTTAACAGATACTCACACATCTCACAGGGTAGGTTCATTTGGTCAAGTATTTCACTCAATTTCAAAAAAATTGCCTTGATCATTTCAATGCTCTTACACAATTTAAAACAACAAAAGATTTAACATAAAATAACTGAGTTAAACATGATATTGGTCTCCTGCATATATATACAATGGTTGAGGATTCCTCACATTTTGGCTAGTTCTATATTGGTTCAAAACTAAACAAATGCTTGCTTGAAACTGAATAAATTAACTTGTGTGTGTAAAGAACTCATTCACATTCAAGAATATACCTAGAAAAACAAGAAAACGAGTACCTTAGCTGCGCGCTTTAACACTCATTCTATCATTATCACTCAATTGATTCTAAGCTCAAGCACTGGCTTTTGAATCATTCATCTTTCTTTCAACATTGTTGGGATAATTTAAAAAAATTTTACCAAAAATAAATACTAAAGCATAAATAAAATATAAACTATACTAACATGTTATACCCAAAATAAATAACATAAACATAATGTAACATCATCCATGGTACAAAAGAAACATAACCAAAGTACAAAGCATAAATAAAAATGTTATAAAAGTACAAAGCTGAATAAATAAAACGAAAGAGAAGACAAATCAAAATCTGCAGCTCTGCATCATCAGTCTGAATCTGAATCCATGTACCTCAGAGTCTATCAGGTCTGCTGCCATGCGGTCAATGCTATTTGTAGCTGCTGAGGAGTCATCACCCAGATCATCATCAACATCAGCGTCGTCGTCACCCTCATCACCGGCATCCTGATCACCAGCATCAGCTGCAGCTGCCCGTCCTGGAAAGAAAGGCCTGTTGGAACAAAATGTGTTTAACAAGTCTCTTACAAATAAGAGGGAGATTGTTGAAACATTTATGTGTAAACATATCTCTCTTTATGGTTTTGATGATAACAAAGTATTAAAGAGAAAATTGGTTATATGCTAATGCTTTGTTCAAGTGTTTCAGAACCACATGCTTAATAGATATTAATTGATAATGGTTATGAAGAACAAGCTAAAGAGCAAGAAGGAAAGCCAAGAAGGAAGGTTGCAAGGCTAGAAAGAAACTGGTCCTGAAGAAGTGCTCCTGAAGTAAGAGCTTCTGAAGAGGTCCTGAAGAAGTGCAGCTTCTGAAGTCTGGGTGCCTCTGAAGAAGTCAACGCAAGTCAACTCCTGAAGCCAGCTTCTGATCCGTACAAAGAGAGCTTCTGATCACTGTTCAGTAAGAAGCTTCTGAAGCTGATATGGCATGGAAAAGCAACCAATACTGTGCGCATTTAATGCCTGGAGGTGTCAGAGCAACTCAATGGAACAGTTGTTCCCCTGACCCAAACATTCTCCAGTTTTTAAGGTGGGCCAATTCAAAAATGGCACCTGCCCTGTTCTGACAGAAAAAGTGCAGCACACATTTGCAGCAACCTAGTCCAATTGCAACGGCTAAATTCCTGATTTCCAGCAAATCTCCAACAGCTCTATTTTTATCTATAAAAGGAGGGAGATTTGAAGAAGAAAATGTTGAAGACTCTTTGAAACGCATTGCTGAAACTCTGCCCTGTTTTCTGTGTAAAAACTGTCAAAGTTCAAATCTCTTAGAAATTCTTCAGTCTTTGTAACTTAGAATTTCTTAAGGTTAAGAGTCTTAACCTGTGTTGTATTTAGAGAACACCTCTGATATTTGATCAAGTGTTCATCCCAAACTTCTTTACTTGTAAACCAGTTTGGTCCCTCAAAGTCTTAGTCTGTATACTAAGCAATTGTAACCTCATTCCTTTGTGGTCTGAGTCAGAAGACTCTTGTCTTAGTGACTTGAGCAACTGGAAGCCTCTTCCTTGGTGGTTGAGCATAGAAGCCTCTTTCTTTGTGATTGAGCAACTGGAAGTCTCTTCCTTAGTGGTTGAGCAAATTGTAATCAGAACTTGATTATAGTGAAACTCTCTTGTTGGACACAAGGGGACAGGACTACTTCTCACATTGAGAAGGAACCTGTATAATTTGCTGTGTCTTCTCCTTTCCCTTACCTTTTAACTTATTTTAATCCGCTGCATTCAACTTCTGATATCTGTTCAGAACTGATCATATCAGCTTCTGAACTGAACATTAAACTTTAAAAAGGAAAAGAACAAGTTTTAGAGTCACACAATTCAACCCCCCCCTTCTTGTGTGTTTGTTTTTCTCACCTTCAGTTGGTATCAGAGCTCCGGTTCTGATATTAACACTTAACAGTGTGTCAGTAGGATCCTGAGAAAAACATGGCCTCAACTAGTGGTTCACCTCCACCATCTCCCAGAAATCAAAGAAATGTCCAATATGACTATAATACTGAAGAAAAGAAATCTAGGTCACACAACAAACCTCCTATGTTCACTGGTGACCCAGAAAAATTCTCTTGGTGGAAGAGCAAAATGTATAGTCACATTATTGGGATTGATGATACTCTATGGGATATCATTGAAGATGGAATCACTATCCCAGTAGATGAAGAAGGTGTTGCTGTCAACAGAAGAACTCTGAGTGATGCAGAAAGAAAGATCTATAGGAAGCATCATCATGTGAGAGGAATCATTGTAGATTCATTACCTCATACTGAGTATCAGAAGCTGAGTGACAAGTCAACAGCCAAAGCAATATTCACATCCCTCTGCTCTAACTATGAAGGTAATCAGAAGGTTAGAGAAGCTAAGGCAAACATACTTGTTCAGCAATATGAATTGTTCAGAATGAAAGAGGATGAAAATATTGAGACTATGTTCTCAAGATTTCAGACTCTGGTTTCTGGACTTCAGATTCTGAAGAAGAGTTATACCACAGCTGATCATGTGAATAAAATCCTTAGAAGTCTGCCATCCAAATGGAGACCTAAAGTGACTGCCATTGAGGAAGCTAAAGATCTAAATACTTTAAGTATTGAAGATCTTATAAGCTCACTCAAGGTGCATGAACTGGGACTCAATGAGGATAAGCCTGTTAGAGAACCAAAAACATTGGCTCTGAAGTCTAAAAGAAAACCTACTAAAGCTTTGAAAGCTATTGAATCTGAAGAAGAGTTTCCTGAGGGAAATTCTGATGAAGATTCAGATGCTGATGAGCTTGCAATGATTTCTAAAAGACTTCAGTATCTGATGAACAGAAAGAAAAAGTTCTCTAACAGAAGCAGTAACTTCAGAGGATCTGGTTCTAACTCAAAAAGGGATGTCCAGAAAGAAAGCTGCTACAACTGCAAAAAGCCTGGCCACTTCATTGCTGATTGTCCTGATCTTCAGAAGGAAAAATCAAAAGAAAAAGCAAAGAAGTCCAGCTCAAAGTCCAGCAACTTCAGAAATAAGCTCAAGAAGAGTCTCATGGCTACATGGGATGATCTGGATAATGAGTCAGAATCTGATGAGGAAGAAGCAAACTTGGCTCTGATGGCAATTGCATCTTCTGATGCAGAATCATGTTCAGATTCTGATGAAGAAGATGAGGTATATTCTGAACTCTCTAGATCTGATTTGATTGAAACAGTTAATGATCTTATGAGTCATCTCAAAAGCAAGTTAAAAGAAATTAAGTCCTTGAAAAATCAAACAAACTTGCTGTCTGAGGAAAACCTTAAACTTCAGAATCAAATTTTTGAATATGATGAGGAAGTTGAGGAACTCAGAAAAGAGGCTCATAAGAAATCCGAAGAGGTTCCTAATGATCAGGAAATAGCTCTTCAGGATTATATGTTAACTGGGTTCAACAGAACTAAAATTGCCTCTATGATGTATAATATGATCAGAAATAAAGGTGAAGGCATTGGCTATGATTTATTCAAACCTTCAAATGATTTAAATTCACCTTCATGTTCTGATGATATTTTAAAAGGCAATGGTATATGCTTTGTGCCTGCTTCTGATAATTCTGAGAAATTGAAAGTATCAGAATCTGAGACTAAGTCAGAAGTTCTGAACAACTCAGACTCTGAAGCTTCTGAACCTAAGGGTAAGGTGAAGGCAACTGTTAAAACCTTGCCTAAATCTAAGCCAAAAGGTCCTAAGCCTAAGAGTAAGAGGAAATCAGACTCTGAACTTAAACCTGTTCAGAATCTGAAGTGTTCAGAACCTGGAACTAGTAAGTCTCAGAATCTGAATAAATCTGATTCAAATTTTTCTAAGACTGGGTCTATTAAAACTTCAAAATCTGTCAAACCAGTTAATGGAAAATATTTTCAGTCTCAGAATGATAGGCAAAGCAAGCCAAAGCAAACCAATCAGTTTTCTGCTTCAAACTGTTTTAAGAAAGGCAAAACTGAAGCTTGCCTTGTGCCTGAAGTAAACAAAGTCAGAATTCTGAAGAGATCAGAACCAGAGTACTCAAAAGGTCAGACTCTGAACAAATCAGAACCAAAGACCTTCAAGTCTCAGGTTCTGAAGAAATCTGAGTCCAAACCTTTGAGAACTCAGGTTCAGAAGCACTCAGGTTCTGAAACTCAGACTTATTCTAAATACAAGGATTCACATCCAAAGTATCAGAACAAGTCTGAATACCATAACTTCAGACACAAGAAGCCAAAACCTTTCAAGACTAACCCCAAAGGACCCATGAAAATCTGGGTACCTAAGTCTGAAATTATTTCAATTGCAGATATGCTTGTCATCCAAAGAAAAGGAAAGGTCCTGGTACCTGGACAGTGGATGCTCGCATCATATGACAGGGGACAAGTCTATGTTCCAAACCCTAACTCTGAAAGAGGGAGGAACTGTGGGATTTGGAGGAAGTCAGAAAGGAAAGATCATTGGTACTGGTAAGATAGGTAATTCTTCCCTGTACATTGATAATGTTTGGCTGGTAGATGGACTTAGGCATAACTTACTTAGCATAAGTCAATTATGTGATAGTAATTATGAAGTCCTGTTTAATAAGAACACCTGCACTGTAATCAGTAGCAAGGACAAGTCTGTAGTGTTCAGAGGCAGCAGGAAAAACAATGTTTACAAAATTAATTTTTCTGAATTGGTTCAGCAGAAGGTAATTTGTCTTCTGTCTGTGAGTGATGAGAAATGGGTCTGGCACAAAAGGCTGGGACATGCTAACTGGAGACTCATCTCCAAGCTTAGCAAGTTACAGCTGGTCAGAGGCTTGCCCCAAATTGATTATCACTCAGATGCACTATGCAGTGCATGCCAAATTGGAAAGTTTTCTAAAACTTCTTTTAAACCAAAGAACATTGTTTCCACCTCTAAACCTCTAGAACTCCTTCACATTGATTTGTTTGGTCCTGTTGGAACTGCTTCAATCAATGGGAAGAAGTATGGACTTGTGATTGTTGATGATTATAGTAGGTGGACTTGGGTTAAATTCCTCAGAACCAAAAATGAAACATATGATGTGTTTTTCAAATTCTGCAAACTAGTACAAACAGAAACTGATTTGAAAATCTTGAAAATCAGAAGTGATCATGGTGGTGAATTTGAAAATGAACCTTTTGAAAACTTTTGTGAAGATCATGGAATTTTCCATGAGTTCTCATCTCCTAGAACTCCACAACAAAATGGAGTTGTAGAGAGAAAGAACAGGTCTTTACAAGAGATGGCCAGAACCATGATCCATGAATCAAAAATTGCTAAGTACTTTTGGGCAGAAGCTGTAAACACAGCATGTTATATTCAGAACAGGATCTATATCAGACCCATTCTGAATAAAACTTCATATGAATTATTTAAGGGAAGAAAACCAAGTATCTCTTATTTTCATCAGTTTGGTTGTACATGTTACATACTAAACAATAAGGTCTACCTAAAGAAATTTGATGCCAAGGCTCAAAAAGGTATCTTTTTAGGATACTCAGAGAGGTCTAAGGCATACAGAGTGTATAATTCTGAAACACATGTTGTTGAAGAAGCTATACACATTAGGTTTGATGATAAGAAGCCTGGTAGTGAAATACCAGAGCTGGTTGAGAGTTTTGCAGATGTCAGAATCTCAGAAGAACCTTCAGAAGCTGAACCCAGTTCAGGTTCTGATGAAGGTTCAGAAGCTGAAAACAATGAAGACTCTGAAAAGCTCTCTGATAAAGACACTACTCCTGATGCTAATCAAGATCAGCATGGTTCTGAACAAATTCCTGATGGCCCTTCAGAAGCTAATCCACCCAAAACCTCCTTCAAGTACAAGTCTTCACATCCTGAGGAGTTGATCATTGGAAACAAGAACAGTCCAAGAAAGACAAGATCAGCATTCACTCAGAATGAGTCCATGCTTGGCCTGTTATCCATGATTGAGCCCACAACTACTGATGAAGCACTTGCTGATGATGGTTGGATTGTAGCAATGCAAGAAGAGCTGAATCAGTTTCAAAGGAATGATGTATGGGATCTTGTGGCAAGACCTGAACAGAAGAACATCATTGGAACAAAATGGGTGTTCAGGAACAAGCTCAATGAACAAGGAGAGGTGATCAAAAACAAGGCTAGATTAGTAGCTCAAGGGTACAGCCAGCAAGAAGGAATAGACTACACTGAGACATTTGCTCCAGTTGCAAGACTGGAAGCAATCAGGTTACTTCTTTCTTATGCTATTAATCATGATATCATCCTGTATCAAATGGATGTTAAGAGTGCTTTCTTAAATGGTGTGATTTCTGAAGAAGTGTATGTCAAACAACCTCCTGGTTTTGAAGATGTTAAATATCCAAATCATGTTTTAAACTTAAGAAATCCTTGTATGGTCTGAAACAAGCTCCCAGAGCTTGGTATGAAAGACTAAGCAACTTCTTAATTAAAAATGGTTTTGTAAGAGGTCAAGTTGACAATACACTCTTTAGAAAAACTGTTAAGAAAGAAATCTTAATTGTACAAATCTATGTTGATGATATCATATTTGGTTCTACTAATGCCTCCCTTTGCAAGGAATTCTCTAAGTTAATGCAGGATGAATTTGAAATGAGCATGATGGGTGAGCTGAAATTCTTCTTGGGAATTCAAATCAACCAATGCAAAGAAGGTGTGTATGTCCATCAGTCCAAATACACCAAGGAGCTTCTGAAGAAGTTCCAGCTGGATGATTGCAAGCTGATGACAACACCAATGCATCCTACCTGCACATTAAGCAAAGAGGACAATGGCACTAAGGTAGATCAGAAGTTGTACAGAGGTATGATAGGTTCTCTCCTATACTTAACTGCTTCTAGGCCAGATATTTTATTTAGTGTATGTCTGTGTGCTAGATTCCAATCAGATCCTAGAGAATCTCATATGACTGCTGTCAAGAGAATCTTCAGGTATCTGAAAGGAACAACTAATTTGGGACTTCTGTATAAGAAATCTCTAAATTATAAGCTAGTTGGATTCTGTGATGCTGACTATGCTGGGGACAGGATTGAAAGAAAATCCACCAGTGGAAACTGTCAGTTTCTTGGTGAGAATCTGATATCCTGGGCCAGCAAGAGACAAGCAACCATTGCTCTGTCAACAGCAGAAGCAGAATACATCTCAGCTGCAAGTTGTAGCACACAACTGCTCTGGATGAAACATCAATTAGAGGATTATCAGATTCATGCAGACAATATTCCTATTTACTGTGATAATACTGCTGCTATATGTCTGTCTAAAAATCCAATTCTGCACTCTAGAGCCAAGCACATAGAAATAAAACATCATTTTATAAGAGATTATGTTCAGAAGGGTGTTTTAAATATTCAGTTCATTGATACTGATCATCAATGGGCTGACATATTCACAAAACCCTTAACAGAAGATAGATTCAATTTTATTAAAAAGAATCTGAACATGCATTTTATCTCTTGAAACACGTGCTTGAATCTGAATGTATTCCTTGATTCTGAGTTTATCATAAGCTAAGACTTATCAAACACTCACCTTCTGAGAGTTTGACTAAAGTTAAGCCTGAAAAACTTCAGAGTCTGAAGGATCAGAACCTGGATTTTCTGACCTCTGAATCTGATAAAAATCTAATGTTGGTCAGAATCTGATAAGTATAGTTATGGGCAATGATGATTAAAGCTTTGAAAGTTATACTATAATCCTCCCAAAGTCATCAAGTAAAAATGTGTTTTTATGCTCTGATACTCATTGTTAAAATTGCCTGACAAGCAATTTTCAGTTGGTGTCAATTGTTTTCAAAATGTTTAGCACAGACACATTTTCAAAGCCTTAAATGTTTCAGATATGTTCAGTTTTAAGAACTCTTTTCATCTTGGTATCAGGCTTTAGAAATGTTTTATTTGGTATCAGATTCTGAATTAAAACTTTTTAACTGGTATCAGACTCTGAGATAAATCCTCAATTGGTATCAGACTCTGATATACTTCTTTAAAAGCAAACTCAGAATTGCTCTGATACTGAACACTTCTCAAGAAGTTTTGCTCTGATACTGAACGTAACTGGTTGCTTTGCTCTGATGCTGAACCAGTTTGTACTGAACAAGTAATGTCTGAACACAGAATGACCTGATCAGAAGCTTCAAACTTTTTCTGCTTCTGAACAGCATTCTAATTTTTTCTGCAAGTCATATACTAATTGATAATCATATGATTGCCCAAATATCTCACAATCCTGATTAGTTCAACCCCCCAAATTCTGCATCCTTTTTGAAATCTTTTCAAACTTGATGTCAGAACTGTTTTCAAACTCTTTCAAAAAGGGGGAAACTGAACTGCTTTGGTACCTGCTTTCAAAATATTTTCAAATCCATTTCTGCTCTGATACAGATATTTTCAAACTCTCTTGACAAAGAGGGAGAAATTTTTCTGTCTTAAGGGGAGAAAGTAGTACTTTTTGTTGATGACAAAAGGGGGAGAAAAGTAAAACAAGTATTAAAGCACCTGAGCTCAAATAAGTTAAAATTGTCAAAAGTTAAGCCTATTAAAGCTCTGATACAATTGTTAGGATTAAGTTCTGATACAATTGTTAAGCTAGCTCTGATATATTGTTTGACTAGCTCTGGTACATTTCTGACAATATTTAACTTATGAGAACTGCTTTTTAATTCTTAGCCTCTGAAGTGAACTTCTGGCTATGATACATTCTGTGAGATATATAACTCTAAGTGAGTTAAGATGAATTTAAAATAACTTGGATAAGACTCAGGGAGCTTACAAAACTCATCCTGTGGATTATCAGACTTAGGGGGAGAGCTTACAAACCTCAGAACCTGAAGTCAACAAGTCATTTTAAATTCTGAGTGTAAATTTCACCATATTGTTTTAAGTTAAGATTAATTAACATGAATAAGAATCAAGGGGAGCTTACAAACCTAACCTTGAGGATTGTCAGACCTAGGGGGAGCTTACAAACCTCTCCTGAAGTCAGATTGTTAATTGAACTTAATAACAATTCTGAAGTCTTCACATTTATGTTTTTAACTGAACTTAATTAACTTGGATCAAACTCAGGGGGAGCTTACAAACCTCACACCCTGCAGTTAACTTGTCAATTAAGTTAACAACAATTTTCTGTTTTAATACTTATGTTTGTCATCATCAAAAAGGGGGAGATTGTTGGAACAAAATGTGTTTAACAAGTCTCTTACAAATAAGAGGGAGATTGTTGAAACATTTATGTGTAAACATATCTCTCTTTATGGTTTTGATGATAACAAAGTATTAAAGAGAAAATTGGTTATATGCTAATGCTTTGTTCAAGTGTTTCAGAACCACATGCTTAATAGATATTAATTGATAATGGTTATGAAGAACAAGCTAAAGAGCAAGAAGGAAAGCCAAGAAGGAAGGTTGCAAGGCTAGAAAGAAACTGGTCCTGAAGAAGTGCTCCTGAAGTAAGAGCTTCTGAAGAGGTCCTGAAGAAGTGCAGCTTCTGAAGTCTGGGTGCCTCTGAAGAAGTCAACGCAAGTCAACTCCTGAAGCCAGCTTCTGATCCGTACAAAGAGAGCTTCTGATCACTGTTCAGTAAGAAGATTCTGAAGCTGATATGGCATGGAAAAGCAACCAATACTGTGCGCATTTAATGCCTGGAGGTGTCAGAGCAACTCAATGGAACAGTTGTTCCCCTGACCCAAACATTCTCCAGTTTTTAAGGTGGGCCAATTCAAAAATGGCACCTGCCCTGTTCTGACAGAAAAAGTGCAGCACACATTTGCAGCAACCTAGTCCAATTGCAACGGCTAAATTCCTGATTTCCAGCAAATCTCCAACAGCTCTATTTTTATCTATAAAAGGAGGGAGATTTGAAGAAGAAAATGTTGAAGACTCTTTGAAACGCATTGCTGAAACTCTGCCCTGTTTTCTGTGTAAAAACTGTCAAAGTTCAAATCTCTTAGAAATTCTTCAGTCTTTGTAACTTAGAATTTCTTAAGGTTAAGAGTCTTAACCTGTGTTGTATTTAGAGAACACCTCTGATATTTGATCAAGTGTTCATCCCAAACTTCTTTACTTGTAAACCAGTTTGGTCCCTCAAAGTCTTAGTCTGTATACTAAGCAATTGTAACCTCATTCCTTTGTGGTCTGAGTCAGAAGACTCTTGTCTTAGTGACTTGAGCAACTGGAAGCCTCTTCCTTGGTGGTTGAGCATAGAAGCCTCTTTCTTTGTGATTGAGCAACTGGAAGTCTCTTCCTTAGTGGTTGAGCAAATTGTAATCAGAACTTGATTATAGTGAAACTCTCTTGTTGGACACAAGGGGACAGGACTACTTCTCACATTGAGAAGGAACCTGTATAATTTGCTGTGTCTTCTCCTTTCCCTTACCTTTTAACTTATTTTAATCCGCTGCATTCAACTTCTGATATCTGTTCAGAACTGATCATATCAGCTTCTGAACTGAACATTAAACTTTAAAAAGGAAAAGAACAAGTTTTAGAGTCACACAATTCAACCCCCCCTTCTTGTGTGTTTGTTTTTCTCACCTTCAAGGCCTGTCCCCAGGCCAAGCTATGTGCTCAGAGAAGAAAGCAGGCGTCCATGGGCTTTGGCCACTGTCATGCAGATGACTCTGAATAGTCGTTAGTGCCCGGTGATTTGACGCATTCTGCGCCAACAGAAAAGAGCTCACCGTAGCAGAGTCCCAACTCGAGAAGTCCAGTGGTGGAATGGTCGGGTGGCTAGGGTGGCTAGTATGATGTGGTGGTGGTGGTGCATGAGAAGGACCGGCTGAAGTGGATGGTCCAGCTGAGGAAGGAGGTGGGGCTATAGGTGCGGGGGTAGAACATTACCTATTGATGTACCTGTCATCAATAGGGTTCTTAATTTCTTCATCTACCTGTGGTGGCATGTGTACCCTAGCACGTCTACAGAGTCCCATAATCAATCCGGGAAAAGTCAGTGGGCATTTGGGTTTGCCCGGGGGTAAAATGCCGCTCTCAGCTACTACCCTCATCTCATTCGCTATAAGCCTAGCAACGTCAACCTGACGCTGAGTAAGGATATAATGGACAAGAGGTGTAACGTCTAGGGTGGTAGAAGATGTATGAGATTTAGGCCGGATGTTATACAAGATAAGGGTAAGAACTACCTGAGCCGGAGTGGTCATATCCTCCCTAAATGCTCGGAAAGGCTTACCCAAAGCCTTACTCAAATCATAGCTCTTCCCCTCCTGGAAGATGTCTCGTGCAATCATCTCATGATCCCAATTGCCGCTCCTCTGATGCTCACAAAAGTCACATAGCGCAGTAGGTGCAAGTGGATTATCCTCTTCAACTAGCTCCAGAGGCTTGCCCAAATACGCATTGATGGACATGCGATCAAAGGTGATAGTGCGCCCTCGCACGTAGGTAGTCCATGTGAACTCGTCGGATGGGTCAGCTGGGATCGCATTCGCGTAGAATTCGCGCACGATCTCGTAATTAATCCTCCTGGGTGGCGTGCATAGAATCCCCCATTTCCTTTCGTTGATCATGGCTGCTATTCCTCCGTACTCTCCCTCTTCTGATATTTGGAACCGCTTCTCAGACCAGATTCGTCTTGTTTTTAGCTCCTCGTACCTTTCTTGATTCCTCATACTCAGGAAACGACTCGCGTCATGTGGTTGAATGTTTGCTCTTGGTCGTGATGATGAGCTCTCAACGTTCCTTTGTCTTTTGGACGAGGATTTGGGTGCCATTCCTACACAAGGATCAAAACAGATGAAAATTAGGTAGGACACAAGTCAAATTCAAATCAAAATAAAAATAAAACAAAATCTGGGTTTCGTCGCTACAGCGACAGCTTGGTCGCTTGTAGCGAGCGAACCCAGAAAATGCTTGTTTCCTGCGCTACAAGCGCTGTTCTAGCGAGGAGACCCATTTCAAAATTTCATGTTTTTTTTTTCTGATTTTAACCTACTTGTAGCATGCGAAATTAAGATTAAAGCTAAAATAAATGACTAACAATCACCTAAACTTCCTAAATCCTCAAAAACCCTAATTTATTTGAATTTTTACATAGGTTTTTTCCCAAAATACGAATCCTATGAACAAGAGGATTAAAGGGGAGTTTTCCTAGTGATTCTAGGTCATTTATAACAGCTTAAACTATGTATAAACATGGGTAATCAACAGGGCTTAAGATTAAGTTCAAAAAATTTAAAACCCTAAAACCCTAAATAATCAAATCAGCATGCAAGCACTAATAAACAGTAAAAAGCTTCAAAACAGTGACAGATAAGGACGAAAAGCATACCTGGAAGTTGATTGATGTGGATTAAACACAGGTAAAGAGTGGATTAGCAAGTTTGTGCAGAAATTTGAAATGAACAAATGCAGAAATGGAATGGAATGTTTACAGAAGTAAAGGGTTGCGAAAATATAATACAACAACGGCTAAAACAATAAATGGGTGGTTGGGAGTTAACTGAAGAGTCAGTAGTGGCCTGGGTAATATAAAACTGTTTTCTGATACTCTCGCTACAAGCGCGCGACCTGTCGCTACAGCGACAGGCAAAAAGCCCATCGCTACAAGCGTGGTGTGGCGCTACAAGCGCAAGTGTAAAATCCATCGCTACAAGCGACAAGTGCGTCGCTACAGCGACGTAGTGTAAATTCCATCGCTACAGCGATGAATTGGTCGCTGTAGCGACCATGACAGGAAACAGAAAAATAAAATTTTGAGTTCTTGCCACTATCCCAACATGCATAATTAACTGTACAGAACTAAAATAACACTAAAAATGCAACATACTTACAAAATTGGGGTGCCTCCCAACAAGCTCTTGTTTAACGTCATTAGATCGACGCCTGATTCGCTTATGCATAAGAATCGATGAGTGAAATCGTTGTCGTGTGCCGAACAACTTCACCTCCAAAATATGGCTTAAGCCTCTGTCCATTCACTGTCCATGTTGACTTGGTGATAGGATCCTCTAGTTCCACAGCTCCATAAGGTTTTACTTCCTTTATCATGAACGGACCGGACCATTTGGACTTCAATTTACCCGGAAATAGTCGTAGCCTTGCATTGAACAGCAACACCATTTGACCGGGCCTGAATTCCCTCTTCATGATCTTCTTGTCATGATACCGTTTAACCTTTTCCTTATAAAGCTTGCTTGACTGATAGGCTTGGTCACGCATTTCTTCTAACTCATGCATCTGAAGCTTTCTCTTCTCCCCAGCTTGCTCTTGATCAAAGTTCAAAAACTTGAGCGCCCAAAACGCTTTGTGCTCCAACTCGACCGGCAAGTGGCATGCTTTCCCATACACCAACTGGAATGGTGTGAAACCCGTAGGAGCTTTGTATGCGGTCCTATAGGCCCACAACGCTTCGTCCAGTTTCATTGCCCAATCCTTCCTTGATGATGACACGGTTTTCTCAAGTATCCGTTTGATTTCACGGTTGGATACCTCGGCTTGACCGTTGGTCTGTGGATGGTATGGTGAAGCTACCTTGTGCTTTACTCCATAGTGCTCAAGTGCTTTTGCTAACTGTTGATTGCAGAAGTGAGAACCTCCGTCACTTATTAGCACTCTTGGAGTTCCAAATCGGGAAAAGATGTTTCTTTTCAGAAACTTGACCACCGTCTTGCTATCGGCTTTCTGAGATGCTATTGCCTCTACCCACTTTGACACATAGTCAACAGCTACCAGAATATACTCGTTGTTCATAGAGGATGGAAATGGCCCTACAAAGTCAATACCCCAACAGTCGAAGACTTCGACTTCAAGGATACTTTGTAGAGGCATTTCATTCCTCTTTGAAATCCCTCCGGTTTTCTGGCAACTCTCGCATTCTTTCACATGTACATATGAATCTTTGAACAAGGTGGGCCAATAAAAGCCAGCTTGAAGAACTTTTGCTCCAGTTCTTTCTCCACTGTAATGACCACCATATGGCGAGTTGTGACAGTGCCACATGATGTCCTTGGCTTCTTCTCTTGCAACACATCTTCTTAATAAGTGGTCTGCTCCAATCTTGAAGAGATACGGGTCATCCCAAATGAATTGAGTGGCGTCTCTCAACAACCTCTTCTTCATTTGCCATGTGTAATCCTCCGGTATGAACCCCGTTGCTTTGTAATTGGCCATGTCAGCGAACCATGGTCTTTCTTGCACCATAAGCAACTTCTCATCCGGGAACTCTTCAAGGATGTCCCTCTCATTCTTCGTTATCTCATCGTTCACCAATCTTGACAGATGATCAGCTACTAGGTTCTCAGTCCCCTTCTTGTCCTTAATCTCCAAATCAAACTCTTGGAGTAGCAACATCCAACGGATGAGTCTCGGCTTTGAGTCGGGTTTGGTAATTAAGTACTTGATAGCTGCATGGTCAGTCCAGATAACAATTTTTGAACCAATGAGATACGAACGAAATTTTTCTAATGCGAACACTATGGCAAGTAATTCTTTTTCAGTGGTAGCATAATTGACTTGTGCGTCATTTAAAACTTTACTTGCGTAGTGTATAGCATGAAAAATTTTGTTTTTGCGTTGACCTAACACCGCGCCTACCGCATAATCACTTGCATCGCACATAAGTTCAAAATCGTATGTCCAGTTTGGTGCGGTGATTATGTGTGCGGATGTTAAGCTATCCTTTAAACTATTAAATGCATTTAAACAGTCAATATCAAAATCAAAAGACTTATCTTTGTTGAGCAAGTTGCTCAATGGCTTGGCAATTTTTGAGAAGTCTTTGATGAATCTCCGATAGAACCCGACATGGCCTAGGAAACTTCGGATTCCTTTGACATTGACTGGTGGTGGAAGTTTTCCTATCACGTCGATCTTAGCTTTATCAACTTCAATACCCTTGGAGGAGATCTTGTGACCAAGGACTATACCCTCGGTTACCATGAAGTGACACTTCTCCCAATTGAGCACCAAGTTGGTTTCCTTGCACCGTTTCAGTACCGTGTCCAGATTCTTCAAGCACATATCAAATGATGACCCGAAAACTGAGAAGTCGTCCATAAACACTTCAATGCTTTTCTCTATCAAGTCTGCAAAGATGGCTTGCATGCATCGTTGAAATGTTGCTGGAGCGTTACATAAACCGAACGGCATGCGTCGATATGCAAATTCCCCAAAAGGACATGTGAATGCAGTCTTCTCGTGATCGTCTGGATTCACCGATATCTGATTGTAACCCGAATACCCGTCAAGGAAACAGTAAAAAGCTTGTCCTGACAGCCTCTCTAGCATTTGATCCATAAATGGTAGAGGAAAATGATCCTTTCTAGTTGCTTTGTTCAACCTCCGGTAGTCGATACACATCCTCCATCCGGTCACGGTTCTCGTCGGTATGAGCTCATTCTTCTCGTTCGTGATAACCGTCATACCTCCCTTCTTAGGGACAACTTGAACCGGACTAACCCAAGTGCTATCCGAGATCGGATATATCATGCCGGCTTCAAGTAGCTTAACTACTTCTTTCCGGACTACTTCCTTCATGTTTGGGTTTAGCCGTCTTTGAGGTTGTGCTACCGGCTTATAATCCTCTTCCATCATGATCTTATGCATGCAATAGGAAGGACTTATCCCTTTTAAGTCGGATAGTGTCCAACCTATTGCTTCCTTGTTGGACTTCAAAACTTCGACCAATTTTGTTTCTTCATGGTTTGACAAGGAGCTACTAATGATTACCGGTTTGGTACCCTCTTGATCAAGAAACACATACTTCAAATGTGAGGGCAATATCTTCATCTCCGGCTTCACTTCTTCTACTTTAGCTTCATTCGTCAATTCCTCGATTTTGGCTTTGTGAGGAGGAATTTCCTTCAACGAATCGAGCTCCTTCAAACACTCTTCAAGCTCCTGCTCATCTTCTTCTCCTAGGATACTTAGTGCGTTTGTTAATACCCTTTCAAGATGTGTCAAGTCATGCAACTGGTTTCTCGTATCAACTATCAATTCTTCCGTTGCATCCATCTTGAAGCACGCAGCTTTATCACTAGGAAACTTCATTGCTTCGTGGATGTTGAAATTGACTTCTTCATCGTCCACACGGACTTTCATTAAGCCTCCGTCAAGATCAATCATCATCCGTGCCGTTTGCATGAAAGTTCTCCCAAGAAGTAGTGGCACATCATCATCCTCCGGAATGTCCATCACTACAAAGTCGACGGGGAACAAGAACTTGTCGACTTTCACCAACACGTCTTCAGCAATTCCCAATGGACGAGTGTAGGATTTGTCGGCCAATTGCAAGGTTAAGTTGGTTCTCTTCACAACTATATCACCTATCCTTTTGACAACGGATAGTGGGATTAGGTTGATGCTTGAACCCAAATCAATGAGTGCCTTGCCGACATCAACATTGCCAATGGACACGAGCAGTGTAACTTTGCCCGGATCTCTCTTCTTTCTTGACAATGTATTCTGGATGATTTCACTACAATTCGCGTCTAGCAGAATTGTTTCTTCTTCATTAAACCTCCTCTTCTTGGAGAGAATTTCTTTCATGAACTTGGCATAGGTCGGCATTTGCTCTAGGGCTTCCGAGAACGGTATGTTGATTTGTAACCTTTTGAATACTTCAAGGAACCTAGCAAACTGCCTCTCTTTCTCTTTTTTGGCTGGTGTAGTTGGGTAAGGTAGGTGCGGTGTCGGTGCATTCTTCACTACTTCTTGCTTCTTGCTCTTCTCCTTCACCACATCCTTCTTCCACACTATGGTCTCATTTTCAACTACATCCTTATTATTTTTTTCAACTTCTTCCTCTATATGTACATCTCCCGTTTCCTCCTCATGTCCTTCATCATCATCCTTCTCCTTCACCTCATCCTCAACAACCCTTCTCTCTACTTCAAGATTGTCCCCTATACCTTTACCAATGACCTTCCCGCTCCTTGTAGCAATTGCCTTGCAATTTTCGTTGTCTCTTAATGCAAGGACTCTCTCATCAAAATGACTTAATTGTCATTTCGATGATGATGCATGATCCTTTGGGTTGGTTTGTGTGTTGGCGGTAAAGGTTCCGCCTTGTTGAGTAGCTTGAGAAAGTTGTTGTGCCAACTGGCCCACTTGCGTCTCCAGATTTTTGATGGACGCATCAGTGTTCTTTTGGTTGGCCATTGACATCTGCATAAATTGATTGAGGGTTTCATCGGTGGATTGGTTGCGGTTTTGTTGTGGAGGTTGATATTGGTTATAATTTTGGTAAGGTTGTCGGTTATATTGCCCAGCTTCTGGTCTCCACCCTTGGCCATAATTCGGATTATTCCCTCTTGGGAAGTTGTTTGGATGGCTTTGGAATTGGTTAGGAAACTGTTGAGGCCATGGTTGATTACCAACATAGCTTACCTCTTCTGTAGGGGGCGGACAAAATCCGGTTGGGTGGTCTCCCGAACAAAGCTCGCAAGATGCGACTTGGTGTTGTCTTCTTTGTTCGTTCTGGATGTCCTTCATTTGTTGAGGAAGGTTGGCCATTTTCTTTGTCAACTCTTCCACTTGTTGCGTGAGCAATTTATTCTGTGCAAGGATTGCATCGTTTGTCCCCAAATCTAGGATTCCCGCCTTCCTTTGGCTCTGGCTTCGGTTATGATGAGCTTGGTGATCATTCAACGCCATTCTCTCTTGAAATTCTGGCCAGGCAATGTGACAGAGTAACCAGGTTCTGAACCAACAGGTTCTGAACAATATGCAGGACACACTAAATTGCTTAAAACAGAGCACAAACACAAACACACACAAGCAGCAAATTAAAGTGCAGGAAAGTAAAAAAAAAAAAGGCACAGAGGTTTGTTAACCCAGTTCGGAGTAAACACCTCCTACTCTGGGGGATACCAATCCAGGAAGGAATTCCACTATAGGAATTAATCCTTATGACTCAAGACACTGACTCCCAGTTCCCAGCCTAAGCAATTAACTTCCTCCTAGTCTTGAATTCTACCCAACACGTTGAGTATTAGAAAACCTCTAACTTCCTATTCAAGCAACTGCAACCCAGCTACTTGAACTACCCTTTGAACTTAACCCAGTTCTGAATACTAAAACTCCCCTGTTTTTGAATACACCTTCAAAGACAAAACTTCATTCGTACCTAGAGGCTTAGAATGAATTACAACTCAATAACAATCCTAAACCAACTCAAAACATATGAGTGGCGTACAAAAACAAAGCAAAAGCTTAAAAACAACTAAGACTCTATTTCTCTGAATAATACTCTTCAATTCATATCTTGAATAGCAGCAGCCCTCCTCCTTATATAGCCTTTAGTCTTGCAAAATAAAACTAATCTTCTGAATTGATTTGTTACTGAAATAAGATTGGTCCAATCAAGTAACAAATAAAACTGTTTTGTATCTTTGAAAGATTTAAAACAGAAAATACGATTTTCATATCTTTGAACCAAATCTTCAATAAAATCTTCTCCAAATAATTCAGCATTCTAGAAGCACTTATGCAAAGATAATTCCTTGCTAAATCTCCCAAGATACGCGCAACAATTAATCTGAAAACCCAGCTTCTGATGTGGTCAACAAAAGTCAACGCTGGCTTCAGAACCTGAAATCAGCTTCTGAACTGCTACAGTGCATTCAGCTTCTGATGATATTTTCTGCTTCTGAATGGCTTCAATACACAAAACTTGCAGCTGAAGAAATGTTTCAAATATGGAGATGCTTCTATTCAATACTTTGGTTTTGCCAAAATATGCAGCCAACACCAAAAGACTCAACAATCTCCCCCTTTGGCAAATTTTTGGCTAAAACCATCCAAGTTCTTCAATCTCCCTTAAATCTCCCTTATAATCTACTCAGCAATGAAGAACTCCACAATAATATATCATAGCATAAACATAAGCAGCGGACACAACTATGAATAACACAGACCAGCTTCAGTTCTACAAAATATCACAGCTACTGAAGCATACAACCACCAAGTACTGATCAACTTCTGATCACAACCATGGTATCAGAGCTACTCCAAGGTATCAGAGCTACTGATCAACTCTTGATCATCACAAACACTCCCCCTTACTTCTGAATCTCCACAACACTCCCCCTGCAACTCAGCTTCTCACACAAACTCCCCCTTACTACTGAACTACAGAGAAACAAGGTATCAAAGCATATCAGAAGCACACTTCAGGATCACAGAAACACTCAGGATCATAACAATCTTGTACTCCCCCTGAGACACATATTCCCCCTTGGTCATATCTGGACATATAATGCTTTGGTTTCAGAGCAAAACACCTTCTGAATCAAAGACACATATATCTGAAATGCAGCAATACACCTTCTAACTCTTGGTATCAGAGCCAACAGAGCCAACAACACATTGCATTTCTCCCCCTTTTTAGCCATAAAATTCTGACAAATCATAGTCTTCAAATAGGGAAGGGAATCAAAACAAGTAACACAGATCCTGGAAAACATATTAGACTCAAACTTAAGTTCAGGATCATATTTAGCACAGGCACAACTGGCAGGTACTCTATCTTCCTCACATCCAGTTTGCAGTAATTGCTATAAGTCTTCATGTAAGCACACTCCTAACTTGCTTCTCAGATTCTCAAACTGTTTAGCATCCAAGGCCTTTGTGAAAATGTCAGCAACTTGTTCTTCAGTAGCTACATGTTCCAGCTGAACAATCTTGTCCTCCACAAGGTTTCTGATAAAATGATGTCTGATGTCTATGTGTTTGGTTCTGCTGTGCTGAATTGGATTCTTAGAGATGTTGATGGCACTCAAATTGTCGCAAAACAATGTCATAACACCTTGTTCAATGTTGTACTCCTCCAGCATCTGCTTCATCCACACCAATTGTGAGCAACTACTCCCATCAGCAATGTACTCAGCTTCAGCAGTTGACAATGACACACAGTTTTGCTTCTTGCTAAACCATGAAATTAAGTTATTTCCCAAAAAGAAACAACCTCCTGAGGTGCTCTTCCTGTCATCAGCACTTCCAGCCCAGTCAGCATCACAATATCCCATCAGTTCAGAATTTGAACTGTGTGAGTACATGATTCCATAGTCACTTGTGCTATTAACATACTTCAGGATCCTTTTAACTTGTGTCAGATGACTCATCTTAGGATTAGCTTGGTATCTTGCACAAACTCCAACAGCATAAGTGATATCAGGTCTGCTTGCAGTTAAATACAATAAGCTCCCTATCATGCTTCTGTACTGACTCTGATCAACTGATACTCCATGTTCATCTTTGGTTAGCTTCAGATGAGTAGCAGCTGGTGTCTTCTTATGAGCAGTTGATTCCATTCCAAACTTCTTTACTATGTTCTTGGCATATTTACTCTGAGAGATGAAGATTGTATCTTCCATTTGCTTGACTTGTAAACCAAGAAAATAAGTCAGTTCACCAACTAGGCTCATTTCAAATTCTGATTGCATTTGCTGAACAAACAATTTGACCATCTTCTGAGACATCCCTCCAAACACTATATCATCCACATAAATCTGTGCAATCATCAGATTCCCATTTTCATTTTTCACAAACAAAGTCTTATCAGAACCTCCTTTTCTGTAACCTTGAGCCACAAGAAATTGAGTAAGCCTTTCATACCATGCTCTTGGTGCTTGTTTCAATCCATATAAAGCTTTCTTCAGTTTGTAAACATGATCTGGAAATTTAGGATCCACAAAACCCTTAGGCTGTTCAACATACACTTCCTCTTGCAGATACCCATTCAAAAACGCACTCTTCACATCCATCTGAAATAGCTTGAACTTGAGAATGCAGGATACACCCAACAGTAGTCTTATGGACTCTAGTCTGGCCACAGGTGCAAAGGTCTCATCAAAATCAAGTCCCTCAACTTGAGTATAACCCTGAGCAACCAACCTTGCCTTGTTTCTGACTACAGTACCATTTTCATCTGTTTTATTCTTGAATATCCACTTAGTACCAATCACATTCAAACCTTCAGGTCTTGGAACCAGATCCCACACTTCACTCCTCTTGAATTGATTCAACTCATCTTGCATTGCTTCAATCCAAAATTCATCAGTCATGGCTTCTTTCACATTTTTGGGTTCAAACTTAGACACAAAACATGAATCAGTAGCAGCTGGTTCTGATCTCCTGGTTCTGACCCCTTGATCCAAACTCCCAATGATAAGCTCCTTAGGATGATCCTTCTGAATTCTAATAGATGGCCCTTTATTGGTAGAATCATGTTCTGGATGTATATCTGTTTCTTCAGACTCTGGACAAATTTCAGCTTCTGAAGTTTGTTCTTCTGATGGTTCAGACTCTGGAACAACTTCAGACTCACTTCTATCTTTCTCAGCAGTCAGATCATCAATTACCACATTAATGGATTCCATCACAACTTTAGTTCTTGAATTAAACACCCTATAAGCTCTGCTGTTTACTGAATATCCCAAAAATATACCCTCATCAGACTTAGGATCCAGTTTTCTCCTATTTTCTCTGTCAGCCAAAATGTAACATTTACTGCCAAACACATGAAAATATTTGACTGTAGGCTTTCTTCCTTTCCATAGTTCATACAATGTAGATGCTGTTCCTTTCTTCAGAGTCACTCTATTATGGATATAGCATGCAGTGTTCATTGCTTCAGCCCAGAACATATATGGAAGTTTCTTAGCATGCAGCATCACTCTTGCACATTCTGCCAAAGTCCTATTCTTCCTCTCAACTACACCATTTTGCTGAGGTGTGATAGGCGCAGAGAACTCATGTTTTATGCCTTCAGAAGCACAAAATTCTGAAAAGCTCTTGTTTTCAAATTCTTTGCCATGGTCACTTCTGATTCTGACAATACCACAATCCTTCTCTCTTTGTAGTTGAATACATAGGTCTTTAAATACTTCAAAAGTATCAGATTTTTCTCTAACAAAACTGGTCCATGTGAATCTTGAGTAGTCATCTACCATTACAAATGCATACCTCTTCCCTCCAATACTTTCTACTTGCATAGGCCCCATTAAATCCATATGAACAAGTTCTAGTACTTTAGTAGTTACCTGGTGAACTAATCTGGGATGAGACTTTCTTGTTTGTTTCCCAATTTGACAATCACCACAAACATTGTCCTCATTGATCTTCAGTTTTGGTACACCTCTGATAGCTTCAGTACTTAGAATCCTTTTCATGCCTTTCAGATGCAGATGTCCCAGCTTCTGGTGCCAGAGTTTGACTTCCTCTTCTGAGCTCATAAGACAAGAAGTCAGACTTCTTTCTTCTTCAGAAACCCACAAATAACAGTTGTCTTTGGATCTGCAGCCCCTCATCTGAGTTTTATCTTCCTGATCAGTAACAATACACTCTAGTTTGTTAAAATTAACCTTCAAGTCCTGATCACAAAGTTGGCTAATACTGATCAGATTAGAGGTTAAACCCTTCACTAATAGCACATCATTCAGTCTAGGTAAGCCTTCACAGTTTAAGTCACCAATACCCAGGATCTCTCCTTTTGCTCCATCTCCAAATGTCACATAGCTTCTGGAATATTGTCTGATATTGCTAAGTAGCTTCTTTACACCAGTCATGTGCCTTGAACACCCACTATCAAAATACCAGTCTTCTTTAGAGGTGGCTCTCAATGAAGTATGAGCAATCAGGCCTACATTCTGAACCTTAGGTTTCCACACCTTCTGAACACTGTGTTGCACTCTTCTAAATTGAAAGTGTTTAGGGTAGCCATACAATTTAAAGCAGAATGGTTTGATATGCCCTCTCTTTCCACAATGATGACAGACCCATGGATGATTCCTCCTCCTTCTGTTTCTGAAAGATTTCTGGGGTTGCTTCTGAGGTAGCATCTGACCATGCTTCTGACCTTGCATCTGAACATACTTCTGACCTTGCATCTGAGGTCTCTTCTGAGCTTGCATCTGGGCTTGTTTCTGAGGTCTCCTCTTTGATGTTCCAACCATAGAGTCATGAGTTTGAGTAGCAGGAACAAAACTCATCTGTTTAGGAATCTGAGTCTGATCAACAAAACCTAAACCAGTTTTTCCTTGTTGCTGATTCCCCAAAATGTCCTCCAACTTATCAGTAGCAGAGTTCAACATCTTCACTTGCTTCTTCATTTGATCAAGTTGGGAGTTCAGTTGGTTCACTTCTTCTTTTAAATCTGAATTCTGCACTAACAGTTCACCTTTTTCAGCCTCCAGTTGAAGAATAGTCTCTTTCTGATCCAAAACTTGTTTGCAAACCTCAGCACTTCTGGCATACAGCTTCTTGTAGTTATCAGCTAGTTCATCATATGAGGTTTTAGTTGCTTCAGACACATATGAGGCTTCAGACTCTGAGTCAGACTCTGAAAAGGTCTCAGACTCTAAAACAGGTTCCTTCTTCAAGATAGCTCCTGACCTTACAACCAGACCAGTATCACACATATCAGATTCACTAACATCATCATCTTCAGAACCATCATCAGACCATGCAACAGCTAGGCTCTTCTTCTGCTTCTTAAGAAAAGTAGGACATTCAGATTTGATATGCCCATAGCCCTCACACTCATAGCACTGCACACCTTTGGCTTGGTTGCTTTTCTCCTCAGACTTGGTCTTCTTCTCATCAGTTTGTTGCTTCTTGTTATTGAATCTAAAATTCTGACCTTTGCCTCTGGCTTTTCTGTTAACATTCTTCAGAATCTTGTTGAATTGTTTTCCCAGCAATACTAGAGCTTCTGATAAGTCATCCTCCTCAGACTCTTGTTGATCATCAGCTTCAGCATTCACAGAAAAAGCTATACCTTTCCCTTTCTTATCAGGCTGTTTGCAGAAAGCAGTCTCAAAATTTAACAAAGAACCAATGAGCTCTTCAACCTTCATAGCAGAAATATCATGAGCCTCCTCAATTGCTGTAACCTTCATGTCAAACCTTCTGGGCAGGGACCTGAGGATTTTTCTGACTAACTTCTCATCAGACATCTTTTCACCAAGAGAGTCAAATGAATTTGCCATATCCAGCACATTCATGTAAAAATCCTGAATGGATTCATCTTCCTTCATCTTCAGGTTCTCAAATTTGGTGGTCAGCAGCTGCAATCTGGACATCTTTACCTTAGAAGTTCCTTCATGAGTGGTCTTCAGAATTTCCCACGCATCCTTAGCCACAGTACATTGTTTGATGAGTCTGAACATGTTCTGATCAACACCATTAAAGATAGCATTCAAAGCTTTTGAATTTCCTAGTGACAGATCATCTTCAGCTTTGGTCCATTCCTCCTCAGGCTTCAGAACCTCAGTCTTGTTACCATCTTTGTCTGTATACACAGGATGATCCCAGCCTTTAATCACAGCTTTCCAAGTCCTGCTGTCAATAGACTTTAGAAAAGCACACATCCTTGACTTCCAATACTCATAGTTTGTGCCATCTAGTAGGGGTGGTCTATTGACATAGCCTCCTTCTCTATCCATGCTTACCAGTAATTAATCCCTCTGGATCTCACCCAAAATACAGGCAGGGTGCCTGCTCTGATGCCAATTGAAATTCTGGCCAGGCAATGTGACAGAGTAACCAGGTTCTGAACCAACAGGTTCTGAACAATATGCAGGACACACTAAATTGCTTAAAACAGAGCACAAACACAAACACACACAAGCAGCAAATTAAAGTGCAGGAAAGTAAAAAAAAAAAGGCACAGAGGTTTGTTAACCCAGTTCGGAGTAAACACCTCCTACTCTGGGGGATACCAATCCAGGAAGGAATTCCACTATAGGAATTAATCCTTATGACTCAAGACACTGACTCCCAGTTCCCAGCCTAAGCAATTAACTTCCTCCTAGTCTTGAATTCTACCCAACACGTTGAGTATTAGAAAACCTCTAACTTCCTATTCAAGCAACTGCAACCCAGCTACTTGAACTACCCTTTGAACTTAACCCAGTTCTGAATACTAAAACTCCCCTGTTTTTGAATACACCTTCAAAGACAAAACTTCATTCGTACCTAGAGGCTTAGAATGAATTACAACTCAATAACAATCCTAAACCAACTCAAAACATATGAGTGGCGTACAAAAACAAAGCAAAAGCTTAAAAACAACTAAGACTCTATTTCTCTGAATAATACTCTTCAATTCATATCTTGAATAGCAGCAGCCCTCCTCCTTATATAGCCTTTAGTCTTGCAAAATAAAACTAATCTTCTGAATTGATTTGTTACTGAAATAAGATTGGTCCAATCAAGTAACAAATAAAACTGTTTTGTATCTTTGAAAGATTTAAAACAGAAAATACGATTTTCATATCTTTGAACCAAATCTTCAATAAAATCTTCTCCAAATAATTCAGCATTCTAGAAGCACTTATGCAAAGATAATTCCTTGCTAAATCTCCCAAGATACGCGCAACAATTAATCTGAAAACCCAGCTTCTGATGTGGTCAACAAAAGTCAACGCTGGCTTCAGAACCTGAAATCAGCTTCTGAACTGCTACAGTGCATTCAGCTTCTGATGATATTTTCTGCTTCTGAATGGCTTCAATACACAAAACTTGCAGCTGAAGAAATGTTTCAAATATGGAGATGCTTCTATTCAATACTTTGGTTTTGCCAAAATATGCAGCCAACACCAAAAGACTCAACATCTCTATAATAGCAACAGCATCCTCGGCGCTCTTGGCCATCAAAGTACCACCAGCAGCAGCGTCAAGCAATAGCTTGGATTGTTGTTGCATCCCGTTCCGGAAGAGATGAATTTGTGTTAACTCATCAAATCCATGATTAGGACATCTTCTGAGCATTGACTTGAAACGCTCCCAGGCTTCACATAATGTCTCACTTGTACCTTGTGAGAACACAGCAATAGTTGTCTTCGCCTCCATGAAACGATTCTGAGGGAAGAACCTCTCAAGGAATTTCTCCTCAAGCGTGTTCCAGTTCGTCATTACCGTCGGTGGCTGGTCCAAGTACCACTCCTTAGCTTTGCCAATCAATGAATGTGGAAACATCCTCATCCACATAGCCTCCTCGTTATTCTCCGTCTCACCAAGGGTTCCCGCTATCTCGTAAAATTTTGTGAGATGTTGGAACGGGTCTTCATGGTCTAATCCTGAGAAGGGATTAGCATAAAGAATTTGTAAGATCCCCGTCTTCATCTCCGTTTGCTTGATAGTCCGCGGTGTTTTCCCCAATTGTGCGAAACGGCGTGGACTATTATTACATGGCAACCCACGACCTCCTGAACCTCCAGGATCATCTCCTGATGCAGCCATTTGTAACTCTTGGCTTGGACTAGATGAATGACTAGAAACAGAACTTTCCTCCTGTTGCCTTTTCTTTGCTTGTTGCTTCTTTTTCCGATTCTTGCTATTGTTTCGACGAGCTGTTCTTTCTATCTCGGAATCAAAAAGAAGTTGGTCCTCCGATACTTGACCTCGCATATACGATATCAACAATCTGACCACAAAGAATTAGCAAACAAGATGGATAAGAAATATTAGTTATATACATAAAAGAATTTTGTGCAAAATTGCTTAAAACCATAATTAAAGTTGCAATGATTATAATATCGTAACTTTAATCCCCGGCACCGGCGCCATTTGTTAACTAGCAGAAAGCAAGTATCGTTTTTATATCGTTCCACAGGGATTAATGTGATATCATAAACCGTTCAACGTCGATTATCGTTTTAAGTTAGGGTTTAACCATTTGTTTTACTACACTACTCATCATTTTAAAAACATAATAAATAAATAGTAGAGTAATAGGACATAGAAGGTGTTAGGATTAACTTTCATCAATCAAACATCGTTTATATTCGATTGATTACAAATACGGATTCTAGCTTTTTCTTATATATGACATTATTACGTATTGCTCAACAACATCATTGATTTCCCAAATGACGTCGTGAGATCGATTGTATCGTTTAATCGATGATTTCTCAATCTCTTAAACGATTCAAAAGCTTTACGATCCAATACTATAATGTAATTATCAAAACCAAATCCCATTTCTAGAATTTCTTATCTTGATAGAAAATCATTCTAAACCTAGATTCAAAAGTCTTTTTCAACAACATTTAAATCAAACATAAGATTGAAAAGCAAGAAGAAATTCAATGGTATATAAAAATGCTAGAATCATATATTGAATAATCAAAAGTTTACAACATGGAATGATTGATTACCTATTAATCCCAACAAAGGAGATTAGTTGATCATTGTCATGACAACTATTGCAAAATAAGAAAGGAAGATGAAGATATATGAGAGCTTGATGTCTCAAAGCTACTTAATGTCTTCTTCAATCCAAATCAAATTGCTATTTGAAGTTTTTCTCCCTCTATGCCTATTCTCTCTCAAAGATAACAAGTATTTTTAGCTCTGGAAAATATTAAAACTCAGAAAAAACTAACTCCCTAAAAAAATGAGCTTCAAAATACTTAAATATGCTGAGAAAATGCACGCTCGCTACAAGCGACCAGCCTGTCGCTTGTAGCGAGGAAGTCAACTGGCCAATCATAGAGCTCCACGTCACCATCAGCATTAAACCGCCCCTCTGGTCGCTGTAGCGACAAGGTCTGTCGCTACAAGCGATGGATCATTGAAATTCCCTGCCTAGGCTCGCTTCAAGCGTCCAGTTCATCGCTTCAAGCAATGAACTCCTGATAATCCCTGCCTAAGCTCGCTTCTAGCGATGGAAGCTGCGCTTCAAGCGATGAAACACTGGAAATCCCTGCCTATCCTCGCTACTAGCGATGGCTCCTGCGCTTGTAGCGATGGCATCAAGAAAAGCTTCATTCTTTTGCATCAATCAGGTTCAAGCATGTATTTCCTGCATAATCACATGGGGTAAGGCTTAGGATCACAATTATTGTATTTTTAACACAAATATGCTCTAATCCTAAGGTAACTTGCAAAACAAGTAATCATAAGTGCCCTAAAATGTATCAAAATATAACAACTTTTAGGCACTTATCAACCATCTCAGGATCAGATTGAAGCACCTCCTGCAGCTTGTTCAAGAACTCCCAATGAGGAACTGTAATGGTGAACATAAACATTGAACTATCTTGTACTCGTGATAAAGCATCCGCAACTCTGTTTTGACCACCCGGTTATACACGATCTCATAATGAAATCCAAGTAATTTTGCCAAGTAATACTGCTGCTCAGGTGTTTGAATCACTTGGGTCATAAGCTCCCTAAGGCTTCTTTGATCAGTGTAGACCGTGAATTTTCGACCAAGCAAATAAGTCCTCCATTTTTTGACAACAGCAGTAATTGCACAAAGCTCCCTGACATATGTCGAAGAATTGAGTAATTTTGGGCAAAATTTCTGACTGAAAAACGCAATAGGATGCCCATTCTGTATCAGCACTGCCCCCATGCCTATACCGGACGCATCTGTTTCAATGATAAAATCTTCCTCAAAATTTGGTAAGGCTAATATCGGTGCTTTAGTCATCGCATCTTTGAGTTTATTGAAAGTTGTTTCTGCCTGATCGGTCCAGTGGAATGCGTCTTTTTTTAGCAGCTCCGTAAGTGGTTGAGCGATCTTGGCGTAATCCTTAACAAACTTGCGGTAGAACCCAGTGAGCCCAAGAAAACCCCTTAACTGCTTGATTGTCTTTGGTGTTGGCCACTGTGTCATCGCCGAAATCTTTGCCGGATCTGGTCCCACACCCTTGGAAGACACGATGTGGCCCAAATACTCAATAGACTGTTGAGCCAGGATGCATTTAGACTGTTTCAGATAGAAACAGTGTTTCATCAGACATTGAAAAACCAGCTTCAAATGTAATAAATGATCTTCCATGTTGCAGCTGTAGACCAAGATGTCGTTAAAAAAGACGATCACAAATTTGCGCAAATAAGGCTCAAAAATCATATTCATGGTTGCTTCGAAGGATGATGGTGCATTGCATAATCCAAAAGGCATGACGAGAAATTCATAATGCCCTTGGTGAGTACGAAAGGCAGTTTTATGAATATCCCCTGGATGCATACGAATCTGATGGTACCCGGAGCGAAGGTCTAATTTTGAAAACCAATTTGTACCATACAATTCGTCAAGAAGCTCATCAATGGAAGGAATAGGGAACCGATCTTTTACTGTGATGGCGTTAACAGCTCGATATTCAACACAGAAGCGCCAAGTTCCATCCTTCTTTCGGACCAAAAGCACAGGAGAGGAAAAAGCACTAGAGCTGGGTTGAATGACCCCTTGGTGCAGCATCTCACGGATCTGTTTCTCAATCTCCTGCTTTTGAAACTGTGGGTAGCGATATGGTCGAACATTGATTGGGTTTGCTCCTTCTAAAAATGGAATATGGTGGTTAATGGTTCGAGGTGGAGGTAAATTGGTAGGTTCGGAAAAAATGACGTTGAATTTGGTAAGTAATTGTTGGATAGCTGGGGAAAATTGTGATTCTTCTAGGCCTGGGGATAAGAGGTGGAGTTGGCATATTGTGTCAAGGGCATCAGTGGAAGCGAGACGACGCAGTTGATGCAACGACGCTGCTTCTGGTGGTGGTTTCGAACCTGCAGATATTTGCACGACCTTATCACCACGGACAAACTTCAAGGTCAGTGCATCATAATCAGTGAGTACTGGGCCTAATGAATGAAGCCATTGGACACCTAAAACCAAATCTGCTCCGCTAAGGGGAAGCACAAATAAATCCAAAATGAACTCATGAGAATCAAGAGAGAGTAAGGTTTGTGGGCACATGAAAGAACAATCCATAGACACTGAAAGATTGGGTCTGGTGTAGTGGGAGACCCAACTGTTTTGCAACTCGGTCCTGAATGAAGTTGTGTGTGCTACCAGAATCAATGAGGACTTGGACCGATGTTTTGGCTATGTGACCCAACACGCGGAGTGTTTGAGGGATGGTGTGACCCATTAAGGCATGTAAGCTTATTTGGGTCGGGTCTTCTGTCACAGTGGATTCGGGTAGTGCGGTAACTGGTTCAGGCAGTAGTGGGGTTGATGGGTCTGGAGTTGGATCAGTGGAATCCGGTTCAGCAATGAGTAGGTGAAACTGTCGTTTGCACTTGTGACCAAAAACATATTTTTCGTCACAGTTGTAGCAAAGATTTTGTTCACGGCGGGCTTGTAATTCGGCGGGTGAGAAGCGTTTGATAGGAAATTGTCTTGGTGTGTTGGAGGCTTTTCGGGGGGAGGCTGTAATTGTGGGACGAAAAGAAGAACAGGGTGCGATGGAGGGGTTGGAAGTACCTGGTTTTGAGTAGAAAGAGCTGGACTTGTCATTGATTTTTTCTTCCTGCAACTTTGCCAAGCTGATTGCTTGAGCTATTGAAAGAGGTTGAAAGGCTTGCAGTTCCCGTCGGATCTCCGGCTTCAAGCCCGAAATAAAACAACTCAAGTAGAATTCTGATGGAAGACCGGTAATGCGATTCGCAAGGTTTTCGAATGTCGTTTGGTACTCTTTGACAAAAGTTGTCTGGCACAACTTGAACAGAGCGCCCTTTGGGTCGTCGTAATGAGACGGCGCGAATCGAAGCTCCAGAGCGTGAAGGAACATGGGCCATGAGAGGAGTTGGCCGTTGGAGTGCATCCATTGGTACCATGTCAAAGCTTCTCCCTCCATATAAAAAGAAGCAATACGGAGGCGTTGATCTTCTGGGGTGTTATGAAACTCAAAAAACTGTTTGATTTTGAAAATCCAACCCAAAGGGTCAGATCCATCAAATCTTGGGAGCTCAAGTTTGATGGAGGAGGAGTGGTATGCTGGTGTGGGTATATCAGATCCCATAGGTTGGAAACCTGGGGGTGATAAGCGAGTGCGCATGCTGGTGAGTTCAGTGGAAAGGTTGGTGAGGTTTGTTTCAAAAGTTTGTTGATTCTGGAGGATTTATCGAAGCACTGCGGTAATATCATCATTTGTGGATGAGTCCATAGCAATGAAAGCACCAATGTAAGGGTGTGGTATGAAAACAAGGTGACTTTATGGGAATAAAAACAGGAAAAAGAGCCAGAGAATAAAAACAGAAAACTACACTACACTTCTTTTACTTAATTTCATGATGTCCATTCCCTTGATTCAATAATACATAAATAGAGGCTAGATGACAGCTAGCCCTACAACCTAGTAGCTTCAAGACAGCTTTCATTAGTACTAAGATGGTGACTCATTATAATCTAACGGTCACCTCTAGACAAGGACAAACATAAAGATAAACAATGGGAATATAGACTTCTTCTGGAACATTCTTCTAACATGTCACCTAGTGCTTCTTGACAACCAACTTGGGCACATGGTAGTCATTCAAGTATTTGGGCCTTGCTGTCTTGCGTTTGGGCCTAAAGTGAGATATAGGTGGATCATCCTCTTCACTTAGCTCACCTGTTTCTTCTAATTCCTCAGCTCGGGTCATAACACATATAGTTTGTAATTTACACATTAAAAGGGTGTCATGCTTCATCTAATTGTTGTTAATGCCTAATTTCTACAATTATTTCATATTTAGACTTTTGAAATAAGAGAAGATTTAGAGCAGGGCCATACCTGCATATTTTGTTGCTGGGGATTTTCCACCATCCAGGACAAGCTTCACTAGACCAAAATCCGAAACTTTTGCACGAAAATGTCCACCACCTAGTAGAACATTAGAAGACATAAGATCTGTGAATAAAGGTCTCGCGAGCAAGACCGTGAAGATATCCATCGCTCTAGCAGTTCCAAATCCACCACGGCCTAGCTCACTTTCGAATGCAAAATTGTTGGTAACTGTTGAAATTTGGGGCCTAACTCATCCTTACAAAACCGGCTTGTAAGGTGAGGAGTGCCTCCTCTTTATAAACTCTGATCAAGCTTCCTATCTAACCGATGTGGGACTAAATCCACCCCCTCAAAGACAAGCCAACATAAGGCAACTATGAAGGTGAGAAAAACACACACACAAGAAGGGGGGGTTGAATTGTGTGACTCTAAAAACTTGTTCTATTCTTTTTCAAAGACTTAAAACAAGTTCAGAACCAGGTTCTGAACTGTTATCAGAATGTATGCAGTGGATTAAACAAGTAAAAGAGATAAGGGAAGAGAGGCACACAGAAATTATACAGGTTCCTTCTCAATGTGAGAAGTAGTCTTGTCCCCTTGTATCCAACAAGAGAGTTTCACTATAATCAGTTCTGATTACAATTGCTCAATCACTAAGAAAGAGACTTCCAGCTGCTCAATCACAAAGAAGGAGACTTCTATGCTCAACCACCAAGGAAGAGGCTTCCAATGCTCAAGTCACTAAGACAAGAGACTTCCCAATGCTCAAGTCACTAAGACGAGAGACTTCTGACTCAGACCACAAAGGAATGAGATTACAATTGCTTAGTATACAGACTAAGACTTTAGGGACCAAACTAGTTTACAAGTAAAGGAGTTTGGGATGAACACTTGATCAAATATCAGAGGTGTTCTCTTAATACAACACAGGTTAAGACTCTTAACCTTAGGAAATTCTAAGTTACAAAGACTATGAGAATTTCTAAGAGTTTTGAACTTTGACAGTTTTTACACAGAAAACAGAGCAAGGTTTCAGCAATACGTTACAAAGAGTCTTAGACTATTTCTTCTTCAAATCTTCCTCCTTTTATAGATGAAAATAGAGCTGTTGAAGATTTGCTGGAAATCAGGAAATTAGCCGTTGCAATTGGACTAGGTTACTGCAAATGTGTGCTGCACTTTATCTGTCAGAACAGGGCAGGTGCCATTTTTGAATTGGCCCACCTTAAAAACTGGAGAATGTTTGGGTCAGGGAGACAACTGTTCCATTGAGTTGTTCTGACACATCCAGGCATTAAATGCGCACAGTACTGGTCAAAATCCATGCCACATCAGCTTCAGAGGCTTCTCAGTGAACAGTGATCAGAAGCTGCTTCAGTTGTACGGATCAGAAGCTGGCTTCAGGAGTTGACTGTTGCGTTGACTTCATCAGAGGCACCCAGACTTCAGAAGCTGCACTTCAGGAGCACCACTTCAGGAGTACTTCAGAGGCTTCATTTCAGGAGCACTTCTTCAGGACCTCTTCAGAAGCTCTTACTTCAGGAGCACTTCTTCAGGACCTCTTCAGAAGCTCTTACTTCAGGAGCATTTCTTAAGGACCAATTTTCTTCTAGCCTTGCAACCTTGCTTCATGGCTTTCCTTCTTGCTCTTTAGCTTGTTCTTCATAACCATTATCAATCAATACTTATTAAGCATGTGGTTCTGAAACACTTGAACAAAGCATTAGCAAATAACCAATTTTCTCTTTAATACTTTGTTATCATCAAAACCATAAAGAGAGATATGTTTACACATAAGTGTTTCAACAATCTCCCCTTTATTTGTAAGAGACTTGTTAAACACATTTTGTTCCAACAATCTCCCCCTTTTTGATGATGACAAACATAAGTATTAAAACAGAAAATTGTTGTTAACTTAATTAACAAGTTAACTACAGGGTGTGAGGTTTGTAAGCTCCCCTTGAGTCTGATCCAAGTTAATTAAGTTCAGTTAAAAACACAGATGTGAAAATTTCAGAATTGTTATTAAGTTCAATTAAAAATCTGACTTCAGGAGAGGTTTGTAAGCTCCCCCTAGGTCTGACAATCCTCAAGGTTAGGTTTGTAAGCTCCCCTTGATTTTTATCCATGTTAATTAAGCTTAACTTAAGACAATATGGTGAAATTTACACTCAGAATTCAAAATGACTTGTTGACTTCAGGTTCTGAGGTTTGTAAGCTCTCCCCCTAAGTCTGATAATCCACAGGATGAGTTTTGTAAGCTCCCTGAGTCTTATCCAAGTTATTTTAAATTCTATTTACTCACTAAGAGTAATGTATCTCACAGAAATATATCAGAGCCAGAAATTTACTTCAGTTCTCATAAGTTAAATATAGTCAGAATTGTATCAGAGCTTAACTGATCAGTATCAGAGCTAGCTTAACAATTGTATCAGAGCTTAACCCTAACAAATTGTATCAGAGCTTTAATAGGCTTATCAATAAGCATATCTTCTGACAATTTTAACATTTTAACTTATTTTTGAGCTCAGGTGCTTTAATACTTATTTTACTTTCTCCCCCTTTTGTCATCAACAAAAAAATACTACTTTCTCCCCTTAAGACAGAAAAATTTCTCCCCCTTTGTCAAGAGAGTTTGAAAATATCTGTTTTAGAGTAGAAAAGGATTTGAAAAGAGTGTGAAAGCAGGTATCAAAGCAGTTCAATGTCCCCTTTGTAAAATAGTTGTAAGAGAGTTCTGACACCCAGTTTGAAAACATTTCAAAAAGAATACAGAACTGGGGGGGTTGAACCAACCAAGATTGTGAGATATTTGTGCAATCATAGTGATAATCAATCAGCAGGGATAATCATCAAAGCCTACTTGATTTTCAATGAGTATATGACTTGCAAGAAAAATAGAATGCTGTTCAGAAGCAGAAAAAGGTTTAGAGCTTCTGATCAGGTCATTCTGTGTTCAGACATGACTTGTTCAGTATAAATTGGTTCAGTATCAGAGCAAAACAACTCAAGAAGGTATCAGAGCAAATCTTTCAAGAAAGTATCAGAGCAATTTTGAGCTATTTTTAAAAAACAAGAGCTAGATACCAATGAGGATGTTGTCTCAGAGTCTGATACCAAAAGGCAGTGTTAAGACTGCTGAACTGATATCAGAACCTGATACCAAATGAAGGTTTATCTCAGAGTCTGATACCAGCTTAAAAGGTTTTAAATCAGAATCTGATACCAAATAAAGAACATTTCTAAAGACTGAACATAGTCTGATACACTGGGCTTTTAAAATGTGTCTGTGCTAAACAGTTTAAAAATAGACTGATTTCACATGAAAATTGTTTGTCAAGCAATTTTACCAATGAATATCAGAGTAGAAAATCACAATTTTTTACTTGATGACTTTGGGAGGATTAGAGTATAAACTTTCAAAGCTTTAATCATCATTGCCCATAGCTATACTTACCAGATTCTGACCAACATTAGATTTTTATCAGATTCAGAAGTCAGAAAATCCAGGTTCTGATCCTTCAGACTCTGAAGTTTTTCAGGCTTAACTGTCTTCAGACTCTCAGAAGATGAGTGTCTGATCAGTCTTAGCTTATGAAACACTCAGAATCAAGAAATTCATTCAGATTCAAGCACATTTTCAGGAGATGAAATGCATGTTCAGATTCTTTTTAATAAAATTGAATCTTTCTTCTGTTAGGGGTTTTGTGAATATGTCAGCCCATTGATGATCAGTATCAATGAATTGAATATCCAAAACACCTTTCTGAACATAATCTCTTATAAAATGATGTTTTATTTCTATGTGCTTGGCTCTAGAATGCAAAATTGGATTTTTAGACAGACATATAGCAGCAGTATTATCACAATAAATTGGGATATTATCTGCATGAATCTGATAATCCTCTAATTGACGTTTCATCCAGAGCAGTTGTGTGCTACAACTTGCAGCTGAGATGTATTCTGCTTCTGCTGTTGACAAAGCAATGGTTGCTTGTCTCTTGCTGGCCCAGGATATCAGATTCTCACCAAGAAACTGACAGTTTCCACTGGTGGATTTTCTTTCAATCCTGTCTCCAGCATAGTCAGCATCACAGAATCCAACTAGCTTATAATTTAGAGATTTCTTATACAGAAGTCCCAAATTAGTTGTACCCTTCAGATACCTAAAGATTCTTTTGACAGCAGTCATATGAGATTCTCTAGGATCTGATTGGAACCTAGCACACAGACATACACTAAATAAAATATCTGGCCTAGAAGCAGTTAAGTATAGGAGAGAACCTATCATACCTCTGTACAACTTCTGATCTACTTTAGAGCCTTTGTCCTCTTTGCTTAAGGTGCAGGTGGGATGCATTGGTGTTGTCATCAGCTTGCAATCATCCAACTGGAACTTCTTCAGAAGCTCCTTGATGTATTTTGACTGATAAACATACACACCTTCTTTGCATTGGTTGATTTGAATTCCCAAGAAGAATTTCAGCTCACCCATCATGCTCATTTCAAATTCATCCTGCATTAACTTAGAAAATTCCTTGCAAAGGGAGGCATTAGTAGAACCAAATATGATATCATCAACATAGATTTGTACAATTAAGATTTCTTTCTTAACAGTTTTTCTAAAGAGTGTATTGTCAACTTGACCTCTTACAAAACCATTTTTAATTAAGAAGTTGCTTAGCCTTTCATACCAAGCTCTGGGAGCTTGTTTCAGACCATACAAAGACTTCTTCAGTTTAAAAACATGATTTGGATATTTAACATCTTCAAAACCAGGAGGTTGTTTGACATACACTTCTTCAGAAATCACACCATTTAAGAAAGCACTCTTAACATCCATTTGATACAGAATGATATCATGATTAATAGCATAAGAAGGAAGTAACCTGATTGCTTCCAGTCTTGCAACTGGAGCAAATGTCTCAGTGTAGTCTATTCCTTCTTGCTGGCTGTACCCTTGAGCTACTAATCTAGCCTTGTTTCTGATCACTTCTCCTTGTTCATTGAGCTTGTTCCTGAACACCCATTTTGTTCCAATGATGTTCTTCTGATCAGGTCTGGCCACAAGATCCCATACATCATTCCTTTGGAATTGGTTCAGCTCTTCTTGCATTGCTACAATCCAACCATCATCAGTGTAGTACCCTAATTTTGTCCTACGCATTTTAAAACAAAAAAAATCAAAAAGAATCAAAAGAGGGGAAAAAAGTCAAAAGTCAACAAAAGTCAACAGAAAAGTCAACATTTCAAAAATGATGACTTCGCACTGCGAAGCTCCCTTCGCACTGCGAAGTCTGCGATTTTTCTGCAGATTTTTGGTTTCTTTGATTTAATTCCAGAATCTGTTGCACATCACTTCCATAATTATTTTAAGTAGCATTCATGGCTAATTGGGCCAAGCAAAGCCAGAGTTGAAGGACTTGCCATTAATGCCAAGGTTGGAAGCTTTTTCTTCCAACCTAGCATGTGACAAGCAAGTGGGCTTGCCCTTGGGCAGCTCTAGTCCCTCCCAGGTGACCTGCTAACCACCACAAGGTTGCCAGCCACCTGCTTGAGGACTTTCCCCCTGCTTGCTGCCCCAAAAACCAGTCAAACCAGCTGGATTTTTCACTTGAAAAACCATGAGTGCCTACTCTGTTTTGCAGCAGCTTTTCACCCTCTCACACCAGCCAATTTTAGCCTTTTTCATCCCTCAATCTCTGCACATTACAGTGCACGTTTTTATTGACCAACCATTGAGATTGCAAGGATTGATCCCCAAGCATTAGCCAATTGCAAATCAGCTTTGTTCTTCATCATTACCTTCTAGAATTAGTTGAATTTGTGGCTGAAATCAAGCTGGATCTTGCCCCTTGGCACAAGGCAGGGTTGCCTCTATCCATTAGCATTTAATGCAAAGGGATTCAGCTTAATCTTGGCCACAAATCAGCTGAATTTTGGGATTGTGTAATGATGAAAAAGATTTGATTTTGGCTTATAAATAGAAGGCAATGCCCAAAGGAATAAACACAGTTAACACAGCATTCAAAGAGCAGAAACTCTACTCATTTCAACCTACAAATCTCCACAAACAACCAGAAAAAAAACCAATCCACACAAAGCCTTACAAAGTTCCAAAACCATCACAAATACTCAAACCTCTTGCACAAGCCTTCAACCAAATAAAATCAAGTGCAGCTGGAGCTTTGTTAAGGAGTTCTGTAAGTTACTAAGCTCTTTATCTTGCATTTTTAATTGTGTTTGCATAGCTATTTTGGCTCAAAACCTTTTGATTCTAAAAAACCCCTTTTGAATTTCAAAGAAATCCCAAGGTTTTCAAAACATCAAAACTGGTTTGTCCAACCTTTTTCACCCCAAAAACTCAAAGTTTTTCACCCATCTATAAGGTCCTGAGTGTGTTCAGAAGTTGTTTCTGAACAAAAGTTCAGAAACAGCTTCTGAACCCAAAATTTCGCATGCTTCGCAGTGCGAAGTCATGGTCGCAGTGCGACCATGACAGAACTCAGAACCTGAGTTTTTGTGTCAAAACAACCAATTTTTGAGGTTCTAGCCCCAGAGCTCAGAACCTAAGAGTCTTTAAACCCATGATCTTCAAACCACAACAAGGATTTTGCATAATTTTGACAAAATCACAAGTTCGTATGACCATTTTGTGGATAACTTGCAAAGCAAGTTATGTTCCCAAATTCTCAAACAAGCATGAACAAACAAGTTATGTTCATCTTTTCAATCAAAACTTGAACAATGAATATTGTTCATAATGTTCAAAACTCAAAGATGAACATACACCGTTTACGTTCGCATTTTCGCAAAATGAGACGAACTTGCGCGTTTTCTAGCAAATTTGCTAAACCTTCCCATTTTTGGGTTTTCAAACCATATGTTTTGACATACCTTGGGATTTCTAAAGAATTCAACCCAAAAACATGAATGAAAAAGGGATGGTGTGACGTATGTCTCTCCATCGCCCCGATTGTACGAATGCGTGACGTATGTCTCGTCGCTCGGACAATCGTCATTCCTTTTTTAATATGTACAACCCTAACCAAACCAAATCTTGGCCCCTTGTGGTCAATCCAAGCCTTTTGGTCCCCCGTTGGCCATTAGACTCAACCCCTCGACTCGTTAGAGTCCACTCGGTCAATGTTCGACTCGTCCGAGTCCATTGTACCCATTCTTGATCTCAGTGGATCAATCGAACAATCGCCCGACTCTTCGGAGTCCACTCGGTCAATGTTTGACTCGTTTGAGTCCATTGCACCTCCCTTGGTCCCATAGCGACCAATTCAACCCTCTACCCTAACGGACGTACCTTTTAACAATTCTAATGTGATTCGCGAACGAACGCTTAATAAGTCTCCAAGTGTGAGCATACAAGCTACGTTTAATCGCAAGAATTCGGTTGAAACATCGTCCAATTAAAATCAACCAACACATATACGTTTTTCTATCAAAGAACTACGTATGCTTTGAATTCTCCGACTACCGGGAGATACGTAGGAGCAAGATCGACATCTTGTCAAGCACAATAATAAAAACTTTTTTTCGTTTGTTTTTATCTCTTTTCCCCCCTTTATTATATTTTTAACATAAATGAACATGCACGCAAAGTATAAAAAAAAACAATTCAAGCTTTAACCAAATAGAAGGTTCCCGTTGAGTACAACGGACGTGAGGGGTGCTAATACCTTCCCCTCGCGTAACCGACTCCCGAACCCGACAATGGTTGCGATGACCTAATCCTTATCCTCATCGTCAAAGGGTTTTATTATCGTTTCCCTTTACAACAAAAAAAAACTTAAGGGTTTATCAACGTTCCCTTTACACAAAAACTTTGGTGGCGGCTTCACAAAGGCCCTCCGAGCGTTCGAGGACGTCCTCGGAGGATTTGCGCGTCTTTTTCCCGAGGAAAAAAACGAGGTGCGCACAATCAGCAAGTGCTTCATCAGCAGTTGTGGGTTCAATCATTGATAACAGGCCAAGCATGGACTCATTCTGAGTGAATGCAGATCTTGTCTTCCTTGGACTGTTCTTGTTTCCAATGATCAACTCCTCAGGATGTGAAGACTTGTACTTGAATGAGGTTCTGGGTGGATTAGCTTCTGAAGGGCCATGAGGGGTTTGTTCAGAACCATGCTGATCTTGATTAGCATCAGGAGTAGTGTCATTGCTGGAGAGTTTCTCAGAGTCTTCATTGTTTTCAGCTTCTGAACCTTCATCAGAACCTGAACTGGGTTCAGCTTCTGAAGGCTCTTCTGAGATTCTGACATCTGCAAAACTCTCAACCAGCTCTGGTATTTCACTATCAGGCTTCTTATCATCAAACCTAATGTGTATAGCTTCTTCAACAACATGTGTTTCAGAATTATACACCCTGTATGCCTTAGATCTCTCTGAGTATCCTAGAAAGGTACCCTTTTGAGCCTTGGCATCAAATTTCTTTAGGTAGACTTTATTGTTTAGTATGTAACTGATAAGTGCCTAAAAGTTGTTATATTTTGATACATTTTAGGGCACTTATGATTACTTGTTGTAAAAGTTACCTTAGGATTAGAGCATATTTGTGTTAAAAATGCAATATTTGTGATCCTAAGCCTTACCCCATGTGATTATGCAGGAAATACATGCTTGGACCTGATTGATGCAAAAGAATGAAGCTTTTCTTGATGCCATCGCTACAAGCGCAGAAGCCATCGCTAGTAGCGAGGATAGGCAGGGATTTCCAGGTTTTCATCGCTTGAAGCGCAGCTTCCATCGCTAGAAGCGAGCTTAGGCAGGGATTTACAAGGGTTCACCGCTTGAAGCGATGAACTGGACGCTTGAAGCGAGCTTAGGCAGGGAATTTCAAAGATCCATCGCTTGTAGCGACAGACCTTGTCGCTACAGCGACCAGAGGGCGGTTTAATGCTGATGGATGACGTGGAGCTCTTGGATTGGCCAGTTGACTGCCTCGCTACAAGCGACAGGCTGGTCGCTTGTAGCGAGCGAGCATTTTCTCAGCATATAAATAGATTTTGAAGCTCATTTTCAAAAGAGATAGTTTTTTATCAGATTTAATATTTTCCAGAGCTCAAAATAGTTGTTATCTAAGAGAGAGAATAGGCATAGAAGGAGAAAAACTTCAAATAGCAAATTGATTTGGATTGAAGAAGGCATTAAGAAGCTTTGAGAAATCAAGCCTCAATATATCTTCATCTTCCTTTCTTGTTTTGCAATAGTTGTCATGACAATGATCAACTAATCTCCTTTGTTGGGATTAATAGGTAATCAATCATTCCATGTTGTAAACTTTTGGTTATTAAATATATGATTCTAGCATTTTTATATACCATTGAATTTCTTCTTGCTTTTCAATCTTATATTTGATTTAAATGTTGTTGAAAAATACTTTTGAATCTAGGTTTAGAATGATATTCTATCAAGATAAGAAATTCTAGAAATGGGATTTGGTTTTGATAATTACATTAAAGTATTGGATCATAAAGCTTTTGAATCGTTTAATAGATTGAGAAATCATCGATTAAACGATACAATCGATCTCACAACGTCATTTGGGAAATCAATGATGTTGTTGAACAATACGTAATAATGTCATATATAAGAAAAAGCTAGAATCCGTATTTATAATCAATCGAATATAAACGATGTTTGATTGATGAAAGTTAATCCTAACACCTTCTATGTCCTATTACTCTACTATTTATTTATTAAGTTTTTAAAATGATGAGTAGTGTAGTATAAAAAAAGGTTAAACCCTAACTTAAGACGATAATCGACGTTGAACGGTTTATGATATCACGTTAATCCCTGTGGAACGATATAAAAACTTATACTTGCATCTGTGCAGTTAACAGTAACATGTACAACCAAACTGATGAAAATAAGAAATACTTGGTTTTCTTCCTTTAAATAATTCATATGATGTTTTATTCAGAATGGGTCTGATGTAAATCCTGTTCTGAATATAACATGCTGTGTTTACAGCTTCTGCCCAAAAGTACTTAGCAACTTTTGACTCATGGATCATGGTTCTGGCCATCTCTTGTAAAGACCTGTTCTTTCTCTCTACAACTCCATTTTGTTGTGGAGTTCTAGGAGATGAGAGCTCATGGAAAATTCCATGGTCTTCACAAAAGTTTTCAAAAGGTTCATTTTCAAATTCACCACCATGATCACTTCTGATTTTCAAAATTTTCAAATCAGTTTCTGTTTGTACTTGTTTGCAGAATTTGAAAAACACATCATATGTTTCATTTTTGGTTCTGAGGAATTTAACCCAAGTCCACCTACTATAATCATCAACAATAACAAGTCCATACTTCTTCCCATTGATTGAAGATGTTCCAACAGGACCAAACAAATCAATGTGAAGGAGTTCTAGAGGTTTAGAGGTGGAAATAATGTTCTTTGGTTTTTAGAAAACTTTCCAATTTGGCATGCACTGCACAGTGCATCTGAGTGATAGTCAATGCTGGGTAGGCCTCTGACCAGCTGTAACTTGCTAAGCTTAGAGATGAGTCTCCAGTTAGCATGTCCCAGCCTTTTGTGCCACACCCATTTCTCATCACTCACAGACAGAAGGCAAACTACCTTCTGCTGAACCAAATCAGAAAAATTTATTTTATACACATTGTTTTTCCTACAGCCTCTGAACACTACAGACTTATTTTCATTGTTGATTACAGTGCAAGTGTTCTTATTAAACAGGACTTCATAATTACTATCACATAATTGACTTATGCTAAGTAAATTATGTCTAAGTCCATCTACCAGCCAAACATTATCAATGTCAGGGAAGAATTACCTATCTTACCAGTACCAATGATCTTTCCTTTCTGACTTCCTCCAAACCCCACAGTTCCTCCCTCTTTCAGAGTCAGGGTTTGGAACATAGACTTGTCCCCTGTCATATGATGCGAGCATCCACTGTCCAGGTACCAGGACCTTTCCTTTTCTTTGGATGACAAGCATATCTGCAATTGAAATAATCTCAGACTTAGGTACCCAGATTTTCATGGGTCCTTTGGGGTTAGTCCTGAAAGGTTTTGGCTTCTTGTGTCTGAAGTTATGATATTCAGACTTGTTCTGATACTTAGGATATGAATCCTTATATCTTGAATAATTCTGACTTTCAGAACCTGAGTGCTTCAGAACCTGAGTTCTCAAAGGTTTGGACTCAGACTTCTTCAGAACTTGAGACTTAAAAGTCTTTGGTTCTGATTTGTTCAGAGTCTGACCTTTTGAGTGCTTTGGTTCTGACCTCTTCAGAATTCTGACTTTGTTTACTTCAGGCACAAGGTAAGCTTCAGTTTTGCCTTTCTTAAAACAGTTTGAAGCAGAAAACTGATTGGTTTGCTTTGGCTTGCTTTGCCTAACATTCTGAGATTGAAAATGTTTAGTGTTGACTGATTTAATAGATTTTGAAGTTTTGATAAACTCAGTCTTAGAAAAATTTGAATCAGATTTATTCAGATTCTGAGACTTACTAGTTCCAGGTTCTGAACACTTCAGATTCTGAACAGGTACAGGTTCAGAGTCTGATTTCCTCCTACTCTTAGGCTTGGGACCTTTTGGCTTAGATTTAGGCAAGGTTTTACCATTTGCCTTCATCTTTTCCTTAGGTTCAGAAGCTTCAGAGTCTAAGTTGTTCAGAACTTCTGACTTAGTCTCAGATTCTGATACTTTCAGTTTCTCAGAATTTTCAGAAGCAGGCACAAAGCATATACCATTGCCTTTTAAAATATTTTCAGAACATGAAGGTGAGTTTAAATCATTTGAAGGTTTGAATAAATCATAGCCAATGCCTTCACCTTTGTTTCTGATCATATTATACATCATGGAGGCAATTTTAGTTCTATTGAATCCAGTTAACATGAAATCCTGAAGAGCTATTTCCTGTTCATTAGGAACCTCTTCCGATTTCTTATGAGCCTCTTTTCTGAGTTCCTCAACTTCCTCATCATATTCAAAAATTTGATTCTGAAGTTTAAGGTTTTCCTCAGACAGCAAGTTTGTTTGATTTTTCAAGGACCTAATTTCTTTTAACTTGCTTTTGAGATGACTCATAAGATCATTAACTGTTTCAATTAAATCAGATCTAGAGAGTTCAGAATATACCTCATCTTCTTCATCAGAATCTGAACATGATTCTGCATCAGAAGATGCAATTGCCATCAGGGCCAGGTTTGCTTCTTCCTCATCAGATTCTGACTCATTGTCCAGATCATCCCATGTAGCCATGAGACTCTTCTTAAGCTTATTTCTGAAATTGCTGGACTTTGAGCTAGACTTCTTTGCTTTTTCCTTTGATTTTTCCTTCTGAAGATCAGGACAATCAGCAATGAAGTGGCCAGGCTTTTTACAGTTGTAGCAGCTTTCCTTCTGGATATCCCTCTTTGAACTAGATCCTCTAAGGTTGCTGCTTCTGTTAGAGAACTTTTTCTTTCTGTTCATCAGATACTGAAGTCTTTTAGAAATCATTGCAAGCTCATCAGCATCTGAATCTTCATCAGAATTTCCCTCAGGAAACTCTTCTTCAGATTCAATAGCTTTCAAAGCTTTAGCAGGTTTTCTTTTAGACTTCAGAGCCAATGTTTTTTGTTCTCTAACAGACTCATCCTCATTGAGTCCCAGTTCATGCACTTTGAGTGAGCTTATAAGATCTTCAATACTTAAAGTATTTAGATCCTTAGCTTCCTCAATGACAGTCACTTTAGGTCTCCATTTGGATGGCAGACTTCTGAGGATTTTATTCACATGATCAGCTGTGGTATAACTCTTCTTCAGAATCTGAAGTCCAGAAACCAGAGTCTGAAATCTTGAGAACATAGTCTCAATATTTTCATCCTCTTTCATTCTGAACAGTTCATATTGTTGAACAAGTATGTTTGCCTTAGCTTCTCTAACTTTCTGATTACCTTCATAGTTAGAGCAGAGGGATGTGAGTATGGTCTTTGCAGTGGACTTGTCACTCAGCTTCTGATACTCAGTGTGAGGCAATGAGTCCACAATGATACCTCTGACATGATGATGCTTCCTATAGATCTTTCTTTCTGCATCACTCAGAGATCTTCTGTTAACAGCAACACCTTCTTCATCAACTGGAATGGTGATTCCATCTTCTATGATGTCCCATAGTGAATCATCAACTCCAATAATATGACTGTACATTTTGCTCTTCCACCAAGAGAATTTTTCTGGGTCACCAGTAAACATAGGAGGTTTATTGTGTGACCTAGACTTCTTTTCTTCAGTACTATAGTCATATTGGACATTTCTTTGATTTCTGGGAGATGGTGGATTTCTGGGAGAGGGTGGAGGTGAATCACTAGTTGAGGCCATGTTTTTCTCAGGATCCTACTGACACACTGTTAAGTGTTAATATCAGAACCGGAGCTCTGATACCAACTGAAGGTGAGAAAAACACACACACAAGAAGGGGGGGTTGAATTGTGTGACTCTAAAAACTTGTTCTATTCTTTTTCAAAGACTTAAAACAAGTTCAGAACCAGGTTCTGAACTGTTATCAGAATGTATGCAGCGGATTAAACAAGTAAAAGAGATAAGGGAAGAGAGGCACACAGAAATTATACAGGTTCCTTCTCAATGTGAGAAGTAGTCCTGTCCCCTTGTATCCAACAAGAGAGTTTCACTATAATCAGTTCTGATTACAATTGCTCAATCACTAAGAAAGAGACTTCCAGCTGCTCAATCACAAAGAAGGAGACTTCTATGCTCAACCACCAAGGAAGAGGCTTCCAATGCTCAAGTCACTAAGACAAGAGACTTCCCAATGCTCAAGTCACTAAGACGAGAGACTTCTGACTCAGACCACAAAGGAATGAGATTACAATTGCTTAGTATACAGACTAAGACTTTAGGGACCAAACTAGTTTACAAGTAAAGGAGTTTGGGATAAACACTTGATCAAATATCAGAGGTGTTCTCTTAATACAACACAGGTTAAGACTCTTAACCTTAGGAAATTCTAAGTTACAAAGACTGTGAGAATTTCTAAGAGTTTTGAACTTTGACAGTTTTTACACAGAAAACAGAGCAAGGTTTCAGCAATACGTTTCAAAGAGTCTTAGACTATTTCTTCTTCAAATCTTCCTCCTTTTATAGATGAAAATAGAGCTGTTGAAGATTTGCTGGAAATCAGGAAATTAGCCGTTGCAATTGGACTAGGTTACTGCAAATGTGTGCTGCACTTTATCTGTCAGAATAGGGCAGGTGCCATTTTTGAATTGGCCCACCTTAAAAACTGGAGAATGTTTGGGTCAGGGAGACAACTGTTCCATTGAGTTGTTCTGACACATCCAGGCATTAAATGCGCACAGTACTGGTCAAAATCCATGCCACATCAGCTTCAGAGGCTTCTCAGTGAACAAGTGATCAGAAGCTGCTTCAGTTGTACGGATCAGAAGCTGGCTTCAGGAGTTGACTGTTGCGTTGACTTCATCAGAGGCACCCAGACTTCAGAAGCTGCACTTCAGGAGCACCACTTCAGGAGTACTTCAGAGGCTTCATTTCAGGAGCACTTCTTCAGGACCTCTTCAGAAGCTCTTACTTCAGGAGCACTTCTTCAGGACCTCTTCAGAAGCTCTTACTTCAGGAGCATTTCTTAAGGACCAGTTTTCTTCTAGCCTTGCAACCTTGCTTCATGGCTTTCCTTCTTGCTCTTTAGCTTGTTCTTCATAACCATTATCAATCAATACTTATTAAGCATGTGGTTCTGAAACACTTGAACAAAGCATTAGCAAATAACCAATTTTCTCTTTAATACTTTGTTATCATCAAAACCATAAAGAGAGATATGTTTACACATAAGTGTTTCAACAATCTCCCCTTTATTTGTAAGAGACTTGTTAAACACATTTTGTTCCAACAAACTAGGGGCAGATCGCAATTAAGGTGGGATTACCAACACACCCCCTCATGCTCGGGGCGGGATTTCCAACACACCCCCTCACGCTCAGGCCTAATGGTCATGAAGCGTGGCAATGCGGAATCCCGACAACGGTAGATCTTGGATAGGCTCTGATACTGATAAGTGGCAAAATATGATTAAATCCATGTCTTTTACAAAGCTTTTTAGTTACTTGTTGTGCAAGTTACCTTAGGAAAAGCATGGAATTTATGAATAAATGCCAATTATTCTTTGTATATCTTATCCTTCCCCATTTGTGTAGGAAAAAGCAAGCCAGGACCTGAAAATATCAAGAATTAATGGAAGAATTAGAGATACCACACAAGGATGAACTTCCTCAAGAAAGGATTATAGAAGTTGAAATAATCATGATGATCAGCCATGATTTCTTTCAATGTTGAGAATCTGAAACACGTATAACTAACAAGAAACTTTTTCTTTGTATAACAAAGAGGGTTAATGCACAAACAGTTTTATAATGTACAAAAGAAATGAAAAATATTAACACGATATATACAAAAGCTCAAAACAATACAAATTATTGCGATGCTCAAAATATCTAAACACCAATCCCCGGCAACGGCGCCATTTTGTTAGTTGAGTAACAAAAGTAAGTATTTTCAATTATCGTCTCCACAGGGATTAGTGCGCTACTTCGAACCGTTCAACAATCGCACAAAGTTTCGGATCGTAATGCTTTCGGATCGTTTGATTGATTGGGAAATCGTCGATTAAACGATACGATCGATCTCACGATGTCATTTGGGAAATCAATGACGTTGTCGAGCGATACGTGATATTTTTGCTAAAACGCTAAAATTCATATGCATGATTTATAGATTATATTCGATGCAAGATTGATGAACTCCAATTCCAACGCTTTTATTCCCTATTACTTTTCGTTTTATTTCTGTTTTTAAGTTCAATTAGATTATATGCAACCAACTCACGAAACCCTCACTCAAAACAATACCGATTGTTGAACGGTTCGAAGTAGCGCACTAATCCCTGTGGAGACGATAATTGAAAATACTTACTTTTGTTACTCAACTAACAGATACCATGTTGAAATTTGGGGCCTAACTCATCCTTACAAAACCGGCTTGTAAGGTGAGGAGTGCCTCCTCTTTATAAACTCTGATCAAGCTTCCTATCTAACCGATGTGGGACTAAATCCACCCCCTTAAAGACAAGCCAACATAAGGCAACTAGGGGCAGATCACAATTAAGGTGGGATTACCAACACACCCCCTCATGCTCGGGGTGGGATTTCCAACAGTAACCTTGCCTAGTACTTGCACAGATATAACTGTTGAGAGTTAATCCATAATTGTAGTTAATTCAGAGTCTGAACGTTCAGAAGCTGAAGGTTCATAAGCAGACGTTCAGAGTTTGAGGCTTCAGAAGCAGACGCTCAGAGTCTGAAGCTTCAGAAGCACTTCAGAAGTCAGAGTCTGAGTCCGTTATAGTTTGTTAGAGGTTGTTAGAAGGTTGTTAAGTGTTTGTTAGAGTTTGTTAGAAGTTGTTACTTAGTTTGTGATGTAAGCAAGTGACAAAATTTTGTATATAAAGCTGTAATGCGTGTATTCATAATAATCTCAATGAAATTTACACATTCAGAATTCGTATGCTCTATTTTTTATTCTTTCTTCCCTGTTTTCGTTTTCTGATCATTGTTTTAATCTTAATTTTGCACAACTGATCCAACAATAACATCGTTACCAGCCTCAATTAGGAGAGAATTTTGAGTTTCATCACTTAAACTTAGAGAACTAGTCCCGGTCTTTTCTGATAAGCTTCCAATGTTGTAGCTTGAAACAACAATTTTAACTACATTGTATGCATCATACAAATCTCGAGGTGAACTTGGAGCATACAAGGAGGTTTTCTTGTTCTTAAAGAAACATAAAAATATGCAAACACTGCAACTCCCACCACTGTTGCAACTGTCTTGAATCTTTTGTGGTTTGAGCTTGTCGTTGAACCATGTTCCGGAACTGGATCCTTAGCTGTAGATGGAGCATGTGAAGGATTTTTTCAGCGATGAATGCATAATCATATGTGTGTGTGGTTGTGTGTCTAAATGTGCACCGTATCAAAGTCACTTCGGCAATTTTTTATGATTTAGTGCGTGTTTTGGATTGACAAAATGAGTTTGACAGAATCACTATGGACCACTGCGATTTTGACAAGAGCTTCAACAAAAGCACATTGTCACTTTGAGTTCAATAATCTCACCGCCAATCTAAACAGCATTAGACATCTCATCACATTCCTTCCATTACTCCCTCATAATTTTGAATTCAAAGTGCCAAATAAAAGGCTTCATTTGTTTGTGTACCTTAATAGACAATTGTGAAAAAATGTCCTAAATTAGCATACATAGCTTCTAGCAGGCAACATAGAGCCAAAAACACCAAACAAAGATAAAGCAAATGTCAAACATATAAGACCATCCTCAACGGAATGTCTCAAATTTGAAGGCTTGGTACCTATGAGAAAATTTGTTGGGTGCTTATAAAGTGGAATCCACACTTTTTTAATATTAAAAAATTAAAATGTAATGATATAAATTTGTTGATAGTTGATTAGTGGGTCTCATTTAAGAAATTTGTGTGAGATGTTGGGTTTGAGAGATTGAGTGTTTATTAGGTATCACTATTAAAAAATTATAAATGGGTGATGTGTACACGTATGACCCATTTAAGTACAAAAAAATGGATGTCTTCTTTGTGGATGTTCTACGAACCCAATTTCCTACGCATGCTCCATAATCGCTTATGATATAAGTGTTTAACTAGTATAAGCCATTTTCGTAACAAATAATTAATTAAAGTCAAATTGTTTTCATAAGAGATATAAACTATATAAAAATAAGCTAGACACAACTTATGGACATATTATAAGTTGTTTCTAAAGCTCTCTTTCAAACAATCTCACAAGTACATGTGCAGTAAAAAGACTCAAATGAACCAATACAAACATGCCCCAAATGTCTATTAGTGTTTGAATGCATAGAGCAATATTTCATAAATACATATTATATAAAATATGTATTAACTACCGATGGTAATTTTTCTGGTTCTTAAATCATGAAGTCATAATTTCTGAACATATTACTCTCTAGCAAAAGGACTGGTAAAATAAATCATGAAATGGGGTTCAAAATAAAAATAAAAATTATCATTGAAATTATTAAGCGTGGTTCAAATGGATTTTCTATAAAACACAAGGATAATCACATACTGATTTCAAACTAGCAAAGGAAAAAGTTTAGCAATATATAAAAGTTTAATTGGAGTGACTTCATAGTGCTATAGTATTCGAACTACAATTTTTTGAATTTGACCGAAGGGAAAATTTGAACAGTAGTGATGGAATGAGAATTGAGTATAGAAAAATCTTAGAAATCGTGGTTGAACCTAATACAACCCCACAAAATCGGCTTGTGAGGTGAGGGTTGCCCCCACTTATAAACACATTGTCAGATCATCTCTTATCTGATGTGGGGACTCTTTAACACAAAATGTCCTAAATTAATCAACAAACTATTATGTCAAAATTGTTTTTTCATTTTGTACCATGTAAAATATATCATATAAATGTTGTAGTTTCATTCATAGTCCCGTTATATTTTGATTCCCAACTCCGCTTCTGCTTTTAAGTATATGGTTAGAAGTTTGATTCCCAATTATAAAAAAATGTCTATTAGAAAATGTCAATCTTTTGAAGTGTTGCATAATCTTAAGAGACACTCAATACGAGTCAAGTACAATAACCATACACACATGTTTGTAGATTTGGAGCCATAGACCGAGGGGGGATCCGGACAATGTAGTCATATGTGGCTAAATTATCTTTAGTTTATAATACTATATATTCAAATTATGCGGAACTATAATAATTAAGCATTGTGCCTAAGTGGTTAGGTGTATACCCTCCACCCTTTTGATGCAGGTTCGATCCCTATAGGCTGCAAGGCAATTTTTATGATAAACTTTTTAAAATTAATAATTTCAAAAAATTTGTATAAATGAAGAACAAGCAATTTTATGATAAACTTTTTAAAATTAATAATTTCAAAAAGTAATTGTATAAGTGAAGAACGTTGGGAGTTGAACCCAAGATATATGCAAGAATATAAAACTGTCACTGGACTAAGGGTGGAAATAGGTTTGGACGGGCCGGGCTTTGTAAGGCCTAAGCTGACCTACTTAAAAAATTATAGGCCTGAGCCTGACATATTACCCGTTATAAGGCTCATTTTCAAGGTCCGACCTAGCCTTTTCAAAGGCCCGATGAAGCCTGAAAACATATTTAAAAGTTTATTTTACACTAAGGTCTAGTAACACATATAAGTCTAGTACTAAATTGGCCAAACCTTATGAAGGCCTAAATCACATGAATAGGTCTACTACTAAATAACGAGTCTTATGAAGGTCTAATGACATCAATATACATGTTACTAAATAACCAAATCATACGAAGACATGAGTTAATGAAAAAAAATTCAACAATATCAATAATGGAAAATATATTATATATAAAAAACTTAATAGGCTGGCCTAACAGGCTTAATAGACTTTTTTGTAAGTCTTAGTCTGACCTATTTAAGTAAATAAGCTTTATAAAAAGCTTGAATCTGGTCTTTTTATTAAACGAGTTGAGCCGAGTTAGACTTTAAATAGGTTAGGTCGTAGGCTCCTGTTGAGCGGCTTGACATGTTCCCCCCTACGCTAGACCATAGAATGGAATGTAATATATTTGCAACATACATAGTATATTATCAATATTTTGAGGACGAAAACAAAAAAAAAAGTTGTAATAATATGTGTGACTATAGTGAAACTTAGCTATAGTATCATAGTATGGAACCCTTACACATGACCCAAGTCCCAACCATACAATCAAACAACAATTTTTGATTCAGCAAATTAATTAATGAAGTTATGAAACGGCACGTAATTGAACAATTATTGTTTACAAATTTTCGTGGCATAGAAGAGGTCCCCGCCGTTTAAATGCAAAACGACACCTCATTTTGGGGTCCCGTGTATTACAATTTAAACATAACGTTGAGAACTCAATTTTGAATAAACCACTACTTCCCTCTAAAATTGTAGTAGTTGGACAATTATGCCCCTGTCATTTGAAAGTAGTTTTTTTTTTGTACATTTGAAAGTAGTTAAAAATGAATCTGATTTTAAATTAGGTTTAAATGTAGTTTTGTTCTCTGTATATTTGCTAAACCGCAATTTTGTTCTCTAATAATATATATTTTTTTCAAAGTTTCAGGCTTGATTATCTCAGATGTCAGTTTTGGTGGGTTAGTTTATTTTCAAAAAAAAAATAATAATCTTTTTTAAAAACTCATAATTTTGACTATCCAATTTGATAATGTGACAATAAACTATTCACTCTCAACATCTTATATATTTTAATTGATCTTCTTTTGACTTTGTATGATTAGTCATGACTCAATTTAACAAATCATTTTGTAAGACTCTTGGCAATTAGACCATTTGTTTTCATGTCAGGTTTCTTACTTTATTACCTCACCTTCAAATTGGATTGTTAATTTTTTAAAATGAGGGACCAAAATTGCACAATAAAAAAAAGAGAGGATCAAAACTATTGTTTGGCCAAAATAGGAGGGTCAAAAGTGCATTTAATCCTTTAAATTATGTTGAACAACTTAGTGCTTTTGCTTACATGTATCTAATTTATTGTCAAATTAGTCTTTGAGTTATAATAATTCCAGACAAATTAGTCAATAATTTACATCACTTACTAACAAATTAATCCACGAATTATATCAATCGGCGAGTTCTAAGGTGGACCACCTTCATAAATAATATGTTGTGAACCAGAACTTAAGATTATTAGAAACTTCAATGACAATCGACAATACTATTCATAAATAAAAATCTATGGTATTTGTCATATTTATGGCTAGGACAATGACCTGATTGATGTCAATTCAATGCAAGACACATATTTATTCTCCATTATTTTAATCAAATTTGTATCAATTAAGTCATAATTTCAATCATAAAAATGAGTAGGATCATTAATATATTACGAAGAGGCGAAGATTCGAGGTTTGCAAGTTGTCATAAATCATTGAATTAATACTCCTATTTGCAAATTGCAAGATTATAGGTTGACTCCTAAAACTTCAAGGGTTGAATTGGTAATTAACTCGTTCAATTTTCAAAACTTTATCGTTTTTTTTAATATACTCCCTCCGTTCCTTTTTAATTGTCACTTTTGAAGAAAAAATTTGTTCATTTTTAACTGTCACTTTTAAAGTTCAATGCAACTTTAAATAATGTTTTACCAATTTTATCCTTAATTATTTATTACGGAGAGAGAAATATATGAGATGATATATTAAATGAATAAGGTTATTATAGTAAAAGTATAAATTATTGTATCAAAAGTAGTGACATTTATTAATTGTCTTGATTTGTGTAAAATGTCAAAAAGTGACCATTAAAAAGGAACGGAGGAGGTAGTAAATAAATAAGCTATGGACTTGATCCAAATTAAAATAAAATAGCATAATATCTCGAAAAAAAATCAAAATCGTTGAGAAGAACCATTTGAAGAAGAGAACGAGTTGACTCAGTTAAGTATGGGAGAAGAAGCGACACGAGTGATGATTGGAGTGAACGAGTCAAGCTTGAAAGGTTATCCACATCCTTCAATCAGTAGCAAAGGTGCTTTCGATTGGACCATTTCCAAAATCATTCGTAACAATGTTTCTGCTTTTCAGCTTCTTTTTCTTCATGTTCAAGTTCCTGATGAAGACGGTCAGTTCCAGCTCTTAATCAATTTTTCATTTTTAATTTTGACGCTGTTTTATGAAATGATTTGTAGCACCGACATTTCTGATCGAAGACGCGTGTCACTATCATGTGTTATCAGACACTTCTGATCGGTGTGTCTGCCACTGACACATGTGATTACCTTCAATTATGTCATTTTCTCTAATTACTACTGATGTGTCAGTGTTGTTTTATGAAATGCTTTGTAATATGACACTTCTGATCGAAGATGTGTCTGGTGACTGTCCGACACTTGTCCAACAACGACACATGTGATTTCATTCATGTGTTATTTTCTTATTGATTGATGTTAACGTGAGTTTAATTACATTCAATTATGTCATTTTTCTCAAATTACTGCTGATATCAATGTGTCGGTGTTAGTGTGTATGTGTCGGTGCTTGGTTTAGAGTTTAATTTCGATGATGTAAGTGTAGAAAGATTTACGCATGAATAGCAACTAATTATGTGTGTGTGACTTTAGAAGTGGTTGTGGTAAAAGTTGAATATTTCCGATGATGTAATGATTGTGATTGAGTGATACTGTAAAAATTCTTTTTAATGATGGTGGATATGAATTAATTAAATCATTTTATAATTATATGCAATTTCTTTTAAGAAAATTCTAGTGTGTATGTGTTATTTAGCTGAGATTGTGTAGATTGAGTTTGAACAGAGATAAGATTGTAGTGGTATTTTGATTGTTATGTTAGGGCATGTTTGGATTAGCTTATTTGAGACTCTTTGTGAGAGCTTGTGGAAACAGTTTATGGTATGTACGAAAGCTGTTTTGAGCTTTTTTCCATAAGCTCTCCATGATAGCTTATCAAAATAGCTTATAATTATGATGAAAAAGCATTCCATATTTGATTTGATTTGTGATCTTAGTAACTATTTGGATTTGACTTGTAAGGTTGTTTGGAGAGCTTATCAAAACAACATATAACATGCCCATAAGATGTTTTCAGCTTATTTCTATGATCTCTTTAGGATTGCTTATGAAAATAGCTTATAGCTTAAATGTAAACCGTTTGAATTTATTTGATCTTTTATTATAGAAATAACTTATACATGCATATCTATATCATGAGGGCTCTTATGCTATAAGCGCTTAATTAAGTTGTTTGTTAAGCAAAGTTTCGTTTTGTTACTTAGAAAGTGTTTGTGGGAGAACTAATTTAGAGTTTATTTCGAACTATCTTATGTCTATAAGTCCTTTTCGGCTTATTGCAATAAGTTCACTGTGATAACCTATGAAAAGATGTTACACATTGGTCGTGTTGTTATAGAAATAGCTTATATATAAGTACTCGAACGATATGTGTTTAGAGATGTTCACAAAAATGTTGTGTGTGGTGCTTTAGAGAAATTGAAACATCTGGCCATTTGTTTGCATCTTGCTCAAAGACGTCGGATGTATGGAGCTTGATTTGTAATTGATTGGGAGTGGAGGCTGAAGGTTGGGATGGTGATGTAGTAAACAACTTCCTTTTATTCAATTCAATTTGCGAGGGTAAGAAAGGTAAAAAAAAGTATCGCATTTAGTGTGGTTAACAACGGCTTGGTGTATTTGGTTGGAGCGTTATAATGTTCTTTTTAACGGGAAGGTTGTGAATTGTTTAGAGGTGGTTGATCCTATCAAACACCTATATTGGTCTTGGTTTATGTGTAGGGAGGGATTCAACACGAACTTTCGATGATCCTGTTGGTGGTTGAATCCACTTGTTTGTATCCGAAGTATTTGAACGTCGCCTTCTTGCACTGTTGGTAGTGGCTGGTTCTGTTTTACTCGTATCAGTTTGTGTGCGAGTCTGGTGTTTGCAGGGAGCTGAACTGATGGGTTGTGGGGCTGGTTCTGTGCTCATATCAGTACGTGCTCCATTTCTTTGTTGGGTGGAGCTGTAGGAGATCAATTCTAATTGTGTTATGTTGTCGGCGATGGTCTTGTGCTGACAATTGGACCTTTGTAATCTTTATTCATTATGTATCTGTCAATCCTCTATTGTGGAATTGTGAAGACAAACTGTATATTGTTTGTTTGTTGTTGTTGGAGTAGCTTTGCACATCTTGTGCTAGTTTACTCCCATTTAATAAAAGTTTGCCTATCAAAAATACAATAAAATAAAATAAGCGCTTAAGTTAGTTGTTTACCAGAATGCATCCTTATAGTATTGGTGTTCAAAATTTACCAATATCAAAATTACCTGAGATGATGAATTTGATCACCTCTCGTTTTTGATAGCCTATTGAGGGAAATTACTTTCTCTGTTATATCTTTCTCTTGGGTTCGGTTACTTCCTGTCTTTATGTATTCTTGCCATATTTTTTTCATATTTTCCATTCACTTGTGATCCATTGTCCCTTTACTTTGAACTTAATCTAATCCATCAAGGCATTTATTTATATTATACAAAGCAAAATAAAGGGAACTGCAATCTAATGGTTTTACTTGTGTTTCGTTTCTTGTAGGTTACGATGATGTGGATAGTATCTATGCATCGGGTGAAGACTTTAAGAACATGAAACAGCAAGAAAAGGCTAGAGGGACTCATCTGCTGGAATACTTTGTCAATAGGTGTAATGAAATTGGGGTAATACTTTTTCTGCTCTACTTGTGATTTTGGATTTTGTTTGGATAAACTTGTCCATAAGCACTAGTGGTAAAATAAAATTTTAAAGAATCTTGTAATGACTGAGGTTTTTAAACAATAATTTCGTACGTAACCTGTGAAACTAGCTTTTCTATCGTAAATTTTTGAGAAGTTCATGTTTAACTTCTTCATAAACAGCTTCAGATACTTTACTGTCAAGAAAAATATGCAGTCAAGGAATCTCGACCGTTAGATGAAGATTGGACAGCTCATATTTTCAACCGTCAAGGAATATAAGCTGTTTGATCTGCATCTGATTGGTTGAGATTTATGACCACTTGACCACAAGCTAAATATTTATACATTTGTAGGTGACCTGTCAAGCATGGATAAAGCAGGGTGATCCCAAAGAAGTGATATTGAATGAGGTGAAACGGGTTCGTCCAGATTTACTAGTTGTTGGAAGCAGAGGTCTTGGACCTTTCCAAAAGTATGTGCATGATCTCTTTTTCCATTATGAATTGTCCAATTTTTTTATTAAAAAAAATCAAGAATGCATCATAATTCATAGCTCTTAGAATTCAATTTATTCTGAAATATGTTACTAAGGATTTAATTAACATAACTAATTGTCATAAATGATGTGCTATATCAGAGCCATGATATTTTTAAATATGAATGTCTATTGAAGTATGGTATGAATTTTTAAATATGGAATGGATTTTTTGGAAATATCTTTCTAGTATAAAATTGGCAGACTTCTTATTTTGGAAATTATGGCAGATATGTTTTTATTATGTGTCGGTTATGTTAATTAATTTTAGGAATAAATAGAGAAGAAAAGAGGAAAGTGGTGGATAGTTTGTTAATGAGTGGTTATGGGAAGGAGAGACCAAACTCTAATTCTTGGGAGAGACCAAGACTCTCGAATTTCTTGGGTAGGTAGGAATTGTCTCGTAACAGTATACTATCTCTTTACTTAGTTTATGTGTGAATTCTGCATCCTCTATAGTATGTGTAATTCTGTTTCTATTGTAAAATATTCTACCATCAATAACAGTCAGTTACTACAATTAAATTGTGTTTTGGTACCAGTTTCTGACAGAAATTTACATGTTATGAATCTCTTGAAGTTTCATATACTGGTTCAATTTGTTCAACTAGTGATTTACTAGTTCAACGAGTAACTTAATCACGGTCTTTAACCGGTTTGAGTTGTCATGTTCTGCAGGGTTTTTGTTGGCACTGTTAGTGAGTTTTGTTGGAAGCATGCTGAATGCCCTGTCATGACTATCAAACGCAATGCAGATGACACTCCAAGGGACCCTGTTGATGACTAGTATTTCGACATTGGATATAGATTACCGGTGTTTTTGGAGCTGAAAAAATAAAAACAAAATATTGAACATAATGAAGACTAGTGTATGCAGTTGTTCAGTGTAGGAACATGAGCATGATCTCGAATTTTTTGAGCTTTCTTGCGCTTGTTCGTTGTCTCCTTTATTTGCATCTGTCTGCACTCTGCAGTTGTTGATTTCTTGGAATGTAGTTTGTACTCTATCGTTTGTGATACAATTGTGTAATAGTACTCAATAATATACTTGTCTATGCATGAACTATATCATTTTGGCAGGCCAAAATCTTTGGTAGATGCAAGATTGCACATGGTTAATTATTCTCTCTCTTTTTAGTTCATTTCTGTTACTTTTCTTTGTTGTTTTAGACTTTTAGGCGAGCATGTCTGCAAAGTATGGTTTTTATAATATCACAATGTTGGAATATCAACTCAAAAATGTGTGGATCCAAAGTATGCAACATGGAAAGGGAAGAGATGTGTACCTTCAAAGTTAGTTCTTCAATTCTTTTAAAAATAGGAGAGAATGAAGTTTAGAGACTATTTTGATGGATTAAAAAAGTTTAGAAATATGTAACATGTATCTATAGTTCAAAGATCAAATTAAAGAGTGATAATTTAGAACTAAATTGATGTTTATTTCAAAAGTATATGGATCCAAAGTATGTTACACGCAAAGAGAATAGTCGTGTTTAACTTAAAGGAATACAACGTGGAAGTACACAATGTGCTCTCATAAGTCATAATCACTGGTTTTTTAGTGTCCATTGCTTCTCGTAAGATTAAAAATTACACAATTTTTAATGAAGACCCAATTACACAATAGTAATTAATCAATGCTCTAATGAATACCTCCATTCTTACTTAAGGCTTGCACGCTCGACAACAATACCACTTATGAAACCCGGAAAATCATATATATTATTGTGACTATGGTATAAAAACTTGCACCAAAATATAGAAATCTCCTCAATCACCGTAGTTCATGAATTATCGGGGTTAAGGGAGAAAAAGAATGTTAAACTTAATAGCTAGCAAAACCTGAATCAAGTGTTGCATATAGTCATGGATTAATATTGAATAGTTACTATCAGCCTTAAATAAGATTTCACTATAATTTAATTCCAAAATCTTCCCATCAATTAGGGACAAACAATGATAAAAGCACCCGCCCTACATTAGAAGATTGCTGGCAAAATCTCTTTATGAAGATACATCCTCATGCACTAACTAAGCTTTATCTGAAGCTGCCAATTTTATTCTTTGTTGATGCTCAGCAACCTTATAATCTACCACTTCACGAAACAAGTTTGCGTCAAGGACACAGTTGTCGCTTCCATACACGGCAGCTTGGACACTTGCCATCAGTTTTCGCTATTTCCCTTCCGGAAAATCCATCGGTTTTAGCTGCGGCTTCCTTTATGATATCATCACTCAGTCCTTTAATCTCTATCTTTTGTGGGCTTGCTTTGAACAATGATAATAAACCAGATTTTTTTGATCCAGCTTGAGCTATGTACTTGTCTAGGTAGAGCTTAAGAAGTTTAAAACGCTCCTCTTCCCCAGGCAAGGGAAATTCTAGGACCTCATCAATACGGTCTGCTACAGCTGAATCAAGGTCACCAGGACGGTTCGTCGCAAGGGCAAGGACTATGTCTTTAGATTGGTCACCGGTACGAAAGAGAAGGGCATTTAGTGCACTTCTTTGTGCTTCACTCATATACGTCTTGTTCCGCCTGCAAAATTCACCCAATTTACTCAGACAATTCTCAACTAATGTTAGTTTATTCAACATTGCAACTTTTACGCACTTTTTGGAACTTTGTTTCTTTAAAAAAGTAATGAAATTGCATCTAGCAGATCGTAATCATCTTATGTTGCCACAAGAACCGAGATACATAATAATATATGAAAAATCATGGAATGGTAGAAGCATTGCTTACTCGCATAGAAATGCATCAGCTTCGTCAATAAACAGCAGTAAACCCCTATTGGACTTCTTGGCCCAATCAAACAGCTCATGTATCTTTGTTACAGCCTGCGATCCCAGTGGAGCAACATCTCCCCCAGTCATCAATGCATAATCCAATCCCTGAATTTAAATTGAAAACAAAAATCAGACAAAATATCAATTTATATAAAAGGAAAGAATATCAGTTAGAAAAATGATGAGCAAATAAGGTCAAATGTTCAGGATATACTTCAATGAATTCATAAAACAGCAATAACCAGAAGCATGGTACTGAATATCCACTTGTAGATAACTACAAAAATCCACAGAAAAAGAACTTGGCATTGAATTTAGAAAGACAATTGGAAAATAAATTTGCAGAGACTTTAAGAAAGATGATTTTAGTTAGATTCATTAATTTGTAGACCGTTCACCCTATACTGTCAGCCAAAAATTATAAAGAGGAATATATAAAAAATCTGAAAAATGAGGAGTCGTTTTTGCTAATATGTTGAGGACTTCCAATTATAAAGAGGAATATATAAACAATGCACACAGCCAATTGCCTACTTATTTGACACGTTAACATTTTTTTTTTTGGACAGAAGATAGCATGAAGCAATTGAAAAACATTAAATCAGAACAAGTAGATAAATGGATAAGTACAAAGTCATACTGATTTGCGAGCCAACTCTCTGGCAGCCATTGTCTTCCCTGTTCCTGGAGGGCCATAAAAAAGCACGTTTCTGAATGGTGCCTGATGTAATTTTGTGTTTTCAGTTGCAAATGCCAGATGCTCAATTCTCTTACGAAGAGAAGGATGCAAAATTACATCGCCAAAACCATTTCCATTTTCTGAAACAGACTCTGGATTAGCACGTCTAGAAAGGGTGCTTTTGACTCGAGAAAATGTGCCAGACCAGGGGTATTTCCCTCTGGAGGACTCTCGGATCAATGATGGTTGTCCCAATATTCTATCAACATATCCCCAAATAACCCGTGCACCTTCCCTACATTAGGTACAATCTGAATGTAAATTATACATAGCAGCATGCAAATAACAAAGTAAAATTTCACTATGAGATAAGAAATAGTCTGATAAATAGAGGGCATAAACTTAAAGTTGTATATTCTCTAAAAATGGGCTAGCCATGCAAAAATAACACCCAACTAATTTTTGCCCTCCTTCCTCCTTTATAGTAGCTCATTCCAAACTTTATGGACAATTTATACCTTGTTGTGTAGACCCCAGCTGCCAGAGCAGTCACTCCACCAACTGTTACGACCAACTTATTTCGATCTGTTAGAATGGCTTTAAAGCCCCCTGCAAAAGATAGTTGAGTTTTCAGATTTGGGGATTGGTGTGGAGTTTGTCAAGCCCAGCCAAGCATAAATATTGATTGAGTTCATCATCCAATTAAGCTACAATGCTTCACGTAATTAGAAACAATAAATAACAATAAAAAAATTAAACAATAATACAACCAACAAACTACAATTATGCTGATTAATGATTAAACAACAAGACGAAAGTAAAATTGACAAAATAGCATTACCACAAATATCATCGTGAATTCGTTTTTAAAGGAAAAAGAGTATATAAAGAATGCTTGCTTTAGTCCGTGCATTCAAGTCAACAAATACTAATTGCATAATATATAGTTCGCATCTGGTAAAAAAATGTACCTCCAATATGGTCAAAGGTAGTATTTATGATAGAAATCCATTTTTCTCGCTCTAAATCACCACGCTCAAGTAGTTCTCTCCTGTGAATCTCTTCGTTTTGCTTTGCTTCGAGCACTCTCCCTTCTGCTGCTGCAAATTCACCGGCTCTGATTTTTTCATGTAAAAGCTTAGCCTTCTCCTCTATAGTTTGCTTTCGTAGTGCTTGAATGTGTTTTTCTGTTTCAAGTCTAGTTTGCTCCAGTCTGATTGATGAATCTTCTTGCAATTTTACAAGCTCTTGGTTCCTTACTCTATGATACTCATTTTCTGCCTGACAATAAAAATGTGAGAATCAGAAAAGACTTGAAAATTGACAAAAACAAAAACCCAAAGTTTCAAAAGGTTTAATGTAATACCTGCATCCTCTTCCTTGCTAACTCATCCTCATATTTAGCCATCTGAGATTTTGTTTGTGCCTGATGCTGGGCCAGCTTTTTTTCTTCTTCATATACAATCCTTTGTTTTTCCTGCCAGGAAAACCAATTGATAAGCCGGAAAACCAAAACACAAAATACACACAGAACAGGAGCAAAGAAGGTTTCACTTTCACACATATATTCAATTGTTTAGGGCCATACTTGCAACAAAATAAACTCATTTCATCATGAAGCAACTTACATGGCAATGCATATGATTTATTAAACTAATAGAACATTATGGCTTAATTTGATCCATGTAGCCAACCCCATTTAGTGGGAAAAGGCTTGGTTGTTGTTGTTGTAGACAATTTCAACTTACAATAATAAAAATTTGATAGGTGGAAAGCTGTAATCCCCTGAAACACTGTTATTATTGTTCTAGAGTCTTCCAGCTAGAGTTAGTCTTCTGTTCCTACGAGTACTTTGAAGTTGTTAGTAATTGATACAAACAAAAAAACTCTCATCTCCTATGAAGCACTTACAGTCCAGGGTTTGAAGGAATTAAGAAGTTAAAAGTCCAGGGTTTGAAAACACTAACATTTGTCATTAAAAAATAAACTTACACAGACATCCCAGACAGTAATGTCCTAACTATGGGAGATGCCGAGATGCAACACATACACCCCAATTGGATAAAATTCAAATGAGAATTTGTTCAGAATTATTACATTTTCCTCATGATAAAAAGTCTCACGTGAAAATACTGAGAGACGCCATTGATTCATTATACAGTTTGAACACTTTTGTTTCTTTACAGAAAAAGAAATATGTATTCTAAAACAAGATGAAGACCTATTCAAAGTCTTTCACGTTCCATCCATCTAATACCGAAAATATATAAAAAAAATATCAAATCAATTTTAGCCCCGTCTTCAACACACTTAGGAAAAAATAATAAAAAATATAATATATTTTCCGACAATTAAATGGAGTGTCGTATGCAAGGCAGCATTGGCACTTCATATTGAAGGTGAGTCTGGTGTCCGACACATGTCAGTGTCGAACACCAACACATGTTACATATAATCACTTCTATTTTCTCAAATTATCAATGGTGTATACATTTCTGTGTCGGGTTTACAAGTATTTGAGTGTCCAAAACATGTCAGACACCAACACAAACCTTCAAGCTAAAGAACTTATGCTAGATAGATTGTCTCTCAAATTCTATATTCTCTTAAACAAACTTGATTATTGTAAAAAAAAAAAAAAATAACTTGATTAAAAAATAACAATCCAAAGCAACATGTGAATGATAATGAATACTACTAAATATTCCCTCCGTCTCAAAATAATAGTCGTTTAAGATTTGTGCACAATTTTTAAAAAAATGATTAATTGTGTTGATTTCAATGATAAAATTAGTATCATTTACTAAAATACTCTTATTAATTGTAGTTAGTGGAGTAATTAAGTTGGATGAAATTCAATAAATAATGGTATAATTGTGGAAAAAAATAATAAATGTTGCATTGGTATTTTAAAGTGACAATTATTTTGAGAAATAAAAAAAATGCTAAAGAGACAATTATTTAGAGACGGAGGAGGGAGTAGAGTAGAATTAATAATGTAAAACAAATTAAAAAAAATGATAAACGTGCTAATTTATTTTATATGATCAGGTGCTAAAATAAAATTGCATTTTAGTAGTGTGCGTGTGAGTTTCATGATAACATTTAATATGATCAGGTGTTAACTTATGATCTGGTAGAATCTATAGCTGCTAATATCTACCAGTGGCCAGCTAAACGTATGCAAGTGCAGGGCAAAGCTACATCCCATGCCTCAACAGAAAAGACTACGGAAAATCAGCTAGGCCAGATTCACAAAGTTGTATCTGAAAGGCCTACTGGTTCTCTTCCTAGTCAACCCGAGGAGGCAACTATTAAGGACAAGAAGTAGGAGGAGCAATTTTACATGAAATCTGCACCTGATCATATTAAATGTCTCTGCAATCTTTTATCATTTGAGTTCTAATTACGGGACCGATAACATGCGATTACTACTAAAAAAATTCTGGTTTCAAAGAGCTCAACTTGTACACACTACTAAAATGCAAGTTAACATTAAATTCGCAACCCAGCATATCAATTGTCTCTGCAGTCATTTACCATCTCTTGAGTTCTACTTACAAAGCCGACAACATACAATTTTACAAACAAAAAAGAGAAATGATATTTGTACAACCATTTTTTTTGGACAATTCTCTCTCATACTCTCATCATGTTCTTACTATCTCTCTCTCTTCCTCTTTCTCTCTCTATTTGTTTTTGACCAATAAGAAGAAAGATGTCTCAAAAGTTGTCACAAAATGGCTGTACAAACATCATTACTCAACAAAAAAATACCTATTTCACATACAAAAATGCTATTAACACCTATTTCACATACAAAAATGCTATTTTACACACAATCTTTGCCTCAACATATCAAATGTCTCCACAATTTGAGCTCTACTTACGAAACCGACAACATAAGAATTTCTGGACAAAAGTACATAAACAAAACTTACAGTCTCTAATTGTGCTTTCATTTGATTAAACTCAGCAACCTTAGCAGCCAATTCAGCTTGCCTTGTCTCCTCTTGTTTCTTCAATATCTCAAACACCTTCAACAACAAAATAAATAAATAAACAAATAAAATACTACACATAATGCAAAAGAATAATTGAATAGAATAGAAATCTACGTAACACCAACACTTCTAATAAATAAGTCGTGTCCGTGTCAGACACTCGTACTCTCGATGTCTGACACCGACACGTCAGTTTTCCAAATTATAACAGACGTGTCAGTATCGTGTCCGGTGTCGGTAGTTTGAGATACGATACCTTTTTAGCGTGTGATGAAGCGGAGATTTGTTTGAGAGCTTTAAGACCTTTTTCAAGAGGTTCAGGATCGAATCCAGAAGAAGTAGTCTTTGGATTATCGGTACCTGAAGAAGAAGAAGAAGAAGAAGAAGAAGGAATGTCGCCATCGGAGAAAGTGGTTTGAGATGAACGAGGTGCGGTTGCGGCGGTGGCTGTGGCGGCGGTTATGGCTGAGAATAAACCGGAGAAAGTGGTTTTCGCCATTGAAGAAGAGGTTGTGGTGAAGAGTGGTGAAGAAAGGTTCTGAGGGTTTTGGTAGGGTTCCGAAAATGAAATGGGTTTTTTATTCGGAGCTTTGATTTGACCCGAATATCACTTTTCCAATAAGTTAACTAGATTCTTCTTTTTTTAACAAGTTATTAGATTTGATTTATTATATTCACTATATTGTAATAATTGAAGAGAAAAATATGAAAGACTAATTTTCATATCTTATGCTTGAATATGAAAGACTAATATAACAAACATGATTTTAGAATATTTAATTACATCACTCTCTCTAAAGGAAAAATGAATCATGTTTTGATTTCTAAAATTTGTCGGGGTAGTTCAATCTTAGTAAAAATAAATAAATTTATTGTTATTGACTTGAATGATTAGTCTGATATCGGAATCAAATAGTCTAAATCGTGAGGATAGTTTGTGGTGTCTATTGTAATCAAATATCCTAATTACGGTGGATTAAAAGAAAGAAAAAACACTAATATTTATTATATAGTTAACAATATATAACTCAATTATACAAGTCTAATTATAATATCTTACGAAAAATACATATCATTAATTTAGCTGTTCTAAGGACCTAAATATCCCTATAATTCATATTATACATGTTTATTCTTGTGCAAGTGTTAAAGATAGGACTTAACTCCAAGGTCGTTACAATGTAGCGCTATGAATGCTCTCACTTTAGACTAACCAACAATTTTCTTTATTAGATTGTATAAACAAAAAGGCTCGTACAAACAAAAAGGTATCATATATTGAAAATTATTGGGTCGACTCAGTTTAACTCGTTATAATTTTGATTTTTTAGTATGAATTATGAGTGACTTTATGATTTTGTTTGACAAAAAGTAGTGGATAGATGATAAACTAACCTATAAAGGACGGGTTTTTAGCGAATATCTTAAGCTAGCTTATAGTGTATGAACTAGCTGGTTGAATTTGTAATGTTTGATGAAATTAGCTGTTGAATCAACTTATAAATATAAAATGACATAAAAATGATATGTTTAAGCATTTTAATTTCCTTCATATAAGATGACGGGGTTAAAATTGAAAGAAAATGATAAGCTATAACTAAGCGATTTGCACCTCTTTAGTTTTCTTCTTACCAATTTTAATATCCCAACTTTTTAATTGTTATAGTCAAAACTTAAGAGTACTTACAAATTAAATAAAATAGATTGATTTAAACTTTTCGCATTAAATACACCAATTAAAACAGAAAACTTCAATAAATAAAAAATTCACAAGTTTTCTTAAATTCCTACTGTCATATCGCATTAGTGTGTTTGATTTGTTAAAAGATAAGTACTCTATAGAACAATATAAGACAAAACAACACAACATAAGACAGAACAACACATGACAAATTTTTAATGTATTGAACAATTATTTATCTTATACAATGTTTAGTGGACAAAAGACTATTTTATTATTTTAGATACAAAAAATTGATAACTTATACCTAAGACAAAAAATTGTATTTGCGACAAAAAATTGAGTTGTGGTCTAATGAGGGACAAGAATTCCAATTTTTGTCATGTTTTTTGCCCCTTATTTGTCTTGCCTTAGAACAATTTTACAAAGAAACACAAGATAACTGAAGTTGTCATGTCATGTCCATTATTTTTACATTTCAAATGCACCCTATAAGATTCTTCAAACTTTCTCAAATTTGTTATTTTAAAATTGTTTAAGAGGGAATACTAAAACTAGTATCTGATAACAAAAATAAACGACCCAAAATTGTCCTCAAAAAATGAAATACGTGCAAAATGGAGACATGTTAATCTCTTCGTTTTAATTTTATTCAAAATTGATTTATATTTGAATGACATGTATCGTTGCGGAGCTAGCATGCTAGTTAATAAGGACAACATCTAACGACCGTGTTAGCTCCGACTAAACAGAAGGACACATGTCACCGATCGGTAATTGCTATGAATCATTTCATAACTTGCTTTTTGTGAAGAACAATTTAGGGTCACACTTTTTTTTGCGCAACTGATTTGAGTATTTATCGTTATTTTTATCTCCAATTGGTCCTCGAGTCTCAAATACTTTAACCCAAAAAAAATACTTTCATGAAATTGAGTAAAAGAAAATTGAAGGCGGAACTGAAATTGTGATTTCATAATTTTTGAAACAGAGGGAGTAGAATCCATCCATCAAAAAAGAAACTAAGGACAATGCATTGTAATATGCAAGAACCAAGATTCCAACTCCACACACCCCATTTGTTTACTTTTAAGAGGTGAATTTCTAGCTACTTGACAAAAAAAACGGCCGATCAAAATATTTGTTTTCCAAATTGTGAATCAAAAAAGAAATTGCCTATAAATAAAAAAATAAGACATTTAAGAGTACAGACAAGTAATATAACAATCATAAACTAATATATCATATGTGAACCTCAAAATAATTAAAGATTCAAGTTATAAATCAAAGTACTAAAGAGAAGTGCCTAACTTCACTAAATCTTGGAAATGAATCATTAAAAGGAATCAAGATTCAAAATGAGATTCATATCCAAAATAACATAACCATTTCATTTAAAATGTGTGTATCGATTTTGAATATCGAATCAAGTTACGACTCGCATATATTGTGAGAAAGCAATGACCATAGTTATAACTACTAAATGACTAAGAACACATAATATGATAGCATTGTAGAACCTGTTTTTTGCTTAAATGGCAAAAACAGAATTTCATTAATAAAATAACATGCAAATATTGTCATCTGAAATTTCCATTATTGAAGATCCTCATAACATCATAACTTTCTGTGATTTCTGCCAAGTGCAAACACAGTCCATAATGCGTGTTATTAGACCATAGGATACAAGAATTTCCAAACATTTTACCTTCTCAGGATCCTCATTTCACAGATTTACTTTCATATCATTTTGTAAACACTAAAGCAAATTCAACGCACAAGTAAACATATCAACACACGGTGAGATAAATGTGAATAGCATGATCTTCAGATTAGACGCAAGTTACTACCGTTATAATATAAGAAACCAAACAAGCACTTCATCTCATAACTGAGAATTTAACACGAGAGTATTTAAACCAACGGAATTTTAATCCTTAAAAGCTGTTTGCATATAACTATCAATAAGATGAGATACCGACTATAAGATACTAATCTCTCTATAAAGACTAATCATGCAAAGGGATGTTCAATTACATAACCTGATATAGTATATGGAATAGTAAAAAGACTCTGATAAACCTACCATGATCATTACTCATTAACTACACAATTACCAGGTACCGATGTGTCTTTTTCATGACGAAGTAGATTCAACCATGTTGTTCACATCCTCCAAAAGACCTTTCACCTCGCTCTCTACCTTTGTCTTGAAATCAGGTGATTTGTCGTCGGATGATTCGAGCATTGAGACCAGACCTTGAAGTTTATGCTTTATGACGATCAACTTAGATGTCTTGGTACCCTGCGACAGTGATGGTGTGGCTGGAGTTAGGAGCTTGTCTTTCTTCTTGTCTTGTGAAGGTTTGGACTTCTTTGATCTTTCAGTGTGTTGTCCTCCAGGACTTGGATCCAGTTTCAGCATACTGGAGCTGAAAAGTTACATCAGAAGATTCAAACGGGTTTTTCTTTTGTGATTGCTTCAATGCCTTTTCAGCATCACGGCTTTTTAGGAAGGAAACTCGAGCTGTATAATTAGCAAGGAACATATCAGTTTCGTCCTCATTCAGAGCTCCGAACTTACTAAACATTGTGATAAGATCAGATTTTGAAGGTAGGTTGGATGATCTTGGCCAAAATGACACGAAAAGCACAGCTGCTGAAGATTTTTCATCGGTCCCCTTCTTGCCGCTAGTCTCTGTTTCACGAGCTCTCTTCTTCCCTTTTGGCAAGCTTGTAGTTCTCTCCTTTCTTTTCTTGGCTGGTTCAGAATCTTCACTAGGTGATAAGTTATCAGATTGATTAAGCTCGGATTCCAGCTTCTTTCTCTTCCTTCCAGTTCCAGGTCCAGTTTTATTGTATTCTTTGTGTAATGATCCTTCGCGATACAATGAACTTCTCATGACAGAAACAAAGTCTACAAGTCTATCAGAAGAAGTGCCCTTCCTTGAAATTTGTGGACTAACAGCTGCATCGCGGATTTTGGACAGAATTTCAGGCTGAAGGAACCTTGACTTTCTCTGGATCAAGGGTCTCTTTCTCTTCATCTGGTGTTTGGTGATTCAAGCTAACAGAAAGTTCCAACTCTTGAAATGCCTCACCGTTACACTTTGAAACTCGAGGAGAAAGCGGGCCAGTACCTCTTCCCTTCACAAAGTCTCTAATTGAAGTAGTGAAAGGAGGCGACAAATACTTGCTTTTCTTCCTTTCTCTTGACAAAAAACCTTTTTCATTTGGTTCTTTCAGCTTCCCTTCATCGTTTTCCTCTCTGCTCCGACCGCTGATGTTATCATTGCCAGAAGCTTCTTTTTCCTCATCTGAATGCTGCGATTTGCCCCCGTCACTGTTTTCCTTGTCCTCACAGCTTTCTTTTCCGCCTCTTAACGACTCTGCATCAGTACCTAGAAGCAACTCTTTTCTCTTCCGAATTGGTTCAGATGTCCCTGCATCGTCGTTGTCTTTTCTCTTCTGTCTACCCCTTGACTTAATTGCAACCAGAACTTCATCATCACTTGCATCCCATTCCTTATCTTTTGCATCAACATCTTTATCCTCCCCCATAATGTCAGCGATGCTTTTCTGCTTTCTTCTACGGTTCGATCTACTTCCTGAACCCGTTTTTGGGCTCAATGGCAGTGTAGAATAGTCCTCTTCAAATGGCCCTTGGGACGGTGCTTCGACTGCATTATTGACATCATCTTTATCTTCAAGTCCGAGAACCTGTTTGGGATGCTCATAACAAGGTAACTTGTATCCTCCTTTCGAGAGATAAAAAGCTGAAAGCCGAGCCTTTAATATTTCCAGCTCCAGAACACTAGCAATATCAATGACTTCAGCAATTTGTTTCACTTGAGAAAGTAACCCAGCCGGTTCAAGTGTAACTGCCGAAAGTCTCTCTATGCCCCTTTCAGGCACAAAAACACCTTCCTTGATTCCTGAATTTTTCGCCAACATTGGAGCGATATCAGACTTAGTCTCCCCCGCCACAACAAATGAACGACTCATCTTCGTAACCAGAACCCTTCCAACCTCATTTACAGCTTCTTGTACAGCATAGGTAAAACCTTTGGAACTACCTTGTCTCACCATATCATCAAAATTATCCTCAAAAGGCTTCAATTGTGACGGATGACACCAAGCAAACGTTCCATCAAAGTAAGCTACCAAGAGTCTATTCTTTTGTTTCAGCTTTAAAGCAAGTTCTGACGCATCAGACGGATCATAAACCCGACCTGGCCACCACGGATGACTCTTAATCTTTCCCCAAACAAAATCGCCAACAGAAAAGTCACAGCTTTCATCGATCAAATCGTCAACTTCAACATCCATGCTCTCACTAGCCTCCACTATTGGGACCGTCAACAGTCTCAATCTTCCCATCACAATTTTCATCTTTTTTTCCTTCCGCGCCCTCCTTCTCGGTCATTTCAACATCGACGCTCTCACTTGCCTCCACTATTGGTACCTCAATAGACTCAATCTTCCCATCACAATTTTCACCTTTTTCTCCCTTCTCATTCATCTCAACATCAATGTACTCACTTGTTTCCACTATTGGAACCTCAACAGTCGCAATTTTTTCATCTTTTTTCCCCTCCTCGTTCTCCTTCCCGTTCACTTCAATATCAATATTCTCGCTTATCTCCACAATTGGAATCTCCACAGTCTGAATTTTTTCATCACCTTCTTCGACTTTCCCCTCACAATTGATCTTCTCACAAACGACGCTTCCATCGCTTTCTCCCGTTTTCAACAAAGAAGACACCCCATTATTCACCTCAGAATCAGCCACAGCCTGAGAATCATTCTCCTTCAAAATTGAAACCTCGGTCTCGAAAACACTACTCTTAACAACTTCAACAACACCGTCATTATTCATCTCAGAAGACACCCCATTATTCACCCGAGAATCACTCACAACCTGAGAATCACTCTCCTTCAAAACCGAAACCTCAGTCTCGAAAACACTGCTCTTAACAACTTCCTTAAGCTCATTCTTCTCCTCCTCTGAACCTTCAACCATAACATTTTCAGCTAAACTAGTTTCAACCCCAAATGGTTCCATCGATTCAGTATCAACCACACCCATCAAAAAAGAACAAATCTTTCTCGTACAAATCAACCTATCATAACAAAAACACAAACAAAAAATTAAAACCCATGTTAAAAATCAATACTTTATTCAATAAATTTTAGGGCTTTTGAAAGAACAACGCAAAAATAAAATTTTGAACACAACCCATTAATGAAAATCTTTAATAGATTAAACCCAGATACAAAATGTACGTTATATCAAAATTACTTCATCAACAGCAAAAAAAACACCAATAATTTATTCAACACATTTTAGGGTTTTTCGTTACTACACAAAAATGAAATTTTGAACATGACCCATTAATGGAAAATTAATATAAATTAAACACAGACACAAAAAATCTACACAAAATCAAAATTTTATTATGTGCATAAAGATTTAACTAAATACATCAAATAAAAGCAAAAAATAATAATAAAAATGAAAATGAAAAATAATAGGTACCTGAAAGATAAAAAGTAGTGAAGGAACTAGCTTTGGAAGGTTAAGTTTTGTTGCGAAGGTGAAACGATTCTTGGGTGAGAATATGATAGTAGAAGAAGAAAGATGAAGAAGAATGCGATTCTGAGGGTTATAAATATTTAGGTTTTTTTAATATTATATTATTATTTGAATTTAATGAAGTTTTCTTTACTAGTATTTTATTATTATTATTTTTGACACAATAATACGACGTTTTTGAAAATAGAATTGTACAATGGGAGAATAACACGTCACATTTTTCCCTAAAAAGAATGTGATATTGAGCAATAGACATTTTAGCCTTTGAATGTGTAAGGAGGAGGCAAGATAGTCCTCTGATGTATTAAAATTTTAAAATAGTTTTTGATTGTACACCCTATTAGTCAAAGTAGTCATTGATGTTGAAATAGTCTTTCAATATTGACAATAATTCTTTTCATATATGATAATAAACAAGTACTTATGAGAATTGATATAACTATGAGTAAGTTTACTGAAAGACTGATATGACAATATTAATGGAACAATTTAACACAAATGACTATTTTGATTAGTGAAGTGCACAATCAAAAACTATTTTGGAATTTCGATACATTCGGGGACTATTACGACTGTTCGTTGCACATTCAATGACCAAAATTATTATTAACCCATTTTTTATTTGTCATGAAAAAACACTAATTATTTGTCTTAGTGTGAACTTTATAGCATTCATCGTTAAGGACATGGGTCTTATATGATTCAGTTTGATATTATATTCATCACTCTGTTTGAAGTTTATCGAGACTTCGGTTTCATAAGCATGTTGTGCTCTTTCGAGACATAAAAGACTTATGGTGGAGAATTTTCTCTTCCGCATTGTCTACATTCTCCATAAAGGCAATCAAAATATTGATTTTATGATCAAACTTTGTGCTTCTTATGATTATATCTATGACGACAAATATTTGTACAATCATTCCTAGACAACTTTTGTGACAACTTTTTTTTCTCTTTTTATTGGATGAAAGCAATAAAGAGAGCGCGAGAGAGAGTTGGAATACAATGAGAGTATGAAAAGCGAGAATTGTTCTAAAATTTATCAAAAATTGATTATACAAATATCATTTATCTACAATTATTTGGGACAAGAGGAAGCTGCTAGCACTTATCACGAAAATATGTTGATAGTTTCCGAGATGATGACAAGTCTAGTTTCATTTTCTCTTGATGTATTTACTTCGTCTTGTTTTTAATACCAACAAAAGTAAATTATAAATGGTCATGTAATTACAACTTAGATGGCAAAATATTGTATATATAAACATTTGAAATAACAAAATGCAGATTCAAACTCGTAATTTTTTTTATTCCTCAACACTTTATGTTTGTGTGTTTTGTCCCTAACCTCTATGGAAAAGAAAATTAATAATAATTGTACCAAAAAAAATTAATAATTAAAAGGAATGGTCAAACATAATTAATTTGTTTTTTGAGAGAAAATATAATTAATTTGTTAAAAATCATGAATAAATAAATTTAAAAGTGCCTTCCATAAAAAGTTAAATCATAAAAATAGAAAATTTTAATGAAAAAAGACTTATCTATTATTCTTATGAAATTCCCATCAATATTTTTTTGTCTGTAGACAAAGAGAAAAACATCATCGAAACTCTTTCGCAGTTGTATGATCTCGGATTTTTTTTTTTTTTAAAGCTAGTGAGGAGCAAGTAGCACCCTCACCCAAAATATATACCAAAAAAGGTTGTTACAAAAGGAGAAGGGGGACCAAGCCAAAACCTTCTCAAGAAAAGGAGACCCTGTAACTAGGCATCCCTAGTCTATTCTGAGTATAAGCTTCTCTGATTTCCATAGGTAAAGTATAAAAATACTGAAAAGAAGATAAAGAAAGGCCTATGTTAGCTAATCTGTCAGCACAAACATTCCCTTCCCTATAAATATGAGACACTGTGAAATTAATATTAACAATGTAATCCAAACAATTGAGCCATCTATTTCTAATCTGCCAAGGCACCATGTCTGCATTCTTGAAGGCAAGCACTGCTATCCTGGAGTCAGTTTCTAACCAGAGGTGGGAGTAATTCCTTTGACGAGCTATTTCCAAACATCTCATTATACCACACAGCTCTGCATACAAAGAGGATCATGCATTCAAACCTTCAGTAAAACACCCTAAAAATTGACCATGACAGTTCCTGAAGATTCCACCACAGGAAGTGGCTTCAGGAGAGGCTGCACCATCACAATTGGCTTTTATCCAGTGCAAGATGGGGGGATTCCAAAAGACTTCTTTCACAATACTAGAGCTAGGAGGATTGATTTTGCAATTGAAAGCTTTTAAAACCGTAAATTCTAACATTGAGGAGTTTGCAGACAGCTTTGAGTTACTTACAGATAAGCCAACACCAGATATGATTGTAGAAATTGCAGATCTCCATGGAATGAGCTTGTTGTTGAACTTGGCAGCATTTCTTGAGTGCCATATAGTATTAAAAATGTAGATTAAAGCAGCTTTAACTGCAAGATGACAATGGGGGGACCAACCTCTATTGCAGAGATGCCAAACATCTTCAAGAGATGAAAATTGTATTGTTAGATGAAGAACAGAAGCAAGCCATCTCCAAATATGAGTTGAGTAGCTACAGAGAAAGAATAAGTGGTAAGTAGATTCCTCTCGGTTACCACAAAGGTTGCAGATAGAAGCCAAACTGCAACCTCTTTCCTTAAGCTTTTCATCACAGGGGAGTTTGTCATACATCACCCTCCAAACAAGGAAGGACTTGGAGGGAGGAATATGTTGGGACCAGACAAGCTTAGCCCAGTTCAATTGTTGGTATTGATGAGATTTGAACTGGTAAGCCTCTTTTAGAGGTAATGATCCATTATTAGAGTACTTCCAGACTAATTCATCCTGCCTATACTGAGTTGGAATAGTTACCTGTTGGATCAGCTGAGGTAAGTTAGGGAAGTTATTGATGAAGTCTTGTTCAAAATGCCATTGAGCATCATGTATGAACTCAGATACTCTTGCATATCTATCAAGGTTTACATTAGTCACATGATTGATGAGAGGAGTTCCACACCAAGAATCAGTCCAAAAATTAATATCTTCTTCATTCCCCAAGAGTCAAGTAGAGTTTTCAAGAACAACTTCATATTCAGATTTCATACTTGACCAAAGAGAGGAGAAAATATGGTGATTGATCACCGTGCCGTTTCTAATAACTCTGCTAGACAGTAAGGCTGCCCAGCTTTCCTTTGAATGCAGCAGGTTCCAACACAATTTCAGATTGGCTGCTGAATTTAGACTGATGATAGACCTTAACCCTAACCCTCCTTGATCATAAGGTCTGCACATCTTTTTCCAAGCCACAGTTACCAGCTTCCGCTTTGATATATCCCCAGACCATATGAAGTTTTTGATGCTACTCTCCAAGTCTTTAAGCAAAGAAACTGGCCAATTATAAACAGTAATGGAATGAGTTAGCATACCTTGGACAACAGATTTAACAAGTTGAACTCTCCCTGCAATGGACAACAAGGAAGCTTTCCAAGCTGATAATTTAGATTTGATCCTGTCTGCTATGGGTTGCAAGTATCTAGATTTTGGTCTGCCTTTGAAGATTGGAACACCCAAATAATTGAAAGGTAAGGTGCCATGACTGAAAACAATAAAATTAATCAATTGATTTAGTCTAGGAGTGGGAATTGAGCCAGAGAAGACAGTTGATTTGCTCTGATTGACTTTCTGACCAGATTCCTGTGCATACTTGGTAAACAGGTCAATTAAAGCTTCCACACAAGATCTCTTTCCTTTACAAAATATCAAAATGTCATCAGCATACAGGATATGAGAAGGAACTTTGAAGCTTCTGGTGCCAGACATCTGATCCAGGTGACCCTGATCCACTAGTTTAGACAAACTTCTGCTAAGAACATCTTCTGCAATGCAAAAAAGGAGCGGAGAGAGAGGGTCTCCCTGCCTAACCCCTCTAGTGCATTTAAAGTAACCATGCTGAGTGCCGTTGAAGTTAATAGAGAGAGTAGAAGAGTGAAGGATGGCTTCAATCCAATTGCAGAATTTGACAGAAAAACCAAACTTCCTTAGAGCTCTAAGCAAGAAGCTCCACTCCAGAGTGTCAAAAGCTTTGCTAATATCAACTTTAAGAGCCAGATTGCCACCATAAGCCCTTTGGTCCATGAGATTGATAGCTTCAGATGCTAAACAAATACAATCCTTTATGTTCCTACCCTGTATGAATCCTCTTTGTTCCTCTGAAATGATGTTTGGCATGATCTGAGCTAACATGTCTGCTATGATCTTTGAGATTATCTTGAATTTGAAATTTGCCATGGCTATAGGTCTAAATTGATCCATTTGGTCAGCTGTAACATCCCACCTAAGACTCGAATAATTGTTAATATTTAGACGATGTATCAGAAATGTTTTTAAGCAAAGGGCAATTTGGTAAATTGCCAGTTAATGGGTTTATTTATATGGCAAGTGTAATATTCCGCTTATAAGTATCAATTATCAGTATTAGACGCGATTATGGAACATGGCAAACTTGCAAAATAAGTGGAATGGCTTTTTGGTAAATAATAGGAATATGGAGATTGTTTTTAAAATAAGGAGTAAGATAAATCTTACTACCTTTTCTCCATTCTTCTACAATCTTCTATCTTCACTCTTCTCCCTCTTTCCCCTCTTGATCACACGCCCTCACCCCCTCTTCCCCTCACTCATCTAAGCTTCAACCAAACTCTTGTGGGAAAATCTTGTGAGGCAAGCATGTATTTGGAAAGGCTAGAGCAAAGGAATAAAAGAAGTAACAAGGAAAGGAATTGGGAGCTAGGGCTTGAGGAAAGTTTGGCAAGCAAGCAATCAAGCATTGATTAAGATTCAGGTGAGTTCCCTAGGGGTTTTATAACCCCTCTTTGAGAGGTTTATATAGAATTTCTTCATATGCTAGTTTATGGTTTTTACCCTAATTCTCCCTACTTGCTAATCCCTTGCTCATACATGTTTTAAACTATCAATTTATAATAGAAAATCATCCCTAGCATGTTTTGGATGCTTGGGTACCATTGAATGAGAAAAAAAATGGTGGAAAATCACATTTTTACACATAACTGTGCTGTCACGGTCGCTGTAGCGACGGGCTGTCGCTTGTAGCGACCAGGTTCTGTCTGTCTGCGCTTGTAGCGACGGATCTGCGCTTGTAGCGACAAGCCTGCGCTTGTAGCGACCAACTGGGCGCTTGTAGCGACCAGGTTCTGTCTGTCTGCGCTTGTAGCGACGGATCTGCGCTTGTAGCGACCAAGCCAGAACATCAGCACTCAGTTGGGCTGTTCTGGAGGTCCTGGAGCGCACGGGCATGGTTTTATGCAACAGTTTTCTCTAAATACATTTTAGAAACATTAACCACCATTTTAACTCATCCAAAGGCTTTTAATGATTGGAAAATTAGAGGAGCAAGGAATGCGCAAGGCACGGGAATTACGGGAACAATGGTTATATGTATAGGTAAACCCTAATAGCGGCATATGACAACGATATGCCAAAACTTATGATAGGAAAACAAGAATTTAGAGTATGAGGATAAGGCATACGACTTGGATAGTCAAGAACCTATTTTAGGTATACAAGATTATAGATGTATTCAGTTTAGAATACAAAGGTAATGGGAATACTTTGGCAACCAAAGTTTAGGATGAGCTTATAGTGTTGGTTCTCCAACAATTAATAGGTGGCTTATGAGAACGATAAGCCAAGAACCTTTGATAGGTTAAGCCTTTAAGAATGTTTACATAAGAATGCAATAGATATGCACAAGAAATATGAAACGTAATAGATATGCTTATGAACTTAAGAAAGAATCTAATGATAAAGAATATGATAACGTGTTCATCAGACTCCGGGATACGCCGGATGGGATTTCTCCGAAAGGGCTATCCACACGTAGTTTATAAGACGATGCTAAACGTGTTCATCAGACTCCGGGTTTCGCCGGATGGGACTCTTCCGAGAGGATTGTCCACACGTATGTTAAAAGACTTAAGCATGTCCAGCAGGCTCCGGGATTCGCCGGATGGGACTTCTCCGAGAGGGTTGTCTACATGCAAGATGTGTCCAGCAGGCTCCGGATTATGCCGGATGGGGCTTCACCGAGAGGGTTGCCTACACAAAGATAAGAGGAGTCCGGTGTTAGCCTGATATGATAGGAATTTCACCGGTATTATGGGAGATGTACTTCGGGGTTACTCCACCCGGATGCACTCCGTAAAATGAACCAAGATAATGATTGTTTGTTCAACGCTAACTTCTAACTTAATGACATGAAAAGATGATACGAATATGAAATGAATACGTATATTTTATATGTAATACGAGACATGAGGATTAGTTCCTAGTGAACGCGATGTGATCATAGGATGTCCCCAAGGTCACTACGTATAAGACTGAGATAAGAATAGAGTATGAAAGTACAAGAAAGATAGAGACATGAAGCGATCCTAGGTTTCCCCTTGATCGCGATAGATGTTAAAGAATGACAGCGATCGTAGGTATCCCCAATATCGCTAAGAGTAGGCACGGCGACCCTAGATTTCCCCCGTGGTTGCCAACAGTAGGTTGGGTTGGAGCTCACTGAGACGTATGTCTCACCCCAATCCTTCTGGTGCAGGTTCATAGGTTAGCAAGAGTTGTTCGTGAAGATATTCAGGAAGACGCTGAATGGAGTGCGGATGCTCGTCAAGGCAAGCTCAGGAGGTTGACTGATTTTATATATGTATATGATCATGTATTATTATGAGATTTGGATATTTATGTAAACGAGCAAATTGTACTCATTCAGTGATTTGTATGTATATTATTGTAAATTTTAATGTATCCGATATCAGATTAACGCACATGCTAATATACTAGTTAACATTAGTATGGGTGTTACAATTGGTATCAGAGCAGGTCGATTCAGACCGTGCCTTGGGTCATTAAAGTTTCAATAAAAGTAGTGGGACCATTGGGTTCCGGATATTGTTCTAAAGGTCACATCTAGATGAGCCTGATCAACTCAATCTAGTATATGACAGTTAGGATAAATGTCTGAGAGCTGAATGTGACCAAGGAGGAATGAAGTGTATGAAAGACGAAGATTAAGGTGTCGGATTTTAAGACGGATTTAGCGAAGGAGTAATCAACGCCAAATGGTGGCCATTGAACAATGAAGTGACTAAGTCTGTTTAGGGCAGAGTTTCAGGAAGGTCAGAAATATTTAAGGATAAGGTGAAGAGCCTTAACCCAGTTGGACGCATCGTTGGACGATGCCTCGTCTGCGGAAGACATAAGGATTAAGGAATCATGGAATGCCCTGAGGAATGACGTGGAACCTTGACGGAAACCGTAGTTTGAGAAGTTAAAGTGAAGTGTGGACTAAGCAACCATTCTGAGTATAGAGTTGAAGAATCGAACTTGAATTGGATGAGATTTTGATGTCCGGACAGTTAAGAGAATTAAATATGGACTAAGTGAGTTATTTGGATAGATGAAACTAACCACTCAAGTGTGGTCATTGAGTATAAGTCGCAAATAAGTTTAACCCCATCAGATCAGCCACGTCTCCTGAATCAGATTTGTGAAATAAGAAGAGGAGATGATATGCAGCTTGAGAACTAAGATGGATGAATAAGTGGTGATAATAAGACCTGTTGCATATCGAAGTGTGAATCAAATTTTCAGATATTGCTTATTAGTAAGAAGATTGGAAATAAGTTAAGCTTAACCGGAATATTACTTAATGAAGGTTGGATAATAAATAATATGTTGCTGGAATTTATTATGCTAAATGGACGAATTAAGTTGAACACTCTTGATTAGACGAACAGTATTGAATTTCCTTGATTGGTTAAAGAAGGTAAGTTCAAGATAACACAAGGTTATAATAGACCAGTGTTGAAGGATGGTCGGGATTTCAGCCGAGTAATTACGTTGAGATTTTATATACGGCGGATCGTCTTGAACATGAAATTTTAGGATTGAGGTAAATGCTAAGGAGTTGTATGCACCCCAATGAAGAAGTTCCTTCCACAAATTTTATAGAACAGAAAGAGATCACCTCGTGTTGATAAGTTTCCGAGGGCAGTAATAAGGTATAGATTTGAAATGTGAATACCATAACGAGTTACTGGAGAAATCTGATAGATCATGATAATGTGCAAAAGTTTAAAATCGAATAATCGGGCACTCGAAGAAACGCAACCTATGTTGGGCGTTCTAGAGAACCGATAAGAGTTTGGACCTTTTTCAGGACGAATTGTCCCGTAGAAGCTCGAGGGTAAAATTAAGGGACATGATAGAGTTAAGGAGACCAAAGTTGTCCCGGGAAGATTATAGACATGAAATTATTACGGATAAAGAAAGAGCGGATAGTAATAAGACTCAAATAAAAGATTTGAACCTTCAGAAGTTATAAGTGTTTTTAGAAGTTGCCACAAAGGGATGTACATGAATTTAAGCTGCCTCAGACATACTTCCAGTTGGGTTTCTGCAATGTTTAATGGTTATACATGAAGAGCTGACCAAGAGAAATGTAACGTCAGACAAATTTGTTACAGTGATTACAAGTGATAGAGTAAAATGACTGATCGATGGAAATTTTATGTGACAATAGTGAAGTCTTTCTCCGATGCTAACTCGAGTGTTAAATCAGAGTGGCGCAGCGGAGTGGTAATTCAAGAATGATATAATGAACAACGCTAAGCTGAGGCTTAGAGTATGAGAAGATGTTAAGTGCTTAATTCCTAGTATACGGGATAGTAGTAAGTATAAGCGATTTGAATATATCATGAGTTCTAATGGAAAGTTATGGAAGTTAAGTTGATGAATACTTTAGACCTCGAAATCCATGAGGAATGAAATGTTTGAATGAGAGGCCTCGACTAGATACGACAATGCAGTGTCGAATGAGTTTAATTCCATGTTGTAACCATGTCATGTTAACTTATATTAGCCGAAGGTTTCGAAAGTCTTGAACTTAATGTTCACTAGTAAGGAAGGAGAACTTTTACGAAGATTAAAAGTTATTCGTAGTCCACGGTAGAGGGCTGCGTAATTTTATGTTATGACTAAAGGATTAAAGACTAATTGTGCTATTTTTGGTAGCAACCAAGTAGAACTTTCTTTTGAGAATAAGGACTTGGATTTGATGTTCGGATATGAGAAAGGAGTTCACTATATCGATAAGCGTAAACATGATCTATTCTATGTAATAGAGTATGTCAAGAAACTCCTGCGAGTAACATTGACGAGGCAAATCCCGGATGTTACGAAATGAGTTAAGCGTAAGGAAAGATTTCCAATTGATGTAGTAGTGTCTCAAATATGTTAAGATTAAGAATGATGTCCTGTTAGTCGGACAAAGATGAGGTAATGTAAAGTGTACACGTGTTCGCTTATGTATGTAAGGTATATGCTATGAAATATATTATATAATGATATGTGAGACGACTTAAGCCACTCATCACTTGGACTAAACTCCTAGTATGAAGAATGATTCCTAAGTTATTAAGATAAGTAACGTCATAGATCCATCGAGGCAGAACGCGGGTAATCAGTAAGTTTTCGTGAGCCCTTGAGGAATTCCGTAGTGGAAGCAGTGATGAAGATTATGAAAAGTAACACACCAGGATGCCTCCTCCTTGTATTTGTATAGTGGAGGTAGTGCGGTAGTTTTTACTCTTATTAAGGAATGGTATAGTTATGGAAAACCATATATGTAGGATGCCGTTGTATAAGGCAAGGATCGAATATAAGAATTCAATGGAATCGTCGAGGATAATAAGAACGACCAATGTCGTTTAAGTAAGATTACGCGGACTATAACGAGAATATAAGTTTCAGCACAAGTGTCAAGATTGGATAACTCTAATTTGGGTTGCAAGAAGTGTATAAACAGGGATATAGTCAGCAAGTTGGATGCGATGGTTCGGATAACTTCATAATCTGCTACGCAAGAACTGTGTGATGCACATCAAGTAATTTAGATAACAAAAAGATTGTCGAATATATTCGACTTATAGAGTTGGAATCTAAGGGGTTCCGATAAGTAAGATGAACTGGAGTCTTAGCCAATGAAGGAAGTAGTATGTGAGATTAATTCAAGTATGATAGTGGATTCTAAATTTCGAGGACGAAATTTCTTTAAGGGGGGTAGATTGTAACATCCCACCTAAGACTCGAATAATTGTTAATATTTAGACGATGTATCAGAAATGTTTTTAAGCAAAGGGCAATTTGGTAAATTGCCAGTTAATGGGTTTATTTATATGGCAAGTGTAATATTCCGCTTATAAGTATCAATTATCAGTATTAGACGCGATTATGGAACATGGCAAACTTGCAAAATAAGTGGAATGGCTTTTTGGTAAATAATAGGAATATGGAGATTGTTTTTAAAATAAGGAGTAAGATAAATCTTACTACCTTTTCTCCATTCTTCTACAATCTTCTATCTTCACTCTTCTCCCTCTTTCCCCTCTTGATCACACGCCCTCACCCCCTCTTCCCCTCACTCATCTAAGCTTCAACCAAACTCTTGTGGGAAAATCTTGTGAGGCAAGCATGTATTTGGAAAGGCTAGAGCAAAGGAATAAAAGAAGTAACAAGGAAAGGAATTGGGAGCTAGGGCTTGAGGAAAGTTTGGCAAGCAAGCAATCAAGCATTGATTAAGATTCAGGTGAGTTCCCTAGGGGTTTTATAACCCCTCTTTGAGAGGTTTATATAGAATTTCTTCATATGCTAGTTTATGGTTTTTACCCTAATTCTCCCTACTTGCTAATCCCTTGCTCATACATGTTTTAAACTATCAATTTATAATAGAAAATCATCCCTAGCATGTTTTGGATGCTTGGGTACCATTGAATGAGAAAAAAATGGTGGAAAATCACATTTTTACACATAACTGTGCTGTCACGGTCGCTGTAGCGACGGGCTGTCGCTTGTAGCGACCAGGTTCTGTCTGTCTGCGCTTGTAGCGACGGATCTGCGCTTGTAGCGACAAGCCTGCGCTTGTAGCGACCAACTGGGCGCTTGTAGCGACCAGGTTCTGTCTGTCTGCGCTTGTAGCGACGGATCTGCGCTTGTAGCGACCAAGCCAGAACATCAGCACTCAGTTGGGCTGTTCTGGAGGTCCTGGAGCGCACGGGCATGGTTTTATGCAACAGTTTTCTCTAAATACATTTTAGAAACATTAACCACCATTTTAACTCATCCAAAGGCTTTTAATGATTGGAAAATTAGAGGAGCAAGGAATGCGCAAGGCACGGGAATTACGGGAACAATGGTTATATGTATAGGTAAACCCTAATAGCGGCATATGACAACGATATGCCAAAACTTATGATAGGAAAACAAGAATTTAGAGTATGAGGATAAGGCATACGACTTGGATAGTCAAGAACCTATTTTAGGTATACAAGATTATAGATGTATTCAGTTTAGAATACAAAGGTAATGGGAATACTTTGGCAACCAAAGTTTAGGATGAGCTTATAGTGTTGGTTCTCCAACAATTAATAGGTGGCTTATGAGAACGATAAGCCAAGAACCTTTGATAGGTTAAGCCTTTAAGAATGTTTACATAAGAATGCAATAGATATGCACAAGAAATATGAAACGTAATAGATATGCTTATGAACTTAAGAAAGAATCTAATGATAAAGAATATGATAACGTGTTCATCAGACTCCGGGATACGCCGGATGGGATTTCTCCGAAAGGGCTATCCACACGTAGTTTATAAGACGATGCTAAACGTGTTCATCAGACTCCGGGTTTCGCCGGATGGGACTCTTCCGAGAGGATTGTCCACACGTATGTTAAAAGACTTAAGCATGTCCAGCAGGCTCCGGGATTCGCCGGATGGGACTTCTCCGAGAGGGTTGTCTACATGCAAGATGTGTCCAGCAGGCTCCGGATTATGCCGGATGGGGCTTCACCGAGAGGGTTGCCTACACAAAGATAAGAGGAGTCCGGTGTTAGCCTGATATGATAGGAATTTCACCGGTATTATGGGAGATGTACTTCGGGGTTACTCCACCCGGATGCACTCCGTAAAATGAACCAAGATAATGATTGTTTGTTCAACGCTAACTTCTAACTTAATGACATGAAAAGATGATACGAATATGAAATGAATACGTATATTTTATATGTAATACGAGACATGAGGATTAGTTCCTAGTGAACGCGATGTGATCATAGGATGTCCCCAAGGTCACTACGTATAAGACTGAGATAAGAATAGAGTATGAAAGTACAAGAAAGATAGAGACATGAAGCGATCCTAGGTTTCCCCTTGATCGCGATAGATGTTAAAGAATGACAGCGATCGTAGGTATCCCCAATATCGCTAAGAGTAGGCACGGCGACCCTAGATTTCCCCCGTGGTTGCCAACAGTAGGTTGGGTTGGAGCTCACTGAGACGTATGTCTCACCCCAATCCTTCTGGTGCAGGTTCATAGGTTAGCAAGAGTTGTTCGTGAAGATATTCAGGAAGACGCTGAATGGAGTGCGGATGCTCGTCAAGGCAAGCTCAGGAGGTTGACTGATTTTATATATGTATATGATCATGTATTATTATGAGATTTGGATATTTATGTAAACGAGCAAATTGTACTCATTCAGTGATTTGTATGTATATTATTGTAAATTTTAATGTATCCGATATCAGATTAACGCACATGCTAATATACTAGTTAACATTAGTATGGGTGTTACATCAGCATTTGGGATTTTTGGGATGAGAACCAATGTGTTTGCATTATAATTGGGAAGAATCCACCCTGTAATGAAAAACTGTAACACTGCATTGATAACATCAATTTTGATAATTTCCCAATAACTTTGATAAAAGCTAGCTCCAAAGCCATCTGGACCTGGTGCACTGTCAGTGTTAAGAGAAAAAACTGCATTCTTAATCTCTTCATTTGTTGGAATCATGGTTAACAGGTTGTTCACGTTATCATCTATCAGTTCTGGAATGGCTGCTTCCACCAAATTATGATCCTGCAAAATATTGTTAGTACTGAAAATATTTTTAAAATAATTAACAACATGAGAGGCTATTTGATCTGGCTCATCAAGAATATTCTCTCCATCTTTGATCCTTGTAATCAGTTTAGTTGTATTCCTTATTCTTGTGATTCTATGAAAATATGCAGTGTTCCTGTCACCTTCTAAGTGCCATCTTACCTTAGATTTCTCCAACCAAAATAATTCTTCTTTGTTTAGGGCTATGTCTAGGTCGGTTTGGGCTTTCTTTTCTTGTTGGGCAAGTAAATCAGTGTGGCCAAAAGTTTGGATTTGAGCTTGTATGGTTTGTAGGGAGGCTTCAGAATTTTTGACAAGATCATGAACATTACCAAAAACATCTTTGTTCCAGGTCTTCAATTTTGCCTTAAGATTTTGAAGTTTTTTGGTCAAAACTAACATTGGACAACCGACAACTGATAAGTTCCAGCTATCTTGTATAAGGTCTTTGCAACTCTCATGCAGATTCCACATCTTCATAAATTTGAATTGAGAGGAGAACCTGTGATTAGTCATCTGAGATTCAAGTAAAATAGGGTAGTGATCTGATCTATTCCTGATCAGTGTTGAACAAGTTACAGAAGAGGAGATGTCTAACCAGCTTTGTGTGCAGATACATCTATCTAATCTTCTCTCAGTACTTCCTTGACCACTTCTTCCATTCCTCCAAGTAAAAAAAGCTCCTCTTGTAGGTAAATGAATGAGGTGGTTGTTATTAGTCCATTGTTGAAAATCTTCCATTGGGACTCTAGCCGGATTGTGTAAACCTCTATGCTCATGAGCTCCAAGAATGGAGTTGAAATCGCCCATGAAACACCAGGGGAACTCGTAGTGATTTTGTAAATTCTGTAAATTGTGCCAAAGCCGTCTTCTCTGAATATGGTTACTAGAAGCATATACAGCAGCAATACCTATGTTAAAATTGTTACAACTAAAAGAAAAAGCAACCAATTGATCATCTGAGGCTAACACAACTGGCTGGAGGTTGTTCAAACAAAAACACCAAAGATTTGGAGATAAGTCAATTCTAGAGTTAGAAGCAAAAAACTTATAGCCTAATTGTCATACCCCAATTTTTGACCTAAAATTTTTTTTACTCGTCTTTTTAGTTCGGAATTTTTCGTCGTCTCAGACGAAATTTCGACAGAGAGGTATTCTAAAATACCTCATTTTTTTTAATTTCGTCCGGGTCCGTCTTTTTGTTTTATTATTATTTCTCTTTATTTTTATTTCTTTTAAATATTTTATTTGTTATTTTATTTAGTATTTTTATTTTTATTTACTTACCTTTTTTAAACAGCTGACTTTTTTATTTTTTGTAGAGAAGACTTTGTTAGTGTTTTATTTTGTTTTAAGTTGTCATTTAAGTTGCCATTTACTGACCATTATGGACAATGATGGCAAATTGGTGTATATAGAGTCAAGGCATCAGTCAGTGAAAGGGGGAGCCAATTTTACCAACAGAATAAACTCATCAGAAAATTCAATCAGGAAACACGCTCACACAAAAACACAGAAAACACACAGAAACCACAATCAAACCGTCCTCCTCCTCACCCCTAACTCACCACTCACTCACGGCCTCCACCACAACACGCCCTCCAACAAAACCAATACCTCCCTACCGCACCACTACACAACCACTAACCACAACACTCAGCATACGCCCAGCCAAACCCTCACGTACGCACACAACAGCCATTCACCACACGGCTAAACCACCATCCACGGCCACCCACTCAAAACCCACCTCAAAAATCTCAACGGAAACCCAAACTAACACGGCAAAACCGAATCAAAATCATCCAAATCCACACTACAAAAATCACCACTCAGAATCACAAATCCACATAAACCCCTCTAATCCAAATAGATTCGGCCACACACCACAATCAGCCACACCAAATCGGCCCTACCCACCTAAACCGGCCGCGCCTCCTCCAGACCACCACACCAAATCGGCCTCCCTCCTAACCTCCCTCAACCCACAACTCCACACAGCCCAAACACGCGACCCAACCACCACCATACACAAGGAACTAATCCGGCCAGACTTATGTTTGAGAGAAAAAGAGGGGAAGAGAAAGCGCTGAGAGAAAAGAGGGGAAGAGAAAGCGCTGAGAGAAAAGAGGGGAGGAGAAAGCGTTGAGAGGAAAAGAGAGAAGTGAGAAGAGATAAGAACAGAAGAGAGAGAAAGGGCTGATACAAAAATGAAAAAAACCGGCCCTTTGGGTATTTATGGGCCCTGAACCGGTTTGGTTCTTTTGAACCAAACCGGTCTGGTTTATTTTCCCCTCCTTTAGCCCAATGGGTTTATACGCCCCAGTCCCCTTTTCCTGTTTTTTTATTCTGCCTGCTAAGTGCACCCCCCTCCTGCTTCCTGAAACCCCTCCTTTTACTCTATTTCTTTTTTTCTTTGCATTTATTTATTTTCTTGCATAGTTTTTTATTATTTATGTTTCCTCTGCACTTTTATTTTTATTACCTCATGCATTTCAATTTATTAATCGTTATGTAGCATATTTAGTTATTTGTTTTTGCATTTCATGCATCTTTATTTATTTTCTTACTTTTTAGCATGTTTATTTTAGTGCATTTTGCAATTTTTATTTTTATTTATTTTGCTATCTTTTAGAATGTATTTAGGTATCATGTAAATATAAATGAGAATTTGCACTGACACTCACTTTATTTATTCTGTTTTATGTCTTTTATTTATTTTTATTTATTTCGCTTCACAAAAAGAAAAAATACAAAAATATTAGGTTAGTTTAATTTCAAAGGGGTTTCGTGGTGATCCAACGTCACCACGGAATTTCCTCGCGTTTATATTTTTAGTCTTAGTTCATATTCAAAAACAACAAAAAAATGCAAATAATCAAAAACCAAAAAATCTTTTCTTAATAAACCTTGATTTTCAATCAAGTGTCCGTTTTTCTCTTTTATTTTCTTTAAATAACCATTAATCCATTTTAATAACACTTAAATCATTTTCAAAATAAAAAACACAAACCAATCCCATTTTGCCACTCGGCTTTTATTTTATTTTTAAAACCTTTTTTAAAACCATTAAAAAACACCAAAACAAATCAAACGTTATTTCTACCCCGAACTACGAGGTTTTGATCCCTCACGGGTACGTAGGCAGAGGACCTTGTCCTTCCAAATCATAAAAAATACAAAAAAAAAAAACATTTCATTTTCTCATTACTTTAATTCTTTTCTTTAAAAAAAATAAGCAAGTTATAGCCAAAATAAATAAATAAAATCAAGAGGTTCTCGTAGAGTACTACGAACGTTTAGGGTGCTAACACCTTCCCTAAACGTAACTAACCCCCGAACCCTAATTTTTAAAAATGTGGTAATTTATAACTTTTTTCCACTTTTCATTTAAAAAATTAAAAGTTCAGTCGTGAAATAAAATTAGTGAGTCAACGCTAATCAATAGCTTGATCTCCGAAAATCACCGCGACAGAAATGGCGACTTCACTGGGGATTCCCTAAGAGGGTTGAGCCTAACTTGAATTTATTTAATTATTTTGTGATATAACTTGCTTAACATAAAAATAAAAGTGTAAATATGTGCATATGTGTTTTTTTTCCTTTTACGTGTGTGGTGAGATAAGTCCTACACCCGGACTTGAGGGAAACATAAGATAGGATGGTGGTATAATCAAAGTGTCTTTCCGAGAGTGAGTTTCGGATGTGGCACATGTGATAACCCCACTCAATGGAGGAATCTTGGAGGTATCACTATGTTGACATGAGTAGTCGTGTTCGGCATTGTTATTTTCAAGTGACCTATGAAGTTGAGGACCTTTAGTTACCTTTAACCCATCTTGGCCTTTTAGGACGTAGTGCGGTGACTAATCAAGAGTAGTCTTGAATTGGTTGATACGCGATACTACACTCAAACGAGACTTTCTTACAAATGTTGCTGGACCGGGAGTCAGTCCCGTAACCCGACAATATTCGGAAGTGGTCAATGACTTTGGGAACTTGGTAGAACCCGTGATACAGGTACATTTGAAACCATAGTCCTTACCAAATGGCGTGTTTACCCTTGACTCCAACATTATGAACTTATATCTCACCATGTTTTCTCTGTTCTTTAGCATAACCATGCATGCATGCATTCATTCATAAACTCATTTTTTTTCATCCAATTACCGAAGGACTTAAACAAGTTTTTTTTGTGAACATCATAGAGGAGCACTAGGAAGTACACCTTCAAGAGCCCTGATTGGTTGAATTTAAGGAAGCTAGGAGTCTTTAAAAAATTCCTATTAAAATCTAGCTTCCACTAAAGGACTTTTGAATTGGTCCCTTGGTTTAGTTTCTAAAAAAGAATTATTTTGTAATGCCTTGATGCTCAAACGAAATGTTCAAACCATGATGTTTACAATAACTTCAATAAAGTCCTTCGATAACAAACCCTTCTTTTTTGCATAAGCATAATCATGCATCATATCGCATTCATAGTTTCCCAAACCGAGTCTCACATTTTGTCTTTCCAAAGGTCCATCTGCCTAGTCCAAGAAAGTGGTCCGACGAATACCTTACAAACCTACTCGCACCTTGTTGAGTGAACAAAAGTAAGTATTAGTTTTTATATCGTTCCACAGGGATTAATGTGATATCATAAACCGTTCAACTTCGATTATCGTTTTAAGTTAGGGTTTAACTTGTTTTTACTACACTACTCATAATTTTAAAAACATAATAAGTAAATAGTAGAGTAATAGGACATAGAAGGTGTTTAGGATTAACTTTCATCAATCAAACATCGTTTATATCCGATTGATTACAAATACGAATTCTAGCGTTTTCTTATATATGACATTATTACGTATTGCTCAACAACATCATTGATTTCCCAAATGACATCGTGAGATCGATTGTATCGTTTAATCGATGATTTCTCAATCTATTAAACGATCCAAAAGCATTATGATCCAATACTATAATGTAATTATCAAAACCAAATCCCATTTCTAGAATTTCTTATCTTGATAGAAAATCATTCTAAACCTAGATTCAAAAGTCTTTTTCAACAACATTTAAATCAAACATGAGATTGAAAAGCAAGAAGAAATTCAATGGTATATAAAAATTGCTAGAATCATATATTGAATAATCAAAAGTTTACAACATGGATGATTGATTACCTATTAATCCCAACAAAGGAGATTAGTTGATCATTGTCATGACAACTCTTGCAAAATAAGAAAGGAAGATGAAGATATGTGAGAGCTTGATGTCTCAAAGCTTCTTAAGATCTTCTTCAATCCAAATCTAATTGCTATTTGAAGTTTTTCTCCCTCTATGCCTATTCTCTCTCAAAGATAACAAGTTTTCTAAGCTCTGGAAAATATTATAACTGATAAAAAACTATCTACTTAAGAAATGAGCTTAAAAAATCCTTAAATATGCTGAGAAAATGTTCGCTCGCTACAAGCGACCAGCCTGTCGCTTGTAGCGAGGACTTCAATTGGCCAATCATAGAGCTCCACGTCACCATCAGCATTAAACCGCCCCTTTGGTCGCTATAGCGACAAGGTCTGTCGCTACTAGCGACCAACCTTTGAAATTCCCTGCCTAGGCTCGCTTCAAGCGTCCAGTTCATCGCTACAAGCGATGAACTCCTGATAATCCCTGCCTAAGCTCGCTTCTAGCGATGGATGCTGCGCTTCAAGCGATGGATCACTGAAAATCTCTGTCTATCCTCGCTACTAGCGATGAGTCCTGCGCTTGTAGCGATGGCATCAAGAAAACCTTCAATCTTTTGCATCAATCAGGTTCAAGCATGTATTTCCTGCATAATCAAATGGGGTAAGGCTTAGGATCACATTTATTGCATTTCTAACACATTTATGCCCTAATCCTAAGGTAACTTGTAAAGCAAGTAAGCATAAGTGCCCTAAAATGTATCAAAATATAACACCTTTTAGGCACTTATCAAACTCTCCCCAACTTACATTTTGGTTTGTCCTCAAACCAAAGAACAAAAGGAAATTTTCATAGCTTTAAAAACCACAGTATTGAGCAATTAGCAAAGGATTCAAAAGTGCGAAGAAATAAATATCAAGTGAGTGATTCAAATGTGATTGCGCAAGCTTAAGTCCAGTTTCTCATTAAACAAGATACATTCTACAAATGTGAACTAGTTCTAAACACAAGGAATTAAATCATACAATCCTAAACAAGCAACATGTTTAAATTTGAACCAAACCTAACACACTTCTTTATAAAGTATATGAACAATTGAAATCATTTGTAAGGGTTATGAACACTCATCCAATAATCATGATAACATTCAATCAAATTATGTGTCTATCTAATTATCATTTTCAAAAGCATAAAAGGCATTGATCAAAAGGTCTTTAAGGGTTGTAATTGGGCTAGGTTACAAAAGAATTGTCATATGTGGGATATTTGAATTCAAATGGCCAAGCAAAAGGAAACATTCAAACTAATTACACTTCCTTCTTTCTCCAATACAACACTTGGTGAATTTCTTTCTTTTCTATTCTTGATTGATTCTTGACAACTTTTCTTTGAATTCATGCAAACCTTTTCATTTTTCTCTTTTCTTTTTCTTGGTTTGCTTTTCTTTCTTTTTTTTTTCTTTTCTTTGTTGTCAAGATCAAATATCACATTCACCATACATTGACTTAAATAAAACCTTCCTTTCTCCCCAACTTATTCCAATGATACCCTAATCGAATGTTCCTTTGTTATTATGGCAAAGGTCAATAAAAACGATGGATAAGGGTTCAACAGAAAACAACTATCAGAATTCATTAAAGAGTTAACTATGAACTGAATTTTTTTACAAACTCCGGCAATTTAAATAAGCAGATGAGCTTATTAAATTGACAGTCCACAGTTAACAATTCTGATTCCATTAGGCTCAGATGGGTTAACAGATACTCACACATCTCACAGGGTAGGTTCATTTGGTCAAGTATTTCTCTCAATTTCAAAAAAAATTGCCTTGATCATTTCAATGCTCTTATACAATTTAAAACAACAACAGATTTAACATAATCTAACTGAGTTAAACATGATATTGGTCTCCTGCATATATATACCATGGTTGAGGATTCCTCACATTTTTGGCTAGTTCTATATTGGTTCAAAACTAAACACATGCTTGCTTAAAAACTGAATAAATTAACTTGTGTGTGTAAAGAACTTATTCACATTAAAGAATATACCTAGAAAAACAAGAAAACGAGTACCTTAGCTGCGCGCTTTAACACTCATTCTATCATTATCACTCAGATGATTCACAGTTCAAGCATTGCTTTTGAATCATTCATCTTTCTTTCAAAATTTGTTGGGATAATTTCAAAAAATTTTAACATAAATACTAAAGCATAAATAAAATATAACTATACTAACATGTTATACCCAAAATATAAATAACATAATAGCAAAAAGGGTACATCATCCATGGTACAAAAGAAATACTCAAAGTACAAAGCATAAATCAAAATGTTAAAGAAGTACAAAGCTGAATAAATAAAACGAAAGAGAAAACAAATCAAGATCTGCAGCTCTGCATCATCAATCCGAGTTTGTGGCCATGTCGTCCTCAGAGTCTATCAAGTCAGCTGCCATGCGATCAATAGAATTTGTAGCAGCTGAAGAGTCATCACCCAGATCATCATCGACATCAGCGTCGTCATCACCATCGTCACCAGCATCCTGCTGATCACCAGCATCCGCTGCATCTGCCCCTCCTGGAAAGAATGGCCTGTCCCCAGGCCAAGCAATGTGCTCATAGAAGAAAGCAGGTGTCCACGGGCTTTGGCCACTGTCGTGCAGATGGCTCTGAATCGTAGTAAGTGCCCGGTGATTTGACGCATTCTGCGCCAACAAAAAGGAGCTCACAGTAGCAGAATCCCAACTCGAGAAGTCCAAAGGTGGAATGGTCGGGTGGCTAGGGTGGAAACAGTGACAGAAGAGGTCGAATAACATACCTGATAAGTTGTTTTAGCAAGATTAACACAGGTACTTAGTGGATTTTTGCAGATTTGTGCAGAATGTGAAGAGACAAATGCAGAAATTGAAAGGAATGATTACAGATGTAAATGAATGCGAAAATATAAGTTTAAAAAGGATAATGTATTAAAGAAAGTAGTTGGGAAGTAGCTGAAGCGACAGGACTGGCCTGGGTATTATAAAACTGTTTTCTGATACGCTCGCTACAAGCGCGCGATTCGTCGCTACAGCGACAGGCAAATAGCCATCGCTACAAGCGTACTGTTGCGCTACAAGCGCAAGTGCAAAAACTGTCGCTACAAGCGACAAGTGCGTCGCTACAGCGACGTAGGGTAAAATCCATCGCTACAACGATGAGTTGGTCGCTGTAGCGACCATGACAGGAAACAGAAAAATAAATTTTGGAGTTCTAGCCACTACCCCAACATGCATAAACAACTATACAGAAGTAAAATAACACTAAAAATACAACATACTTACAAAATTGGGGTGCCTCCCAACAAGCTCTTGTTTAACGTCATTAGATCGACGCCTGTTTCGCTAACGCATAAGAATCGATGAGTGAAATCGTCGTCGTGTGCCGAACGACTTCACCTCCAAAATATGGCTTAAGCCTTTGTCCATTCACTGTCCATGTCGACTTGGTGATAGGATCCTCAAGTTCCACAGCTCCATAAGGTTTCACTTCCTTTATCATGAACGGACCGGACCACTTGGACTTCAATTTACCCGGAAATAATCGTAGTCTTGCATTGAACAGCAACACCATCTGACCAGGCTTGAATTCCCTCTTCATGATCTTCTTGTCATGATACCGTTTAACCTTTTCCTTATAAAGCTTGCTTGACTGATAGGCTTGGTCACGCATTTCCTCTAACTCATGCATTTGAAGTTTCTCTTCTCCCCAGCTTGCTCTTGATCAAAGTTCAAAAACTTGAGCGCCCAAAACGCTTTGTGCTCCAACTCGACCGGCAAATGGCATGCTTTCCCATACACCAACTGGAATGGTGTGAAACCCGTAGGAGCTTTGTATGCGGTCCTATAGGCCCACAACGCTTCGTCCAGTTTCATCGCCCAATCCTTCCTTGAAGATGACACGGTCTTCTCAAGTATCCTCTTGATTTCACGGTTGGATACCTCGGCTTGACCGTTCGTCTGTGGATGGTATGGTGAAGCTACCTTGTGCTTTACTCCATAGTGCTCAAGTGCTTTTGCTAACTGTTGATTGCAGAAGTGTGAACCTCCATCACTTATTAGCACTCTTGGAGTTCCAAATCGGGAAAAGATGTTTCTTTTCAGAAACTTGACCATCGTTTTGCTATCGGCTTTCTGAGATGTTATTGCTTCAACCCACTTTGACACATAGTCGACAGCCACCAGAATATACTCGTTGTTCAAAGAAGATGGAAATGGCCCTACAAAGTCAATACCCCAACAGTCGAAGACTTCGACTTCAAGGATACTTTGTAGAGGCATTTCATTCCTCTTTGAAATCCCTCCGGTCTTCTGGCAACTCTCGCATTCTTTCACATGTTCATAACAGTCTTTGAACAACGAGGGCCAAAAAAAGCCAGCTTGAAGAACTTTTGCTCCAGTTCTTTCTCCACTGTAGTGACCACCATATGGCGAGTTGTGACAATGCCACATGATGTCTTTGGCTTCTTCTCTAGCAACACATCTTCTTATTAAGTGGTCTACTCCAATCTTGAATAAGTACGGGTCATCCCAAATGAATTGAGTGGCGTCTCTCAACAACCTCTTCTTCATTTGCCAAGTGTAATCCTCCGGAATGAAACCCGTTGCTTTGTAGTTGGCCATGTCCGCGAACCATGGTCTTTCTTGCACAATAAGCAACTGCTCATCCGGGAACTCTTCAAGGATGTCCCTTTCATTCTTCGTTATCTCTTTGTTCACCAATCTGGACAGATGATCAGCTACTAGGTTCTCAGTCCCCTTCTTGTCCTTAATCTCCAAATCAAACTCTTGGAGTAGCAACATCCAACGGATGAGTCTCGGCTTTGAGTCGGGTTTGGTAATCAAGTACTTGATAGCTGCATGGTCAGTCCAGATAACAATTTTCGAACCTATGAGATACGAACGAAATTTTTCTAATGCGAACACTATGGCAAGTAATTCTTTTTCAGTGGTAGCATAATTGACTTGTGCGTCATTTAAAACTTTACTTGCGTAGTGTATAGCATGAAAAATTTTGTTTTTGTGTTGACCTAACACTGCGCCTACCGCATAATCACTTGCATCGCACATAAGTTCAAAATCGTATATCCAGTTTGGCGCGGTGATTATGGGTGCGGATGTTAAGCTATCCTTCAAACTATTAAAAGCATTTAAACAGTCAATATCAAAATCAAAAGACTTATCTTTGTTGAGCAGGTTGCTCAATGGCTTTGCGATTTTTGAGAAGTCTTTGATGAATCTCCGATAGAACCCGGCATGGCCTAGGAAACTTCGGATTCCCTTGACATTGACTGGTGGTGGAAGTTTTCCTATCACGTCGACCTTAGCTTTATCAACTTCGATACCCTTGGAGGAGATCTTGTGACCAAGGACAATACCCTCGGTTACCATGAAGTGACACTTCTCCCAATTGAGCACCAAGTTGGTTTCCTTGCACCGTTTCAGTACCGTGTCCAGATTCTTCAAGCATAAATCAAATGATGACCCGAAAACTGAGAAGTCGTCCATGAACACTTCAATGCTTTTCTCTATCAAGTCTGCAAATATAGCTTGCATGCATCTTTGAAATGTTGCTGGAGCGTTACATAAACCGAACGGCATGCGTCGATATGCGAATACCCCAAAAGGACATGTGAATGCAGTCTTCTCGTGATCGTCTGGATTCACTGATATCTGATTGTAACCTGAATACCCATCAAGGAAACAGTAAAAAGCTTGTCCTGACAGCCTCTCTAGCATTTGATCCATAAATGGTAGAGGAAAACGATCCTTTCTAGTTGCTTTGTTCAACCTCCGGTAGTCGATACACATCCTCCAACCGGTCACGGTTCTTGTCGGTATGAGCTCATTCTTCTCATTCGTGATAACCGTCATACCTCCCTTCTTAGGGACAACTTGAACCGGACTAACCCAAGTGCTATCCGAGATCGGATATATCATGCCGGCTTCAAGTAGCTTCACTACTTCTTTCCGGACTACTTCTTTCATGTTTGGGTTTAGCCGTCTTTGAGGTTGTGCTACCGGCTTATAATCCTCTTCCATCATGATCTTATGCATACAATAGGAAGGACTTATCCCTTTTAAGTCAGATAGTGTCCAACCTATTGCTTCCTTGTTGGACTTCAAAACTTCGACCAATCTTGTTTCTTCTTGGTTTGATAAGGAGCTACTAATGATCACCGGTTTGGTACCCTCTTGATCAAGAAACACATACTTCAAATGTGAGGGCAATATCTTCATCTCCGGCTTCACTTCTTCTACTTTAGCTTCATTCGTCAATTCCTCGATTTTGGCTTTGTGAGGAGGAATTTCCTTCAACGAATCGAGCTCCTTCAAACACTCTTCAAGCTCTAGCTCATCTTCTTCTCCTAGGATACTTAGTGCGTTTGTCAAAACTCTCTCAAGATGTGTCAAGTCATGCAACTGGTTTCTCGTATCAACTATCAATTCTTCCGTTGCATCCATCTTGAAACACGCAGCTTTATCACTAGGGAACCTCATTGCTTCATGGATATTGAAATTGACTTCTTCATCGTCCACACGGACTTTCATTAAGCCTCCGTCAAGATCAATCATCATCCGTGCCGTTTGCATGAAAGTTCTCCCAAGAAGTAGTGGCACATCATCATCCTCCGGAATATCCATCACTACAAAGTCGACGGGGAACAAGAACTTGTCGACTTTCACCAACACATCTTCAGCAATTCCCAATGGACGAGTGTAGGATTTGTCGGCCAATTGCAAGGTTAAGTTGGTTCTCTTCACAACTATATCACCTATCCTTTTGACAACGGATAGTGGAATTAGGTTGATGCTTGAACCCAAATCAATGAGTGCCTTGCCGACATCAACATTGCCAATGGACACGAGCAATGTAACTTTGCCCGGATCTCTCTTCTTTCTTGACAATGTGTTCTGGATGATCTCACTACAATTTGCGTCTAGCAAAATTGTTTCTTCTTCATTAAACCTCCTCTTCTTGGAAAGGATTTCCTTCATGAACTTGGCATACGCCGGCATTTGCTATAGGGCTTCCGAGAACGGTATATTGATTTGTAACCTCTTGAATACTTCAAGGAACCTAGCAAACTGCCTCTCCTTCTCTTTTTTGGCTGGTGTAGTTGGGTAAGGTAGGTGCGGTGTTGGTGCATTCTTCACTATATCTTGCTTCTTGCTCTTCTCCTTCACCACATCCTTCTTCCATACAATGTTCTCATTTTCAACTACATCCTTATTATTTTTTTCTACTACATCCTCTATATGTACATCTTCCGTTTCTTCCTCACGTCCTTCATCTTCATCCTTCTCCCTCACCTCATTCTCAACAACCCTTCTTTCTACTTCAAGATTGTCCCCTATACCTTGGCCAATTACCTTCCCGCTCCTTGTAGCAATTGCCTTGCAATTTTCGTTGTCTCTTGTTGCAAGGGCTTCCTCATCAAAATGACTTAATTGTCATTTCGATGATGATGCATGATCCTTAGGGTTGGTTTGTGTGTTGGCGGTAAAGGTTCCGCCTTGTTGAGTAGCTTGAGAAAGTTGTTGTGCCAATTGTCCCACTTGCGTCTCCAGGTTTTTAATGGACGCATCAGTGTTTTTCTGGTTGGCCATTGACTGCTGCATGAATAGATTGAGGGTTTCATCGGTGGTTTGGTTGCGGTTTTGTTGTGGAGGTTGATATTGGTTATAATTCTGGTAAGGTTGTCGGTTGTACTGCCCAGCTTCTCCTCTCCAACCTTGGCCATAATTCGGATTATTCCCTCTTGGGAAGTTGTTTGGATGGCTTTGGAATTGGTTTTGAAACTGTTGAGGCCTTGGTTGATTACCAACATAGCTTACCTCTTCTGTGGGGGGCGGACAGAATCCGGTTGGGTGGTCTCCCGAACAAAGCTCGCAAGATGCGACTTGGTGTTGTCTTCTTTGCTCGTTCTGGATGTCCTTCATTTGTTGGGGAAGGTTGGCCATTTTCTTTGTCAACTCTTCCACTTGTTGCGTGAGCAACTTGTTTTGTGCAAGGATCGCATCATTAGTTCCCAAATCAAGGATTCCCGCCCTTGGCTTTGGCTCCGGTTGTGATGAGCTTGGTGATCGTTCAACGCCATTCTTTCTATAATAGCAACAACATCCTCCGCGCTCTTGGCCATTAAAGAACCACCAGCTGCAGCGTCAAGCAAAAGCTTGGATTGTTGTTGCATTCCGTTCCGGAAGAGATGAATTTGTGTTAACTCATCAAATCCATGGTTCGGACATCTTCTGAGCATTGACTTGAAACGCTCCCAGGCTTCACATAGTGTTTCACTTGTACCTTGTGAAAACACCGCAATGGTTGTCTTCGCCTCCATAAACCGATTCTGAGGGAAGAACCTCTCAAGGAATTTCTCCTCAAGTGTATTCCAGTTCGTCATCACCGTCGGAGGTTGGTCCAAGTACCACTCCTTAGCTTTGCCTATCAATGAATGTGGAAACATTCTCATCCACATTGCCTCCTCATTACTTTCCGTCTCACCAAGGGTTCCCGCAATCTCATAGAATTTTGTGAGATGTTGGAACGGGTCTTCATGGTCTAATCCTGAGAATGGATTAGCATACAAGATTTGTAAGATCCCCGTCTTCATTTCCGTTTGCTTGGCGGTCCGCGGCGTTTTCCCTAATTGTGCAAAACGACGTGGACTGTTAGTACATGGTATTGCAGAACCTCCTGAACCATCTCCTGCTGCAGCCATTTGTAACTCTTGGCTTGGATTTGGACTTGATGAATGACTAGAAACAGAACTCTCCTCTTGTTGCCTCCTCTTAGCTTGTTGCTTCTTTCTCCGATTCTTGCTATTGGCTCTACGAGCTGTTCTTTCAATCTCGGAATCAAAAAGAAGTTGGTCCTCCGAAACTTGACCTCGCATAAACGATTTCAATAATCTGACCACAAAGAATTAGCAAACAAGATGGATAAGAAGTATTAGTTATATACATAAAAGAATTTTGTGCAAAATTGCTTAAAACCATAATTAAAGTTGCAATGAACATAACATCAAAAACTTTAATCCCCGGCAACGGCGCCATTTTGTTGAGTGAACAAAAGTAAGTATTAGTTTTTATATCGTTCCACAGGGATTAATGTGATATCATAAACCGTTCAACTTCGATTATCGTTTTAAGTTAGGGTTTAACTTGTTTTTACTACACTACTCATAATTTTAAAAACATAATAAGTAAATAGTAGAGTAATAGGACATAGAAGGTGTTTAGGATTAACTTTCATCAATCAAACATCGTTTATATCCGATTGATTACAAATACGAATTCTAGCGTTTTCTTATATATGACATTATTACGTATTGCTCAACAACATCATTGATTTCCCAAATGACATCGTGAGATCGATTGTATCGTTTAATCGATGATTTCTCAATCTATTAAACGATCCAAAAGCATTATGATCCAATACTATAATGTAATTATCAAAACCAAATCCCATTTCTAGAATTTCTTATCTTGATAGAAAATCATTCTAAACCTAGATTCAAAAGTCTTTTTCAACAACATTTAAATCAAACATGAGATTGAAAAGCAAGAAGAAATTCAATGGTATATAAAAATTGCTAGAATCATATATTGAATAATCAAAAGTTTACAACATGGATGATTGATTACCTATTAATCCCAACAAAGGAGATTAGTTGATCATTGTCATGACAACTCTTGCAAAATAAGAAAGGAAGATGAAGATATGTGAGAGCTTGATGTCTCAAAGCTTCTTAAGATCTTCTTCAATCCAAATCTAATTGCTATTTGAAGTTTTTCTCCCTCTATGCCTATTCTCTCTCAAAGATAACAAGTTTTCTAAGCTCTGGAAAATATTATAACTGATAAAAAACTATCTACTTAAGAAATGAGCTTAAAAAATCCTTAAATATGCTGAGAAAATGTTCGCTCGCTACAAGCGACCAGCCTGTCGCTTGTAGCGAGGACTTCAATTGGCCAATCATAGAGCTCCACGTCACCATCAACATTAAACCGCCCCTTTGGTCGCTATAGCGACAAGGTCTGTCGCTACTAGCGACCAGCCTTTGAAATTCCCTGCCTAGGCTCGCTTCAAGCGTCCAGTTCATCGCTACAAGCGATGAACTCCTGATAATCCCTGCCTAAGCTCGCTTCTAGCGATGGATGCTGCACTTCAAGCGATGGATCACTGAAAATCTCTGCCTATCCTCGCTACTAGCGATGAGTCCTGCGCTTGTAGCGATGGCATCAAGAAAACCTTCAATCTTTTGCATCAATCAGGTTCAAGCATGTATTTCCTGCATAATCAAATGGGGTAAGGCTTAGGATTACATTTATTGCATTTCTAACACATTTATGCCCTAATCCTAAGGTAACTTGTAAAGCAAGTAAGCATAAGTGCCCTAAAAGCATCGTTTATATCCGATTGATTACAAATACGAATTCTAGCGTTTTCTTATATATGACATTATTACGTATTGCTCAACAACATCATTGATTTCCCAAATGACATCGTGAGATCGATTGTATCGTTTAATCGATGATTTCTCAATCTATTAAATGATCCAAAAGCATTATGATCCAATACTATAATGTAATTATCAAAACCAAATCCCATTTCTAGAATTTCTTATCTTGATAGAAAATCATTCTAAACCTAGATTCAAAAGTCTTTTTCAACAACATTTAAATCAAACATGAGATTGAAAAGCAAGAAGAAATTCAATGGTATATAAAAATTGCTAGAATCATATATTGAATAATCAAAAGTTTACAACATGGATGATTGATTACCTATTAATCCCAACAAAGGAGATTAGTTGATCATTGTCATGACAACTCTTGCAAAATAAGAAAGGAAGATGAAGATATGTGAGAGCTTGATGTCTCAAAGCTTCTTAAGATCTTCTTCAATCCAAATCTAATTGCTATTTGAAGTTTTTCTCCCTCTATGCCTATTCTCTCTCAAAGATAACAAGTTTTCTAAGCTCTGGAAAATATTATAACTGATAAAAAACTATCTACTTAAGAAATGAGCTTAAAAAATCCTTAAATATGCTGAGAAAATGTTCGCTCGCTACAAGCGACCAGCCTGTCGCTTGTAGCGAGGACTTCAATTGGCCAATCATAGAGCTCCACGTCACCATCAGCATTAAACCGCCCCTTTGGTCGCTATAGCGACAAGGTCTGTCGCTACTAGCGACCAGCCTTTGAAATTCCCTGCCTAGGCTCGCTTCAAGCGTCCAGTTCATCGCTACAAGCGATGAACTCCTGATAATCCCTGCCTAAGCTCGCTTCTAGCGATGGATGCTGCGCTTCAAGCGATGGATCACTGAAAATCTCTGCCTATCCTCGCTACTAGCGATGAGTCCTGCGCTTGTAGCGATGGCATCAAGAAAACCTTCAATCTTTTGCATCAATCAGGTTCAAGCATGTATTTCCTGCATAATCAAATGGGGTAAGGCTTAGGATCACATTTATTGCATTTCTAACACATTTATGCCCTAATCCTAAGGTAACTTGTAAAGCAAGTAAGCATAAGTGCCCTAAAATGTATCAAAATATAACACCTTTTAGGCACTTATCACACCTACAACACTTGTGCAAACATAAGAGAGAAAATGGGTGTGGTCGTGCAAACACAAGGAAGGATTTGCTGCAATTGGATCGTTGTTGACATTCCCTCAATTACTCATGGGTCCAAGGAATGTGTTTTAGTTGTCTTATCTTTTCAAAAATCCTTTCGTTTCGCCCGATACGAAAGTGAAATCATGTAGGGCTCTACTTTTGTCTTCAAGTCACCACTATCAATGAAAAATTGTCGTTTCTTTCGCGACTTTTATTTTTATTTTACTGCTTTTTCTTGGAAAATGGTAACACAAAAAACCCAAAAAAAAATACTTTATTTTATTTTAAATCAATTTCAAAAGGTCTGCATTTTTCACTCATTTTCTAAAATCAATCATCAATCATATGTAGACCGAACATCAATAAGCCCGTTGAACACTGTAACCCTATGCTCTCTCCCGACTTTGAGTTCCCTGTTTATGAAGCTAAAGAGGAGGAGGATGAACAAATTCCCGAAAAGATCTCTCTGATACTAGAATATAAAAAAAACATCATTCAAGCCTCAGGAAGAAGCACTCGAAATGCTTAACTTGGGTTCCGGAGAACTGCTGCTACGGTATTCCTGATAAAGTCCCAGATGAGTGGTGCCATCGAGGCTGCAGAAAAATATCAAACAAAAAAAAACAAACAAAAGCAAAAAACAAAAGCAAAAAAAAAAACAAAGAAAGAAAATACATCAAAAAGATGGTGCTGAAGATGGTAACCACTTACAAGGACTTGCATGGGATGTTATCGTATGCTTTACCTGGATATCGTACTTCAGTGTGTACCTCAACAGGGGCAACCCCCTCTTCTTTAGTGTATGGCATAGAAGCAGTACTCCCTGTGGAGATTGAGATTCCATCAATGAGAGTTTTAATGGAACCCAAGTTATCAGAGGCTGAATGATGTCAAAACAAATATGATCAGTTCAAACTTGACTGAAGAGAAACGCATGAATGCTTTGTGTCACGGGCAGTTCCCGTGTGTTCCAAGAAGGAGGTCTTGTGCTCAAAAAGATTTTATCATTTCAACCGGACTCCAGGGGCAAATGGACGCGTAATTATGAAGGCCCATATGTCGTCAAAAGAGCGCTCTCCGGTGGTGCAATGACTCTTACGACTATGGATGGTGATGAGCTTCCCCGTCCTGTGAACGCCGATGCAGTCAAGAAATACTTTGTCTAAAAAATAAAAAGAACAGCTCGGTAAGTCGAAAACCCGGAAGGGCGGCTTAGGCAAAAATGAGCGTCTCGGTGGACTGAAAACCCGAAAGGGGGGTCCAGGCAAAAATTAGAGACATGAAACAGAAAATAATCATCCTGATAGATCAAAAACCCGAAAGGGCGGTCTATGCAAAAGTTAAGGATCAAAAGACAAAGTAACTGCATCAAGTTGACCATGACTCACTTGGGGCACATTAGCGGTTAAAGAGGCTCTGAATCTGAGGCATCTAAACTGTGGAATTCAAAGTTGTTAGGGAGAATAGCGGTTATTTGTATTCAATGTACCTTCCCCTTATATTTACCATTTTCCAAACTTTTGAGAGATCCGTGGGGCAACGCCATTGGCGGGCCACCACTCTGTTAAAATGAATTTGAGCCTGTGCCTTTTATTTGGAACTCCCATTTATTCTGTTTATAAAACTCCTTCTATTTTTGATGGTAGTACTTGAAGCAAAACTTTTTTTTTCAAAATCATTAATCTTTTTATTTTTGGAAAGCATAAACAACAAACACATTCTCTCTGAACTCATGAATAAGTGAAGTGTGCGTCAACAGTTATCCTGAGAAAGGACAAACTCTGCAGGTTAAACATGGTCAATTGCTTGAAAAAAAAAAGAAAAAAGAAAAAAAGAAAAGAGCTCGGTAAGTCGAAAACCCGAAAGGGCGGCTTAGGCAAAAATGAGCGTCCCGGTGGATCGAAAACCTGAAAAGGCGGTCCAGGCAAAAATTAGGGGCATACAAAAAGAATATATTCCCGGTGGACTGAAAACCCGAAAGGGCGGTCCAGGCAAAAGTTAGGGATTCAATAAAGGAAAAAGAACAAAAAGCATGACCACAGAAACACCAGTTCTTCTGCCAGGTCTTTGGATTAGCACGATTCCCCCAGGAAGTGTTTGCTCCCCACCGGTTGTTGCATACATCGGGCTTTACCCCGTCAATGTCTTGATATGCCCCCAATGGCATCATCCCCAATGAAGATTGCTGAGTGTTTGTACTGCGTCGTCGGTCCACTTTCCATCTTACCTGTCCAGTCTTGTTTCATCAAGTCCATCAGTTATACTATCCCACAAGTCAATCCTCCATACAGTCATACAAGTCGTATTGTCTTACATACATTCATACATTCATGCATATACACAATCATGCATACACAACATGCACATAACATCATTCAATACATGGTTGCATTAACCACCCTGAGTCTTGCTTTTCATGTCAATCAATAATGAACAATTTGTAACTCTTTATCCCCAAGTGTCATCCCCAGTGTGTCTGGTCCAAAGATGTCACCCTCCTTTCGCCAAGTGGCAGTTCTTTAACGAACAGCTTGTGCATTTTCCTATCCAGTCTTTTGTCGTCAGTTGACTCGTTCGACATTAACCCGAACAGCTGACATTTATCCAATCTTTTGTCGTCAGTTGACTCGTTCGGCATTAACCCAAACAGCTGACATTTATCCAATCTTTTGTCGTCAGTTGACTCGTTCGGCATTAACCCGAACAGCTGACATTTATCCAATCTTTTGTCGTCAGTTGACTCGTTCGGCATTAACCCGAACAGCTGACATTTATCCAATCTTTTGTCGTCAGTTGACTCGTTCGGCATTAACCCGAACAGCTGACATTTATCCAATCTTTTGTCGTCAGTTGACTCGTTCGGCATTAACCCGAACAGCTGACATTTATCCAATCTTTTGTCGTCAGTTGACTCGTTCGGCATTAACCCGAACAGCTGACATTTATCCAATCTTTTGTCGTCAGTTGACTCGTTCGGCATTAACCCGAACAGCTGACATTTATCCAATCTTTTGTCGTCAGTTGACTCGTTCGGCATTAACCCGAACAGCTGACATTTATCCAATCTTTTGTCGTCAGTTGACTCGTTCGGCATTAACCCGAACAGCTGACATTTATCCAATCTTTTGTCGTCAGTTGACTCGTTCGGCATTAACCCGAACAGCTGACATTTATCTAATCTTTTGTCGTCAGTTGACTCGTTCGGCATTAACCCGAACAGCTGACATTTATCCAATCTTTTGTCGTCAGTTGACTCGTTCGGCATTAACCCGAACAGCTGACATTTATCCAATCTTTTGTCGTCAGTTGACTCGTTCGGCATTAACCCGAACAGCTGACGTTTATCCAATCTTTTGTCGTCAGTTGACTCGTTCGGCATTAACCCGAACAGCTGACGTTTATCCAATCTTTTGTCGTCAGTTGACTCGTTCGGCATTAACCCGAACAGCTGACATTTATCCAATCTTTTGTCGTCAGTTGACTCGTTCGGCATTAACCCGAACAGCTGACATTTATCCTTCATTCAGCATTTAAATTTCATCCTGCATTTATATTTCATCCTGCTTTTATATTTCATCCTGCTTTTATATTTCATCCTGCATTTATCCTTCATCCTGCTTTTATATTTCATCCTGCATTTATATTTCATCCTGCTTTTATATTTCATCCTGCTTTTATATTTCATCCTGCTTTTATATTTCATCATGCTTTTATATTTCATCCTGCATTTATCCTTCATCCTGCTTTTATATTTCATCCTGCATTTATATTTCATCCTGCTTTTATATTTCATCCAGCTTTTAAATTTCATCCAGCTTTTATATTTCATCCAGCTTTTAAATTTCATCCAGCTTTTATATTTCATTCAGCATTTATCTTTCATCCAGCTTTTATCTTCCATCCAACATTTATCTTTCATCCAACATTTATCTTTCATCCGGCTTTTATATTTCATCCAGCTTTCACCTTTCACCCAACATTTACATTCACCTTTGTTTCTTGTCGTCAGTGGCATGTTACTTTTATTCCGGTCTTTACCTCAAATGGCAAGCCCTACAAACGGGCAGTTTGTGGTCGGTGTCTTTTCCCACATCATATTTCCTTTCTCAGCTGTCAATACGATAGTTGATCCCTTTCCCCAGTGAAACTATGTTATTCCCCAGTGGAGTCGGATCCCTTGCTTTAACAAACTCGGGTATCCTTTTGTTTTGTTTTATTCCCCAGTCAGGTCATCTTCGCCGTCTTGCATTCACCTTCGCATCACAAGCATTTCACATTTTTTGTTAGGTCCAAAATTGGCGTACTCTGTATTTAAGTCCCTTCGACCCACCGAATCAAAGATTTTCTCTTCGAATCTCCGGGCGAAGAGACTTAAATAGGGGCATCTGTCATACCCCAATTTTTGACCTAAAATTTTTTTTACTCGTCTTTTTAGTTCGGAATTTTTCGTCGTCTCAGACGAAATTTTGACAGAGAGGTATTTTAAAATACCTCATTTTTTTTTAATTTCGTCCGGGTCCGTCTTTTTGTTTTATTATTATTTCTCTTTATTTTTATTTCTTTTAAATATTTTATTTGTTATTTTATTTAGTATTTTTATTTTTATTTACTTACCTTTTTTAAACAGCTGACTTTTTTATTTTTTGTAGAGAAGACTTTGTTAGTGTTTTATTTTGTTTTAAGTTGTCATTTAAGTTGCCATTTACTGACCATTATGGACAATGATGGCAAATTGGTGTATATAGAGTCAAGGCATCAGTCAGTGAAAGGGGGAGCCAATTTTACCAACAGAATAAACTCATCAGAAAATTCAATCAGGAAACACGCTCACACAAAAACACAGAAAACACACAGAAACCACAATCAAACCGTCCTCCTCCTCACCCCTAACTCACCACTCACTCACGGCCTCCACCACAACACGCCCTCCAACAAAACCAACACCTCCCTACCGCACCACTACACAACCACTAACCACAACACTCAGCATACGCCCAGCCAAACCCTCACGTACGCACACAACAGCCATTCACCACACGGCTAAACCACCATCCACGGCCACCCACTCAAAACCCACCTCAAAAATCTCAACGGAAACCCAAACTAACACGGCAAAACCGAATCAAAATCATCCAAATCCACACTACAAAAATCACCACTCAGAATCACAAATCTACATAAACCCCTCTAATCCAAATAGATTCGGCCACACACCACAATCAGCCACACCAAATCGCCCCTACCCACCTAAACCGGCCGCGCTTCCTCCAGACCACCACACCAAATCGGCCTCCCTCCTAACCTCCCTCAACCCACAACTCCACACAGCCCAAACACGCGACCCAACCACCACCATACACAAGGAACTAATCCGGCCAGACTTATGTTTGAGAGAAAAAGAGGGGAAGAGAAAGCGCTGAGAGAAAAGAGGGGAAGAGAAAGCGCTGAGAGAAAAGAGGGGAGGAGAAAGCGTTGAGAGGAAAAGAGAGAAGTGAGAAGAGATAAGAACAGAAGAGAGAGAAAGGGCTGATACAAAAATGAAAAAAACCGGCCCTTTGGGTATTTATGGGCCCTGAACCGGTTTGGTTCTTTTGAACCAAACCGGTCTGGTTTATTTTCCCCTCCTTTAGCCCAATGGGTTTATACGCCCCAGTCCCCTTTTCCTGTTTTTTTATTCTGCCTGCTAAGTGCACCCCCCTCCTGCTTCCTGAAACCCCTCCTTTTACTCTATTTCTTTTTTTCTTTGCATTTATTTATTTTCTTGCATAGTTTTTTATTATTTATGTTTCCTCTGCACTTTTATTTTTATTACCTCATGCATTTCATTTTATTAATCGTTATGTAGCATATTTAGTTATTTGTTTTTGCATTTCATGCATCTTTATTTATTTTCTTACTTTTTAGCATGTTTATTTTAGTGCATTTTGCAATTTTTATTTTTATTTATTTTGCTATCTTTTAGAACGTATTTAGGTATCATGTAAATATAAATGAGAATTTGCACTGACACTCACTTTATTTATTCTGTTTTATGTCTTTTATTTATTTTTATTTATTTCGCTTCACAAAAAGAAAAAATACAAAAATATTAGGTTAGTTTAATTTCAAAGGGGTTTCGTGGTGATCCAACGTCACCACGGAATTTCCTCGCGTTTATATTTTTAGTCTTAGTTCATATTCAAAAACAACAAAAAAATGCAAATAATCAAAAACCAAAAAATCTTTTCTTAATAAACCTTGATTTTCAATCAAGTGTCCGTTTTTCTCTTTTATTTTCTTTAAATAACCATTAATCCATTTTAATAACACTTAAATCATTTTCAAAATAAAAAACACAAACCAATCCCATTTTGTCACTCGGCTTTTATTTTATTTTTAAAACCTTTTTTAAAACCATTAAAAAACACCAAAACAAATCAAACGTTATTTCTACCCCGAACTACGAGGTTTTGATCCCTCACGGGTACGTAGGCAGAGGACCTTGTCCTTCCAAATCATAAAAAATACAAAAAAAAACATTTCATTTTCTCATTACTTTAATTCTTTTCTTTAAAAAAAATAAGCAAGTTATAGCCAAAATAAATAAATAAAATCAAGAGGTTCTCGTAGAGTACTACGAACGTTTAGGGTGCTAACACCTTCCCTAAACGTAACTAACCCCCGAACCCTAATTTTTAAAAATGTGGTAATTTAGAACTTTTTTCCACTTTTCATTTAAAAAATTAAAAGTTCAGTCGTGAAATAAAATTAGTGAGTCAACGCTAATCAATAGCTTGATCTCCGAAAATCACCGCGACACTAATCTCTGGAACCAACCTCTAGGAAAGTCATCAAAATTAATCCAAGGCTCAGCTATAAAACAAAAGTCAGGTTTATGAACAGTAAGTAACCTTTTGAGGGCCAATCTAGTTGGAGCATTGGCTCAGCTATAAAACAAAAGTCAGGTTTATGAACAGTAAGTCAGGTTTATGATCTCGGATTTAAACTTGATGAAGGTAACAATATCAACATCGTTAATTTAGCTACGCAAACGAATTTTTCATGTTTGTTATTGTATAAATTTTGTCGATCGACATTTTGTTTTTATAGGAATTTTTTTGTCGAATAGCTTAATGACTATAAATCATCTTTTAAGGTGAATAAATGTAGTGTTTGGAATTCGAAACTCGACCCTTGCATATATTATACAACATCCATAATAACAATGATAAACTCACAGAGACTGTCTTTATATGAATTAAAGTATTAAACACATACTAAAAAACACTTATTTTTTGTGAAGATATTTTAAAGTACCGGGTAAAATTAGACAAAATTTATCGAAGGATTAAACTTTTTTTAGGAGATATATAAGGATTAAACTTAAGAAATTCCAATCCAATAGGAAAATAAACCTATTTAAAGATGTGATTCGTCGTGGTTTTCAGTGGAGTATAGGCACGGGAGAACACATACCAGTTTGGGATCACCCTTGGCTCCTTAATGCTGCACGAATTGTACCGTCTACTCCACATCATTTGGCGTGGCCACTTATAACTATTTCTGACTTGATGGTTACATCCCAAAAACACTGGAATATGGAGGTAATAAATGTTTTTTTTTACAATATCACTGCTAGAAATATTTTTAATACTCCATTACTCCCTTCGGCGACTCATGATGTGCCTGTCTGGAAGCTTAAGAGAGATGGTGACTATACAGTTAAGAGTGCTTACAAGGATATTTTGAATCATGATGTGGCAGTTGTTCAGCACCGTGTGCCGGGTAATTGGAATTGTGTTTGGAGCTTAAAATTGCCCCCGATGGTTAAGAATTTTTGTGGAGAGCTTGTCGTAATTGTTTGCCTACAGGAATCCGTTTGCAATCCAAAGGAGTTCAGTGTACTGATAGGTGTGCAGTGTGTGATGATTTTGGTGAGGATAGTACTCATCTGTTCTTTATGTGTAATAAAAGCATGCTTTGTTGGCAGCGTATTGGTTTATGGAGTCATTTGATGGTTGTTTTCGATATGAATGCAAATTTTCAAACTAATGTTTTTACTATCCTACAACACTTGGACCAGCAGCAAAAACAAGTATTCAGTGTGACTCTCTGGAGTATTTGGAAGCATCGTAATAACAAGGTTTGAAACGATATTACTGAAACAGCTCAAGATATTTGTGCTCGTGCATGTTTTCGAGATTACTAGTTGGAGGAATGCTCAGATTATTCGTCACCTTGTCCCTCAGCATCCCATTTCACCGAATGATTTCAAGTGGATTAAACCAGTCCCCGACAGGTTCAAATGTAATGTTGATGCATCCTTCTCTCAAACTTTGAATCAGGTTGGTATTGGTGTGTGTATTCGAGATGATGAAGGTCGTTATGTTTTAGCCAAAACTGAATGGCTGACTCCATTCCTTGATATGGATTTGGGTGAGACTTTATGTTTATTATCAGCTTTGTATTGGGTTCGTGATTTACAGCTGAATATTGTGGAGTTTGAGCTTGATTCCAAAACTGTGGTGGATAATATTTATGGCCGTAAATGTGGCGTCTCTAATTTTAGCGCAGTGATCAATGACTGTAGACGTCTGGTAGCTTCTGATTAGTAATCTCTGATGTAAGGTTTATTCGGAGACAAGCCAACGAAGTCGCTCATAGCTTTGCTATGGTGACTTTACGTCATGCTAATTTCCATATTCATATTAAGATTTCATCTTATATCTCTACTATTATTTTAAATGAAATTCAATAAGTTTCTTCTTGTAAAAAAAAACTCATTAAATAAATTATATAATTTGAAGAAGAAAAAAAAATGTTACACTAACTTTTGGTATCCCCGTAAAATTATAGGAGTATATGATGATTATTGCAATTTGCAATGCAGCGGTGGAATATGAAACGAGATTTGTCTTTATCTCCACGAAATATCTACGTGTCACTGTTCTCTTCGGATTTAAGAAGCATCAATTACAAGTTTACAACACTACACACTCCCTACATATAGTACCTAACTACACTATCATCTTCATCTTTACCTGTCAAAAAAATATTGAAGTTATCATCTCATGCATTATTATTAGGGTATTGTTAACTAATGACTCCGGAATACTCTTTAAACATTCTAAATTAAGTAATTATTATTTAAAAATATTAAAATTTTCAATTTTCAATGTATTTTATTACACCAACTTTCATAAAAAGTTACCATTTAAAGTCCTTGACTAATGTCCCTGGGACACTAGTTAACATTTTCCTTATTGCTTAGAAAAGACACATTAAGAAAATAAACTATTAAGCTTAAGAAAAATTAAATTATCTTAGTTATTAGATTTGGTTTTTGCTAAAACATCCAAAGAAGCATTTCCTTCCTCAAGAATGTGAAAAAGAGATATAGTTCAATCTTTATGCATGAATTCTCTAATAATCCCTAACTCATATGTGTAAAGATGAAAATTAGATGTTCCTAATGTGGCCAGTTGAACCACATAAAGAATATGTAAAGCTCACGACTTTTCTAAATCAAACTTGCCAACACAATTAGATGTCAACCAAAAGTGTTTGAATTTTTGCATGAAGAATATTAGACAAACCAACGCTACAAGAGAAAATCAAATTGGAAGGTACCGTCAAAATTATGCACCAAAACCCCTCTTTCATGAATTAGTCAGAGCACTATCGCTCACATTCAAGACCATGGTAACATGATCTCCTTTCTTCCAACCCACCTCACGAACTAGACAATGGGTGGGAGGACGAGCTTCCAAACGCATGAAGAGCAACATGGGGCTAAGCAAAAGTTGACATGATCTTGTACCTCTCAGTAAGGGTTCCCTTAAAGATAAATTTGTTGCGAGAGATTCAAATATTCCACATAATCAACAAAGCTAAGATGCTTTTTTCATCCACTAATGTCATAATGATGTATGAAACATTATCCAAGCCAACATTGTGACATTGATTGAACAACGTGAAATCCGCAACCAATCCAAATATCATTAGCTCAGAGACATAACATAAGACAATGAATAATGTTTTTTTTTTTCACTCCATAATGGGCAAGTTGATGTTAACTGAACTCCCCGATGACACAATATACTTATAGTGGGGAGAGATTTGTGAAAAGTTTGTCATACAATCTTGCTCGTAGCTTTCAAATCCATGACCAAGATTGTTGAAGATTTTCAATATGGGGTTGAGATAAGAGCCAATTGTAACCACTCTTCTAAATTGACAACTTAGGCTCTGTTTGGATTGATGTAACATAATGAAGCGGAATGAAATGAAACATAATGAAATGGAGTAGAATGGAACAGAGCGAAATGAATGTTCCATGTCATTGTTCGGGTATGTTATGACGGAGCTGAACAAGTTACTCGTTCCATTGTTTAGAAAGTGAACGAAATGGAACGAGTTATACTTTTTTTATTCCTTTTTATCCTTCTTTAAAAAACATTATTATGTAAAATTAATTCATATAATTTTTTTATTAAAATGATTAAAATTTGTTAACTTATATAAAGGTCTTCTCCTTTCTTACAATTTCCATAGATCCGGTTAGAAATTAATTACAATAATATTGAAAATTAAAATATTACATATTCTTAAACCATATTAGAATAAATATATTAGGATGAGAAGGAAAAAATTAACGATTTTAAAATGTGAAACAAGCTTTTTTTTTTCTCTCTGAAACATAAAGTCACACAAGCTAACCAATACCAGAATTAATGGTACGTTGTTACATATTGAAGCCAACACTACACGGTATTATCGAAGAAAAAATAGAACTAACAAGTGAAGTAATAGGGGGAAGTTGAGGCCTAAGACACAAGGGAAGAAAGGTAAAGAAGATAAGGATGTATTTGTAATTTATTAATTAAACAAACTAAATTAATTGGGATTAATTCTCATTCCACCCAAATTGAAGTGTAAGTAAAATGAGGATAAGTAATGGAATACGATGAAATGTATACGCTTGAGTTTCACTCCATCAATCTAAACATAACCTTATTATTACACGGATGGAAGAACGTTTTTTTTTAATTGAACAAAGAACATTTATGTCAAAACTTCCCAGGAGCCTCCTATTCTATTTTTGTGTCTAATAACGTTGATTCATTATTAAGTTTTGATAATTTTTTTGTCTTATATCGCTTCTAGCATTACTGGAGATGAATTCTATTATTTCCCTAAATCGATGTGCGTTTATTTGATTGTGACATATTGTAAATGAGGTGGTTGTTATGAATGTGGTAGTTGACATGGTTAAGAAGATGGATATATTTAGATGTGTTATTATTTAAGAAGATGGATATATTTAGATTGTGTTATTATCGAGATTAAGTTTGAAAAAGTGTAATTTAGAGTATGTTTGGTTGTGTGGTGGAAATAACTTATTTTGATAGAATTGATTGTGTAAAATTGATTTTGGTTAAATATGATTTTAATTAAAACGATTTGTGTATCGATACATTCATGTAAAAGTGAGTTGACCGATAAATATGTGTTTAAAAATCAATTATAAAATCAATTGTGTAAAAGTGTATGATTTTGGAGGCAAAATCAATTTCACTGCATAGAAATCAAACGCGTTAGACTCAATTCTACACCCTCAAAATCAACTATGGTCCCTCTAGAAGTGAAACCAAACATACACCTATTTAATTGGTTTTTTTACCAAAAGTTAATTGGAGTTTTATTGATTATATAATAGAGTATTTATTTAGTTTGTGTACACACACACACACAGATATATATATATATATATATGGTTGTGTATTTTTAGAAATTTCGACCACAATGAAATATAATATCCAAAGGGTTTGAACTTTGAAGCAAGGAGACTATGTCATTGGGAAAGTCTATAGTGTTCAAGATAGGAAACTATGGGCGCTGTTTAGGGTGGGAGACTGCATTAGGTCTCCTACCGTAAGAGACTACTGAATTTTTTTTATTACAGCTAAAAAACTGAAAAGTGAAAAGTGCACGGTCTGACATCAGACCGTGCATTTTTTTCAGCTAAAAAACTGAAAAGTGCACGGTCTGACATCAGACCGTGCATTTTTTCTGTCAGTAAAATTCGCAAGGTTCGTGCGCTTGTTGCCTTAGACCGTGCGTTTTTGTACTAGACCGTGCATTTGTTGTAAGTCTGACATCAGACGGTGCATTTAAATTTCGCACGGTTCGTGCGTTTGTTGCCCTAGACCGTGCGTTTTTGTACTAGACCGTGCATATTTTGTACTAGACCGTGCGTTTTGGAAAAGAAAAAAAAAAGCAAGTCTCTCACGGTGAGAGACCTACTGAGGTCTCCCACCGTAGCCTTTGCCGAAACTATGATATACTAGTAGTTTTTCATGTACAAAATATTGATGATGATACCTAACTGATAGAAGAACCTAGTGTTGAGAACCTATGGACTGTGAAAGCAATTCTAACGTGGTTTGGACAGGCTTTTGGTATGAGGGATAATTTCTCAAAGGGATACCTTTTGGGGGGTTAATGTGGATAGATGCTTCCTTTCATCGACATAAGGTTATCTAAAATCTAAATTGCAAAATGGAGATGTTTATCTTGATTTTTTGGCCCCTATTAATACTATGTATGTTAGCCTTGAAGTAGGAAGGTTTATTAATTTGGTGTTTGAGTAGTATATCTATCTTTTAAATTTATTTTATCAAAATATGAGTTACTGTTGTCAAAATGGTGGTTCAGATCCAAACAATGTCAACTACAAATAGAACAAAATGGGGTCAGCTTTTCATATAATTCCAATAGATTTGAAATCATCTAAAACCTTCTCTTTCAATAACCTCTTTATTTGAGAACCCATTTGGGCTGACCTAGTGGTATTAGCTTGTGACCTGTGAATGTGTTCTTCCTCAAGGTCTCAAGTTTAATTCTTCCAAAACTGAATTTAGGTGGGCGGTTCTTAAATAAAAAACCTCTTCGGAGAGTGAGGTTATGCAACACTATTACAAACAAAATCATCTTCCAATACCAACACTTATTGTTTTTATCGTGTCATCCTATAAAGCACAAACTCAGATACGAACACGTCGATACCGATAATAATTTAAAAGAGTAACATAATCCAATGAAATAATCTATATTGATGTGAGATCCAACTATAAAACACACTTAATCACCGCACTGCAAATCATTTCCAATTTTCTCACCTATCTTAAATCTCATAGAAAAAAGAACAACGCCCAACAAGATCCAAATCTGAAAGATACAAAGCAACCATGAGTGTGATATTGATGTTATTTAAAAAGTGTATTCAAATCGGGCATTTGGTCTAGTGGTATGATTCTCGCTTTGGGTGCGAGAGGTCCGGAGTTCGATTCTCCGAATGCCCCATTTTTCATTTTTTGGAAATTTAATATTATTATATATTTTTAATATTTATTTAAATGCTTCTTCTCTTCTTATTCTTAAGCCTTTCATTTCTCACTTCAATAATATATCCATTCCCTTATCCTCTCATTTTCAATTCAATTCAATTCTCTAACAACAATGGCATTATCAACAACAGCTTTCACAACTATCTCAACCCTCACATTTACTCATCCCACCCCCCTCTCAAAACCAATCTCCACCCTCCATTTCTCATCCAAACCCCTCTCCCTCATCAACCGCACTCGTCTCCGTCCCATCTCCGCCGTCGCCACTGAAATAGAAAAACTCGGCAACGACATCTCCGACCTTACCCTCTCACAAGCCAAAGACCTTGTCGACTACCTCCAAGAAAAACTCGGCGTAACCGCCGCTTCCTTCGCACCAGCCGCCGCTACCGTTGCTGCTCCCGCCGCTGAAGTTGCCGTCGTCGAGGAAAAGACCGAATTTGATGTTGTCATCGAAGAAGTTCCCAGTAACGCGAGAATTGCGGCGATTAAAGCGGTTAGAGCTTTAACGAGTTTAGGTTTGAAAGAAGCCAAGGAATTGATTGAAGGTTTGCCGAAGAAATTTAAAGAAGCTGTGAGCAAAGATGAAGCTGATGATGTTAAGAAACAACTTGAAGCTGCAGGTGCTAAAGTTTCCATTGTTTAATTTAGGGTTTCGTTTTTCCCCCAATTTTATTTTATTTTGTAATTTCAATTTCAATTTAATGTTGTTATTATTGTGTTGTAGTAGTGAAGAAAATTGAGTTATTTAGTTATGGTTTTGGTATTATGAACCTAAATTAAAAAAAAAAAAACAAATAATTTGGATGCTGTATTCATTTTTTGTTCAAAGTTTTTTTTGTTGGATTTATCATTTTTTTTATTTGTGCATTATCCTCCTAGGCTAGGGTTGTTTGGATGCAAGAAGTTAGGGCCTGTTTGGATTGTGGCTTATTTTTGAGCTTATGCAAACAAGTAAATAAGTTTTTATGTAATATTCATAAGTTTGTGAAGGTAGTTTATGGAAAAATAAGTATGAAGATACAATTTTCCGAATTTACATAATAACTTGTTTATTTATTTGTATAAACTATTTTTCTTAAGTTCAAAAATAAGACAATCCAAACGGGTCATTAGTTTTGTTTGAGAAATAGAGAATATTTTTTTGTTGTTTATTTGATGTGAATGTAAATAAGAGTTTAATTTAATAGCTGAGATTGTTTAAAGATGTAAATATAACTTATAAGTCTAATATAGATACATGGATGGATTCTTTAATGTTAATGTGTATGAGTAACAACTTTTAAGTGTTTGAACTGTTTAATGTTATACAATGTAGTTTAATTCATTTAAGGATGAAATATGTTTTTATACACAAAATCCGACATCAACACCGTATATAGTTACAGGTTTTGGCTTTTATATTGTGGAATCCCTTTTCCTCTGAAGTTCGACGTCCACATTCATTTGTATACGGTGTTGATATAGTGTAAGTTTTCAAGTGTCTAAATAACACAGTTGTTTCGACATAGTCGTGATTTGAATTTAACAGCTAAAATTGTCTACTACTAGCAGGAAATACAAATCCATAATTCTGTGTTAAAACTTATTCACACTTAATAATCTCAGAAAATAAAACGATAAGATGGGGAAAATAAACTTTTTTCTTACTTAAGATTAACTTTTTTCTCAAAATATATCTTATCTTGGTTTCTATCCCAATGATTATAACCAGTGTGGCAGTGTCTTACTTTCTGTTTGGATAAGATTTTGGATTAGGGGGATGGGTTGAGACTTTTACACTTGAAAGGTGCACGGTTCCATTGCATCACAACTTGGTTGATGTGTTGTTTCTATGAATTAAATTAGAAAATTGAGACGAGTTTGAATAATTACCCATTTTAAAGATTGAAATGCATTTGACTTTGCATTGTGACTTGTGTTATGAATTAGAAGCTGGTTTGTATCAGAAAAATTGAGAAACAGTTCAAGTCAATGTTATGTATAGTTTGTTAAAGACATCTATCGCATAGAGTGTTGGTCTAATTAAAGACCATCCTATCATCATCCATCCTTGCATTGCTCTTACTCCCACAGTTCTTTATAATGTGAAATATTTCAGACTAGTTAGACTAATAAATGTCTCATATAAAGTAGTAATGAAAGTAACAATGGAGGTTGGTTCTAATCGAAGGGGTTGGACTTTCACAACACGGTGAATTAAATTTCAAATCCTAGCCGGAAGAGATGTCTACATTTCATGTTAGACCGCCGCGAATAAGATTAACTCTAATGAATGAAATCTATGGGAAATCAAAATAAAAAGTAATAATCAAAGATTTTGTTCAGAGATTGTGTTCAAATATGGTGAGACTTAGTTATAGGCCAATTTATTGTAGCTTTGTTTCAAATACACAAAGTTGTGGTATTAACATTGTTGCTCAAGGTTGTGTTTTATTAACAGTCTCCAGGAACGCAGTGACAGAACATAACTTTAGGTTTTTGTCATTTAGTCATACTAAGAGAATGGATGATGATATGATGGTCCATTCTTTAGCGACCATATACTTTCTAAATCAGAGGGGTGTGGATAGAAAAAAAAATCCTCTTTTTTGGCTCATTTATATCTTTCTGATTTGGACCCTGTTGGGCCTTGGAGAAAAAGTATGAAAGGTTGAAATAGGTGACACGATAGAAAATATTGATTTTTCGACCAAAAAAGAAAATATGGATTTAGTATTCCAAGATGATTTTCTTTGTAATCTAGTGTTGTATAATCTCTCCCTCATTGAGGAGTATATTGAATGAGGATACTTTAGACGACTTCAAATCAATTGGAGGTATATGAAAAGGTGATCCCATTTCATTCTATATTTCAGGTTCCTCGAAAAATGTATCATCATCTATATGTTGGAGATGAAAAACAACTAGATTATAGTTTCCTATCTTGAACCCTCTAAACTTACCCAAGAACAGTCTCCTGGATAACACCTCCTGTTGAAAAATATGACATCCATCAAAATAAAGAGAAAAAGCTTACAAAGTTATTGTATTGATGATAGTGAAAATGATACAAAAATGAAAAAGAGAGATAGAAATGAGTCAACTTGTGACTTAATGTCAGTTTGCATTTTTAAACATGCATTTTGACAGGCAATATCGTTATGAAGACCACAGAATTCTCTAAGTACAAGTGGAAATACATGTATTTCGACAAGAGTTATGAGAAAGTTTTCGACAAATGTTTGTTCACTTCGACTAGTGTTAGCATGTATTTTCAAGTATGTATTTCGACAGGAGAAATGGTTATGAAGCTAAAATTCTATAAGGGCAAGATACAACATAAGCTTTTCGACTGAAAAGGGTTCAAGATGCAAGTTCTCCAAGTCCAAGATTGCAAGATTTTCCTAAGTTCAGAGAAAGCATATGGAGTTCGACTAAAAGGAATTTCGACAGAGAGGAAAGGATTTCAACCAGAAAGCTTCTTGAAGACTTTGATTTCTCTTTGAAGGGGCAAGTTTGAAGGTTCAAACACGTGGAAATCATACTGGAACTGTCAAAATAATATAGTTTATAGCCGTTTGGTTTGCAGTTATTTTTCTATGTATATATAGTAGTTTTTCATAGGAAAAACGGGTCACAAATCATTATCAAAAGTTCTATACACTCGAAGTACCGACGTCTAGAGAAAAGAGTAACAAAATGTATGTAACATTATCTTGTGAACCACTCTTTACATTGAATGCAATGCAATCTACATTTCTTTAAGTTTAATGTTCTTTAAAACTTCAAGTTTTTCTTTCTGTTCATTTTAACAACTTTTAAACAATCAAGAGTTGGTTTCTGTCGAAATCAGACAATTATCGTCATGTAAAAATAATTTTCTTCATCTTTTTGTAAGCAAACTCATTAAAGATGATGAACATTCATACTTTTCTGGAAATAATAATGCACAGCATGTTCTAGGATTTCTGGTTTGATCCTGATGTTAGTCAAAAGTAAGTATATTTTTATATCGTTTCCTCAGGGACTAATGTGATATCATAAACCGTTCAACACCGATTATCATTTTAAGTTAAGGGTTTAATCATGTGTTTGCTATAAACTATTCAACTTTAAAAACGAAGAGTAATAGGGCGTAAAAAGCGTTAAGATCAAAGTTCATCAATCAAACATCGATTATATTCTAATGATCATATATATGGATTCTAGCTTTTCTTATATACGATATTATCACGTATCACTCGACAACATCATTCGTGTCCAAATGACGTTGTGAGATCGATCGTATCGTTTAATCGACGATGTCTCAATCTATTAAACGATTCGAAAGCTTTACGTTCAGACACTTTGTGTGATTATCAAAACCAAATTCCATGTCTAGAATTTCTTATTTTGATAGAATATTATTCTAAACCTAGATTCAAAAGTATTTTTCAATAACATTTAAATCAAACATAATAATGCAAAACAAGAATAAACTCAATGATATATAAAAGGCTAGAATCATATATTTGAAAGATCAAAAGTTTACATCTAAGATTGATTGATTACCTCTAATCCCAACAAAGGGGATTTAGTTGTTCATTTTCATGACAACAATACAAAAGTGGAAAGAAAGATGGAGATCCAAAGCTAAGACTTGATTTCTCAAAGATTCTTAGTTAATCTACACTTAGATCACTTTTGCTCTATGAAGAATGCCTCTTTTTAGCCCTATTCTCTTTCTGGAAGTATATGTTAATGTTTAGAAAATGAGGTAAAAGGCTTAAATACTATCTGATTTTTATAAGGCTCGCTACAACGATGAGTTGGTCGCTGTAGCGATGGAAGATTTTTTGGCCTTTGGGTTTGCTCCACGTCAGCAAACGGGGTTCAAACCGCCCTTGGTCGCTATAGCGACCAGATCCATCGTTGTAGCGATGGAACCTTAGTTTCTCCCTGCCTAGGCGCGCTATAGCGACCAATCCTCCGCTGTAGCGATGAAGCCTTATCAATTCTTCATGTTTCTTTGCTCAATCTCAGGTCCTAGCATGGTATTTCCTGCACAAATGGATGAGGTAAGACATATGATCAATAATTTGGCATTCGATCAATAATTATGAGCTTATCCTATGATAACTTGCAAAACAAGTAACATAAGTGCCTAAATATATATCAAATGATAACTACTTTCTGGCACTTATCAAACTCTCCCCAACTTAGCTTTTTGGTTTGTCCTCAAACCAAAGAATCAAAAGGAAATTTTCAAGGCTTTGGACAAAGTTTTGAGCAATAAGCAAAAAATCTAAAGTTTGAAGAAAAGTTTCTCAGATGAATGATTCAACTGTGACTGCGCAGGCAAAAGTGAAGTTTCTCATTAATCGAGATATATACTATGGATGTGACATAAGTCATGAGCACAAAATTCATATCACACAATTCAAATCAATAACATATTTATCAATGAACCACACCTAACACACTTCTTTGAAAGTAAATGAAACAAATTGAACTCATGTTGTGAGAGTTTTGAACACACATCCGACAACTCTACTAACATCCTGATTAAGTTATGTGTTCATCCAAATATCATTTCAAAAAGCACAAAAGCATAGATCAAAAGGTCTTTGAGGGTTGTATCTTGGCTTGGTTTCAAAAGAAATGTCATATGTGGGAAAAATTGAATTCAAATGGCCAAGCATAGAGGAACATTCTTTCTAATTACACAACTTCCTCCAAATTCTCATTATCAACCCTTGGTGATATACAAAAGTACTTTGATCTTGACAACTTTTTTGATTTATTGATTTTTTCTCTTTTCCTTTTCTTTTTCTTGGTTCTTTTTTCTTTTTTCTTTTTCTTTTTCTTTTCTTTTTCTTTGTTGTCAAGATCAAATTTCAAATTCCACCATTTACTTGACATTGGTTGCAATACCTCTCTTTTCTCCCCAACTTATACAAAATGATACCCTAATTGAATGTTCCCTTATCAATAGGCAAGGGACAAATATACATGATGGTTAAGGGTTCAAAATGAAGGTAAAAATATCAGAATCCGATAGTGATTTAACTATGAACTGGATTTTGAAACACTTGGGCAAATTCACTAAGCATTGTGCTTATGAATATTGACAGTTCATAGTTAAGGATTCTGATTCATTAGGCTCAAATGGGGTTATCAAATACTCACTTCTCACTGGGTTGGCTTTTTGTGGTCAAGTGTTTCTTCTCATTTTCAAAAGAATGCCTTGATAATTTCTGTGCTTTCATACAATTAAAACAATTTTTCAGATTTAACATAAAACAACCGAGTTAGACAAAAATACCGGTCTCTTGCATATATACATAGAACTTGAGGATTCCTCACATTTAGGCTAGTTCTAAGTGGTTCATACATAAGCATGTTATCGCGTCAAACTAAATGAGATAAATTTTGTGCAAAATACTCCGTTCACATTCAAATACACACCTAGAAAAACAAGAAACGAGTACCTTAGCTTTGCGCTTTGTCACAAACTTTATCATAATCACTCACCTGATACTTTGCTCAATCTTTGGCTTTCAAGCACTTAACTTTTGAATTTTTGACTTTCTTTCCATTGTTAGATAAAATAAAATATTAAGCATAGTTTGCAATAAACATAATACAATAATTCCAAAATACAACAACATAAAAAGAAATAAATACTACAAAGCAAAATGTTCAGATTAAAACTAAAAAGATTAAGCCAAAAGTAAAATGAAAGAAAAATGAAGGAAAAACAGCCAGCTTGCAAAATTCTTCAGTCAGACTCCATTTGATCAGCAGCTTCATGATCAATGGTCCTCGTATCCTCTGAGGAGTCATCATCATCATCATCATCATCATCACCAGCTGCACTCTCTCCACCAGCTGCAGCTGCACCCGCCCTTCCGGAATAAAAAGGCCTGTCCACAGGCCAAGCGATATGCTCCTGAAAGTACTCCGGGGTCCAAGGTGATTGGCCTGCCTGATGCATGTGGCTCTGAATGGTGGTTAGAGCTCTATGGTTGGATTCATTTTGATTCCAGGTGTAGGTATAGGCAGCCATATGGCGAGGGTCCCAATCCGAGAAATTAAGCGGTGGAAAGCTAGGGGCTTGAGGGACAGGAGGTGGTACATGAGATGGCCCAGCTGCAGTGGGTGTCTTGTATGAGCAATACCTATTGATGTACTTATCATCAATAGGATTTTTGATCTCCTCATCAACCTGAGTAGGCAAGTGAATACGTGCCTTCAAGCAAAGTCCCATTATGAGTCCAGGAAATGGTAGTGGGCACTTTGGTTTAGCAGGGGGCACAATACCACTTTCAGCTACTACCCTCATTTCATTTGCAAATATCCTCGCAACATCAACCTCCTGGTTGCTGAGGATGTAGTAGAGTAGAGGCGTGACATCCAAGGTGGTGGAGGAAGTATGACTTTTTGGCCGGATGTTGTAAAGGATGAGAGTTAGGATAACCTGAGCCGGAGTATTCATATCTTCTTTGAGGGCTCTAAAAGGTTTCCCTGAGGCCTGTCTTATGTCATAAGTCTTCCCTTCTTGAAAGATGGCCTGTGCAATGGCTTCATGATCCCAATTTCCCCGGGCTTGATGTTGGTGAAAGGCGCACAATCGGCCCATGTCTACCTGGTCTAAAGGACGGGTAAGATCCAATGGGTTGCCTAGGTAAGAATTTATGGCATTTCTGTCGAATTTGATTGTGCGGCCTCGGACAAAGGTGGTGAATGTGAATTCATCACTTAGATCAGTCGGGATGGCATTGGTGAAAGGCCTGTCACGCGGGTGACCCGGGTTCGATCCCCGGCAACGGCGCCATTTTGATGTTAGTCAAAAGTAAGTATATTTTTGTATCGTTTCCTCAGGGACTAATGCGATATCATAAACCGTTCAACACCGATTATCATTTTAAGTTAAGGGTTTAATCATGTGTTTGCTATAAACTATTCAACTTTAAAAACGTTAATAAAAACGGAGAGTAATAGGGCGTAAAAAGCGTTAGGATTAAAGTTCATCAATCAAACATCGATTATATTCTAATGATAATATATATGGATTCTAGCTTTTCTTATATACGATATTATCACGTATCACTCGACAACATCATTCGTGTCCAAATAACGTTGTGAGATCGATTGTATCGTTTAATCGACGATGTCTCAATCTATTAAACGATTCGAAAGCTTTACGTTCAGACACTTTGTGTGATTATCAAAACCAAATTCCATGTCTAGAATTTCTTATTTTGATATAATATTATTCTAAACCTAGAGTCAAAAGTATTTTTCAATAACATTTAAATCAAACATAATAATGCAAAACAAGAATAAACTCAATGATATATAAAAGGCTAGAATCATATATTTGAAAGATCAAAAGTTTACATCTAAGATTGATTGATTACCTCTAATCCCAACAAAAGGGGATTTAGTTGTTCATTTTCATGACAACAATACAAAAGTGGAAAGAAAGATGGAGATCCAAAGCTAAGACTTGATTTCTCAAAGATTCTTAGTTAATCTACACTTAGATCACTTTTGCTCTATGAAGAATGCCTCTTTTTAGCCCTATTCTCTTTCTGGAAGTATATGTTAATGTTCAGAAAATGAGCTAAAAGACTTAAATACTATCTGATTTTTATAAGGCTCGCTACAACAATGAGTTGGTCGCTGTAGCGATGGAAGATTTCTTGGCCTTTGGGTTTGCTCCACGTCAGCAAACGAGGTTCAAACCGCCCTTGGTCGCTATAGCGACCAGATCCATCGCCATCGCCGTAGCGATGGAACCTTAGTTTCTCCCTACCTAGGCGCGCTATAGCGACCAATCCTCCGATGTAGCGATGAAGCCTTATCAATTCTTCATGTTTCTTTGCTCAATCTCAGGTCCTAGCATGGTATTTCCTGCACAAATGGATGAGGTAAGACATAGGATCAATAATTTGGCATTCGATCAATAATTATGAGCTTATCCTATGATAACTTGCAAAACAAGTAACATAAGTGCCTAAATATATATCAAATGATAATTACTTTCTGGCACTTATCAGATCCTGCTTGTAATAAACAAAACTAGACTCGTCTTTTACCAAAAACACCGGTAAACAAATTGGCACGCCCAGTGGGACCCTATTTGTGCATTTTTGGAAGAAACTTCCGTAAATTTATATTTTTCTAAGTGTTCTTGTGAAAAAACGTTTCTGAAAAATTTCAAATCATAATGATAAAATTTTCTAGAAAATCTTATTTGTGCATGCATTTAAGAAGTGGCAAAGCCTAAAAAGAAATGGCTCGTCCTAATACTAGTGGTACTGCTGCATCATCTTCACAGACAAATGCACAAACTTCACAAGCACAATCTGCCCATGCATCTATTCCTACAATGGATGTCAATGTGTCAAATGCTATGGGAGCAGCTGCTCCTATACCAGTTTCGACGGTTATAGGGGTAACTGCCCCTATATCTGTGTCAGCCACTGCTGCATCGACACAATCTGAATATATGGCTTCTATGCCACCACCAATAATTTTTCCCTTGACCCTTAGGGATCCTAATCATCAAGTGAGAACCTCGTTGGACAATAGATTTCTTTCTACACAACAATTCACGATGCCTATGGTCACAAGAGATTTTCCCTATGACATGCCAATATCAATGATGGCTGGTGTAACATCCGGGATTTGGATCCGGGATTCGGCAACTAACGGCCCCCGCGATCCCCCGCGATGCACTCATGGACTTCTCCACCCCCCAAGTGGAGTTTCATGCCTTCCGTGGGAATCGAACCACGTACCCTGGAGGCTATAAGTACATGGCCAATGCATTCCCACTACCAATTGAGCCACCGGTATGATGGGAGATGTACTTCGGGGTTACTCCACCCGGATGCACTCCGTAAAACGAACCAAGATAATGTTATGTTTGTTCAACCCTAACTGCTAACTTAAGATACGTAAGACGAATATGAATACTTTTATGTAATACGAGATATGATGGTTAGTTCATAGTGAACGAGATGTGATCATAGGATGTCCCCAAGATCACTCCGTATAAGTCTAAGATTAAGAATGGAACATGATATGCATGAGATAAGACAATGAAGCGATCTTAGGTTCCCTTTGATCGCGATAGAAGTAAAGAATGATGGCGATCGTAGGTATCCCCAAGATTGCCAAGAGTAGGCACGGCGACCCTAGGTTACCCCCGTGGTTGCCAACAGTTGGTAGGGTAGGAGCTCACTGAGACGTTATGTCTCATCCCTTTCCTTCTGGTGCAGGTTCTTCGCAGGTAGCACGACGAAAAGGTAAAGAGAAGGCTACGGACTGATCGTGCTGCTTATGCTTTATTATTATGGACATTTGTATATGGATGATGTATTATGATGTATATTATGGAAAATGTTTGTATCGGATAATGAGTTGTATGACAAACTTATGCATTGTATAATTATTTCCAATCTTTCTGTATTGTATTTAATGTATCCGGTACGAAATTTTAATACTCGTAAGAGATCCTAGGCAATCTCTCTATGGGTGTTACAGCTGGCCTGCACACAAGTGCGTCCACATATGCAGATAATGCAATTGTGTTGACGCCATATAATTCACATTTGCCTTCAAGTTCTAGCATTCCTGGTTGAAATGTTCTACCGTCTTTAACAAATAATTCCCTACTTTCTTTAATTCCCTACATTTTGAAACTTAGAGGGCCAAAAGTACAGTTTAGCCTAAAAATAAAAGTTATTTATTTTAATGTTTAAGACCACCAAATGAAACAACCAAGAGGCTAAGAGCAAAAAAGGTCACAGGCATACTGGAGGAGCTTCTGCGTTTGCTATTGTGTAGTGTTGTTTGCAGTGGGCAGTGGCGGAGCCAAAAACAATTTTTTGAGTGGGCCACCAAAATGAACTATGATATATAAAACAAAATTTATGTTGTAGGTGCATTGAACATAAAATTGAAAATCAAAAAAATTAAACAACATATATTAAAAATATAAAATAATTCTCTACACATTCCAAAATACTTCAAATCATATAAAATAGAATCAAAACTAATACTTACACTAACTTCTCTTTCAATATAAATTGTCATGCTATATTTAGAATTAATGTCTCAAAATTAACGTATTATACACTTCTCAAATAAATGAAATATCAACCATTTGATGGGATCCAAAAGTATATTTGTTCTTAAAGTAAACAAATCACAAAACATACACATGGAGGTGAAGATAATTGGGTGGGCCAACTTGAAGTTTGTATTTAAATTTAGTGGTATATTTGTACTTACACATATATAAAAAAATTAAAAAAATTGCCCACCTTGGCCCAAGTGGTGTTTCGCCACTGGTTGTCTGTTACCGACAAATTACAAAAAAAAATATTAAGAAAAATGTTATCCGGTGTCTCAGGGACTCCGATTAGAAAAGCAAATAAAGTAGTAAAACATAAACTTTAAATATTATAAGATCCATAAAACATTTGAGAAAATCACGAAGTTTAAACATTTAAACATTATTATTTTTCTAGTAATATGATAAAATATTGAAAAAGCAGCTATACTTCTCATCATTGTAAATTTAAATATTATAAGATACATAAAACATTTGAGAAATACAAATAGTATAGTTAATATTTTTCATTCATACTGATACATTGATGCATTACATGGTCCGAGCTCATCTAATTATTATCTTGCCTTCCAATATAAACTATTGTCTTCAGTGACAAGTAGAAGAACCAACCAAACACTTTTCTTCAACTAATCATATCTAATTTATGAACTTATTATAGGTATCCATCAAGTCCAAAATACGGGCCAATAAATGAAAGATCAAGACACTACCTTGAACTTATTTTAACTTCTAATAACCAACAGAATTGAACGGGGTATTTTATAACTAACTAACTTTCAATTATTTTTTTGGCTTAATTGCACTTTTCCCCCCTATATTTTGCCAATTGTGCGATTTTGCACCCCATCTTTTTTTTGAGCGATTTTGCACCCCATCATTTACCCCATTTCTGATTTTGTAGCCCCTCATGTGTTTTTTTGCTGATGTGTTGAATTTTGCTGATGTGTATTCATTAACTGCTTGCCATGTGTAATTTGTATTTTTTAAAAAATCAAAATTGAAATAATTTGTATTTTTAAAAAATCAAAATTAAAAAATCAAAATTAAAAAAAAAAGGCAATTTCCTTCCTTATCTCTATTCCCTCTTTCTTCTTCTTTCCATGATTCTGTCTCCATGATCCAACCCCAATTGCAGCACAACAACTACTACACCTTGTTTCCTTCTTCTCTCCTTTCATATTCAGCCATGTTTCTTCTTCTTTCCTTCCATATTCAATGTTGGGAACCTTTTACCTCAAACCAAACTCTGCAAAATTAGTAAGATCCACACAATAAAAACAAAGGTATACGAAGTTTACTCAAGCAACAACAAATCGAACTTCAATACATCAATCATTCAAACAAGTAATTCCTAACCCTTTTCAATCCCTCATTCAAAACACAATCTAGAAAAAAGAAAAAAAATCAATCTCTTCGGCATGGGTTGTGTAAAGAATCGAAGATTTGTTTGTTTCTTGTTGTTGTAAAGAATCGAAAATCCTATGGCTTCATCATAGATCTCTTAGTTTAGGTATTTCAATGTTTTTGTTTTGTTTTTGATGTTTCTTTGTTTCTCCTTCCCTCTCCGATCCTCAACAATCCTCTCTCTTCCACCACAATCTCCTCTCCCGAATTCACCCCTATCTCCTCCACCAAATCCACCTCCACTCTCACCCGATCCGATTTCCTTCCTTATCTCTCTTCCCTCTCTGATCCCTTCCACCGCTTCGATGAAATCTGCAAACACGCTAACAACGAGATCTCAACTATCTTCGACGATGCTGCATATCTCGTTGCAAGGGATTTTGCTGCTGCTGCAAACCCAGTTGTTGTTGCATCTGTGCAGGCTGGTTATGAATCTGCGACATCAATTGCTGCTGTGAAGCCTGTGGCTGGGACAACTGCGACTGAGATGGCAACAATTTTGATGGATTGTGTTGCAATTGTTGCTGCATTGAAACCTTTGGTTGTTGCAGCATCTGTGCAGAATGATGGCTTGTTTGGATGCCTTGGTTGCTAGACTCAGTTCCAAACTGTTGTTGCTGTTGTAACCCCTGTACCATTCATGGCCAGTATTTTTTAATTTTGATTTTTTTAATTTTGATTTTTTAAAAATACAAATTATTTCAATTTTGATTTTTTAAAAAATACAAATTACACATGGCAAGCATTTAATGAATAAACATCAGCAAAATTCAACACATCAGCAAAAAAACATATGAGGGGCTACAAAATCAGAAATGGGGTAAATGATAGGGTGCAAAATCGCTAAAAAAAAGATGGGGTGCAAAATCGCACAATTGGCAAAATATAGGGGGAAAAAGTGCAATTAAGCCTATTTTTTTCCTCTTAAAAAAACCTTTAGCTATTTTTTTGTGTGTTAACTCCTCGGTTCTCATAAAAGGAGCTCTGATAATATTAAATTCAGTTGTGAGGTAAATATAATCTGATAATTAATTATTTCACTCGCTAATTAAACTCAGTTCTAACTTTCAATTATTTGATAAAAAAGGTGAATGAAGGACCTTTACCACCATGCTGGATTGTAAGTTATCTGACTTTCAACGTAAAAAAAAAAAATGTTATCTGACTTTCAGTTATTAACAACAAAACAACTAACAACCTTCAATAAATAAGGAGAAATAAATCACATAACATGAGTATAAGAATTTTCACTAAGCTAAAGAAATTACACAACTCTATCTAAATACAAGGAGAACATAATTTCGTAGCCCTCCTTGAATCTTTGGTTCAACATTATGCAAATACACAACCCAAAATATCGTATTCACATAATCTACACCATAAGATACTTATTCTTTGGAGGATCCCCCCAATATGCTCTAGTTAAGTCCTTAATAAATCCTTTAAGTATCCCATAACTTGATTATTTGAATCGATTATGAGATTAATCCCCCGTCCAAAACTTAGTTGTACACTAGTTAAGCTCACCACCTCCTTCCGGTTGCATGTTTTTTAGGAATCAAAACTTAGTCCTTTTGCCACAAACTTAGATGTGTTACCATGCATTCAATAATTTCTTTAATTAGTTTTTCAAGGTATTCTCCGTGCACAACTATGAGATTAATTAATATTTTGAAGATATAAATGATATATAAGGATCGTCTCTTTTAGTTGAAAAATCTTCATATGCATGACTCACAAGTCGAACACATGCTAAATATATCCATGTTGCTTACCACTCATGGGATATGCATGATTCACGATATCAATTATTATATATGTAATTTGTAGCAATATTAAATTAAAGTGGTTAATAAACTTTAGTTAATGACAAATTATTTGAAAAAATTTAAGTTCAAACTATGACCGAAACAATTGTTGATCAGAGTTTATTTATCTTTTAGCCAAAATTTGAATTATCATGACTCTTTTCCCCTAAACCGCGGGGTTAAGACAACAAAAAAAGTAATTTGTAGCTACAATTATTATTTAAGAAAACCATTTTGTTATTTGATCGTGATTGTAGCATTGGTGATTATACTAAAATTACAAGTATTAACTATCATTAATTTTGTCTCATCTTTAAAAATAGCTAGATGCGTGACGTTTTGTTTGAGTGGCCGACCCCTAACGTGATTGATCCTTATCCATCACATGCTATTTTCCCTTTAAATTTGGGAAAAAATAGAAAAAGTTTTTTGCACACAAAACATGTGATTGAATTGAGTGTGGAATGGCAAATGGTGTAAGAAAGAAACTCTTTTTCTTGTGAAGATACGAAGAAATAGGCATGCAGTTAAAAAGGCACAAGTAATTGTCCTCATTTCCTTTATAAGATACAACACAACATAGGGCAAGTCTCAAGTGACCCTCTCATCCCTTTCTCCTAAAATGTATTGCAAACTAAAGTTCAAGTTTGGTACACTATCAATGCTACTACCAATATCATGTCGTCATTTGCCTAACTTTGTGCTCACAAAATGACAACCCTTTCAATTACACATCTAGCCTTAATAATAATAATCATATTCTTCTAATTCACCGCAATAATAATAATAATCACATGAATCATTATTAACTATTGGCCTAGAACTAGAGCTCTATCAACTAATTACATAAAACAAGTGGATAATCGAAGAAGAAAGGGGGTTTAATTAACCTCTACAATTAAAACAATTTTGATAAGAATATACCATTATTAGGATTTTTTTTTATTACTCTTTTAAGTTTTTTTTTTATAAACAAATATTAGTGGTTAAACTCTCTAATATGATACTAATATATGCTATGATGCTAAACCCCGAATCTCTTGATTAAAACTGCTTGAGTCCGAAAGTCTTTCCTATATTAGGTTGGATAAAAAGAATACATTAATAAGGATATATTATGCGAAGGAAGTAACTTAATGTTAATTGTTTTACATATAGATATATGGTGCGTGGATCTTAAGAGGGCCATGTGAAGACTTAAACTATACACTCATCCCCAAGAAAATTAGGTTTACGTCGGGGTCCAATATGTTGCATGGCCATGCACCAAAGTGGGTAATAAGGAAAAGTAGAGTTGTGTTTTTGCCATAAATGGCTAATAGGTTGCTATTCACAACCACGTGTCAGTTTTCTAGTGGTTTAAGGTAGGCAGTGTATGGGCAATTTCTTTTTCCAAAATTTGAATGCAAGTTGATGCCCATACTCGCATGGTGTGTCTTTCCATTTATACTCTTATAAGATAAGTTTAAGACTATACTATATACAATAATATCTTATAATCACCCACATCTTACATAACCTTACCTAATCTACTAGAAAGAAAAAAGAAACACCAAGTTTGAGATTATAAGAGAAAAGTAACTAACTTATAATGATTAAAAACTTAACTTTTGACTAATCAACTTTTGTACAAATTCTCATTCTAACTAATTAAAAGTCTTTATATAGTATGTACGAATAAATCTATATAGCTTATGTAAGGACAACTAATCATTAGCTTGAGCTTGAGTCAGAGATTCAAAATCAAAATCTTAACATATTAAGCTACAAATATATATACAATTTGAGACAAAAGCAGTGATTGAGATAATAATATAGGATTTTACTAAAATAATAGCATGCTTGCCAATGAGAATATATATATGCTTCATCGTTTGCGGTTTCTCAAACACATATCTCACATATATAATCCACCACCTACTAACTCATTTACTATATAATAAAAAAGCATGCAAATATACTTATAATAGTATATGCACCTATATTACAATCCATAACTAATTTAGCTCTTAATTAACACCAAACTCAAATTAAACTACTTATATATATGAACATACCTAATTATATATATGTTATTAAGCTAGATATATAATACTCTAGCATATAAGTGGCACATAATTGCACTTATGCAAATATATATTATTATATTATTACTTATATTATTAATTTATATATTAATTACTTAGAGATAATATGATTAATTAACCATTGATTTAATCTCCATTGAGTAATTGCATTGACCAGATGTCCTCCATGCTCCAATAATTGTTGTTATTGTTGTCATTTGTACAACAACTTGAGGGATGATCATTGATTATTGGAAATTGAGCTGGAAATGGTTCCAAAGTTCCTTGGTATGAAGGTGAAGAGTAAGTTTCCATTGGCTCTACGATGTTGGAAACTTGGCTACTACTTGTTTGATGATGATCATTTATCTCTAAACTCATTTGTTGGAAATTATTTTGGTGAGGATGATCAACTTGCTTAATGTGCTTTTGTATCCTAGTCCTCCAAAAATTCTTAATCTCATTGTCAGTTCTTCCTGGAAGATGCTTTGCAATTTTGGACCACCTGCAATGGTGAATAATTTGTATAAAAAGATAGTGACATATAACTGAAAAAGTTATTTTCATGCTTGGCTATATATTAACACCTTCACTTTGGATCAACCTAGGCTTCTCGAATGATCAATCAGTTAGATAATTAGTAGTGTCATATAAATTTAATTTTGTCTTAAAAGAGTTTTTATTATCATAAGCAGGGTGTTTTAAGAAATGTTTTGCGAACATTGGTTATGACCGGACACTTTTAAGTCAAAATTAGAGGGCCTCTAGTATCTGATATCAAAGACCGCGACACAACTATAAATCCACTACTTAAAAATATAAATTAGCAATCGAAATTTAGAGAGAATTTGTATTTGAAGCTACTCTCAAATTTTGTCACTAAAATTTGTGAAGATGGATTAAGAGGGGAATTTAATTTTTTTTTCATCACTAATTTATGTTGGTAGTTATTTATTTTCTAGTATCGATTGTTATTACTACTATTATGATTTAAAACCTTGTTTCAAATAATTAGTTTTATTAAGTATATATTAATTGATGAGACTAAGTATATTTAAAACCTTTTTATAAAATGAACATGGTATGTTTGAAAACCATATGTAAAATGAGGAGATATAGGAGGTTATAGAAAAATGTGCATGTGTGGAAAAGAAAGAGGGAACTCAAATTATATATGAAGTTTCTTGAAAAAGAAATGCATCAAGTGGATATTAATTAAAAGCTGTCAAATGGTGTTACATTTTATTGATAAGCAAAAAGTAGCAACAAAAAATATTAAATAGGTATCATGTGTCCAAGTAAGACCATGTTCTCTGGTTGAGAATAAAAGTGATGTGCATGTTAGACTTCACATATAAAAAGACTATTGTTATAAGATGCTGAAGGTCCCTTTGATGATACAATGGAAAATTGATGCCTTTGCTTTGTAGCTCGGGCTCCAAGATCACCATTTCTCACTTACATGTCTCAAAGGTAGTAGAAATTATGATTCAATTCAAACATTTTCAAACCTCTCTCTTTCTCATATACATTCCTCTTCATAAAATAGTTGTGTTCCACTCCGATTTCAAATTTTTCAATGATTTTTTTTTCTTCCAAACATATTTTTTTTCCTTTTCTTTTATGACTCTTAAACTTCAATTCACTTCTAGCTCTTTGTTCAAGAAAATGCCATGTGTACCAATTACCTAGTTATAAAAGTTGGCAACTTTATATATACTATGTAAATAAAGATAAATAATATTTGAAAACTTAGTGAAATAAAAACAATTATTTGTGTATTTACTTATTTACCTTCTTAGTGTTTCGTACTTGTTTTCTTGGTTGGGAAGGAGTTGGAAGATTGGGAAGGTACACTAGATAGGGTGTGGAGCTATAGCTATAGTTTATGTATGCATTATACGAGTCTATCATGAAGGAGACTCTCAAAATTAAAATTTAAAATTGCACTCACACCCTTTGTACAAGAGCCAAAAGTTGCATGGCATTTTGTTTGGATCTATTTTTACCAAACTTCTTGAAATTTCTTTGTCATGTGACTAGAGTGCTATTTTAATGTGCCCCCACTTTCCATGAGCTCAGCCTAAAATAGAAGCTGACCTTGTCCAAGCTATTTGGTTCTCAATCATTATTATAGAGATAGCCAATTGTAAAATGAACGGCTATATAGGAAAATGAATGGCATCATTATCATATTTTGAGGCACACACCACCTATCCTAGTTCATATATTTTTTTATTTAAGAAAATTAAATGTTTTTTATACTCTTTTTTTTATCGTGTTTATAATTTTTACGAAATTGTATTCTCTAAAATAAAATTTATCTCCATCCCTCTCCAACATTTTATTGTCTCTATATCTCTTAATTTCATTTCCTCTCTTAATCTTTTTCTCCTTTTTTCTTTTTAGCCTCTCCTCCCACACTTATTTTTCTTTGTAGGAAAGGGATGCACGTTGGAGAGGATCCAAGTCTGTTTTTTACTATATGAAATCATTTCATCTGATTCAAGTTCTCAACCGTGAGAGTTCTCTCAAGCCCCCTTAATTCTTTATATCTCTTTTTATTTTCATCTCACTCATCTATATGCGATCTCCTCTTGTTCTTTCTCTCACTTTTGTCAAATATAAATGCAAAGAAGGGAGCTCTCTCCATCTTCTAGATATCTATCCCCATTCACTTTTTCACATTTTACAGCGTAAACATCTAGATCATGTACATCTAGCTTCTCTCTGCAGTCTCTCTCTCTCTCTCTCTCTCTCTCTCTCTCTCTCTCTCTCTCAATAAAGGTCATGATGATACATTCATCTTCTACAAAGTAAACGTCTAGATAATGTACATCTAGCCTCCCTCTGCAGCCTCTTTATTCTCTCTCTCTCTCTCTCTCTCTCTCTCTCTCTCTCTCTCTCTCTCTCTCTCTCTCTCAGATTCATATTTTCTCTTTGTCTTGTTTCACTCCATTTTACATTTCATTTTCTCTTTTTTTTCCTAATGTTGCAAAGGATGTAGATGCGGTACGTAGGGATCCAATTTACTACAAGTTGATTAAAATTGTATTGTTATTTTTTTTTAAATATACACAAACAAATTAACTTGAGTTTGGAATTTTACTTTTCTTATTCAACTAAAGTTTATTTTTTCATAGAAAATAAACTATTATTAATTAGAGTACAAGATCAATTTAGTACGTATATACATTTTTTTAATAAGCAAAAAATATTTATATATTTAAAAGATTTAAACCTATATAAGGTATACTAAGCTCCAATTGTAAAGCTAAAATGTTTCTCTAACTACCAACCTTGCTGCATCTTTCACAACATATATATACAAGATGCTTGGAAGTTTTGAAAAGTTAGAAATAGATTAGAGAAAAGAAGGAAAAGCTTTGCACTATATGAATTCTTGATTTGTTTTCTTCAAAAGAAGGGCATGAGAAATATAAAGGAAAAAGAGGAAGGCAATATATAACATTGATCCACCTCTTTATTCCTTATGTTCTAGTGAGATCAAAATCTCCAAACCTTTCATGCATATGTTTTATAGGTCCACAACATAACCACTTATAAGCTCCATCTTCATTTATATTTCTCAAGGAAAAAAATTGTGAGGGAGATAGAGGGAGAGAGATATTGAATTAAGCAAAAAGGAAAACATATAACATGCACCTTTAAAGGAAAACTCTCCAACACTCCCATACGGATATAAAACCACAAAAATAAAATCATTTTGAAGCCTTTAAAAACATAGAAACTGATTTTGCACGTATACGCAATATTTTCAGCCATAGGTTTTACAAACTCCCATGTGTTGAAGTCTTCCTCTTGGCTAGATTTCTCTCAAGCACAAAGTTTTCTTCCTTAGTCTTCATGACCATACTAATGTTTCCTTATAGTACTTTTCTCATGGTGTGCTTACTTATATAATAAGGAGAGGGAGAGACAGAGAAACAAGAATTTCTTTCATCTTTGTAAGATAAAGGTTAATGGCTAGCTAATAATTAAAAATATACATTTCTATAACAAAAAGTTAAGATCTAGTAGCTAGGTAGAGCACATGCACCATATTTAATTAAAATAAAATAAAAATATAAAATACAATGATAATCATATAAATATTCACCTATTTCCCCACTTTGCATGAAGTTCCATGATCAAAAGTTGTTCCTCAGGTGTAATATTCCCTCTTCTAACATCTGGACGAAGGTAGTTTAGCCATCGAAGCCTGCAACTTTTTCCTGTACGTTTAAGACCTAGAAGAAAAAATTCAAGTTGCATGATAATATATTTTTTTGGAATACTCAAGGTGATAATTTAGTGTCACCCTACTGAATTCAATTTTTTTAAATATTACCCTAGCTAGGGTTTACGGAGAAAAATAGAGAAGTAATGAAAATAATATGAAGAGTGCTTAACATGTAATTAATATGTAATTAAAAACGTGATTTTTTTTAAAGAAATTACCAGCAGCTTTGGCTAAGGAATTCCAAACACCTTCACCGTGATTTGCAATATAATTGATTAAAATCAAGTCTTCTTCCATGGTCCATGGCCCTTTTCTCACTTCAGGATCTTGAGATGAGTTGCACGGTTTTTTATCCATTATTTTTGTATGTATATGAGAGAGAATGAGAGAGGGAGTTAGAGAGATAGAGTGTGTGTGAGTGAAAGGTGAAGAGAGATGGAAATGATAATAGGTGTTGGAGGGTTTAAATAGAAGGAGAATTATATGATGTGTTACTTGTAATAAAGTACTTCTGTGAGTGATATCAAAATGTTTTACGTACCTAACTATGTTAATCATATTAACATGGCATGCATGAATACAAAAACTAATGTGTTTGCATGCATCACTATTTTTTGTAATTTCTTGGATAAATTATCTTTTACAAACTAATATCACCCTCCTTAATCATACGAAGTCACATGCACATGATCAGAAGCATATAGTTTTTTTTTTTTGTTAAAAACAAAAAGATTGATTAAAATTATATAATAGAGATGTAAAAATGAGATGAGCCGACTCATTAGTCCATATTTTAGTCTACACTAAATCGTAAAAAAATATGCCCAAAAACAATCGGCATTTTTTTACCCAGTACATATTAAAAATGGGTCGGGTCGGACTAGTCTACTGGGTTTTGGGATGGTCCACTATTAACATCTTCATATGTTCTTTTCTTAAAAACAATATTACTAATTTTTTAGGTCATTTAAAAATTATTAATAAAAATATGTATTTTTTGTTATTTATTTGTTCTTTTTTATTTATTAATAAATATGGATTAAATATGTAAACTTAACAAAAAGATATACATTACATATACTTTTTAAATTTTAATTTGAATACAAACTCCGAAAGAATAAAACTTGTGTTTAATAAATACCCAGTGTTATTGTAAATAAAATTTACACTTGTATTCAATTATATGTCATCGGATAAATAATTATCACAAACTAATATATCAATGTAGCTTAAAAAAATAAAATGGGCGAATAAATAAAAAAAAGTAAATGGATCAAATTGGCCTGTTAACCCACATAATTCATAGTGGATGGGCAAAAGTTAATGATGTGCACCATAATAACAAGAAGACTGATATGATCTGATTCATCTATATAGTTGGACCAAAGCTGATCGAATTGGATCAGCTTATTTGACACCTCTAAATATAAAGTGTACTAACATATTACATATTACAAAAAAAACACCTACATATAAATGAGCCAAATTAAAAAAGTGACCTTCTTTCCCTAAAAAAAAAGTTACCTTCTTAACATACAATCTAGAGGGTTAAGTCGTTAGTCATGGAAATAAGTCAATTCCACAAGTGGTACGAGCTGCTTGATTTTTTTTAGGGGAGCATTTTAGTTTTTGAAAAAAGGCAAAATGAAAAACATTACCACCGAAAATATTTAGTTTTTTTTTTGGAAAATAGACAAAATGAAAAATATTACCACCGAAAAGAGCCCTCCCGAGCATAAAGTGTGCTAGAGGAGAACACAAAAGTCTCAAAAGTTTACACCAACAACAATCAAAACAAGAAAGAGATAACTAAAAGTAAAAGTATGATGATTTGTCTTCAGCCACAAAAAAGAAAGCGACTTAATCTTCTTCAAAAGTAGCATGAAAATATTTAGTGCCTCATGATTTATTAATTTGCCAAAATGCACCTATTTCTCAGAAGTATATAGTGTTTACACATATAGAAATATTTAAAAAATATATAAAAATTTAGATACTAATATTAATATTATTTGTGATTTATTACAAGTCTCATTAATTGGATAATGAAAAATGAAAATAAATACTCATAAGCATGTTGTACCCTGAACAACCATATCCACATATATGTTACCTTCCAAACTTGAATAAGTTACACACCTGATGATGTATAAGTAGGTATATGTAAAGATGGAATATGACAAAATAAATCACGAACCGTAAAAGTATAGTAAATATGTACAGTAACTACACCTCAAAAAAAAAAAAGTTTAGCAACTAAAGAAAGGCATTCATGAAGAAAGAAATACTTAGTGGATTACACTGTTACGAAAATTGGTAATTTTAAAACTTTTGAAAAAAATTGAAAATTAGAACATATATTTTTTTTTGAAAGAAACAATTAGAACATATTGGTGAATGACTGATAAGGCAGGTCAATGATCTAGGGGGAATATAGTTTTTTTAGCGGCAAATTATAAATATTAAAAATTGAAAAATAAGTATAAGAGATACTCAAACTCATTAAATATTATAGAGAATAAAAGAAAATGAAGAAAAAAAATGAGACCTATAAAAAAAATAAAAGAAGAGGAACAAGACGGCCCAAAACAAAGGGAAAAATAGAAAAAAAGAAATAGGTGACCATTGCAATAGATAAAAAAGGGTTCAATAACACATTCGTAAACAAATACAAGAAAAAAAAATGAGACCTATTAAAAAATGTTTTAGGTCCAACTACCTCACTAACACAATAACAACTACCGGTAACAATTAATATTCCACTTAATATAATGACACCTTTTTTATTTCAAAAGAAAAACTAACAATTAATACTTCTCATTTTTTTTAAAAAAACTTGGGTATGAACCCATCATTTTTTTTGTCTTGTAAATTATCTATATATATTTTAAAAATTTGATATTCGGTTTAAGAATCGACTAATCTGAAATCTAATTTTAATGTCCACGTGGAGAAGAATTAGAACTTAAAATCTTAAGAGAAACACTTTAAAGTTCAATCTTACAATGCTAAACTAACCCATATCGATTAAAATACATGTTTTTTTTTTTAAGGAAAAAGACATCCTCTTTTTTTTTTTTTAAAGGTGGATTAAAATACATGTTGTTTAGCAAAATAAGTTATTAAAAATAATAAGAGTCACATTTAGACTTTTTTGGAATGTACATATTCGAGAAACTCATGATTTTTACATGTTGTAATAGTAAAAAAATAAGTAAAAATAGAAAGCCTAAAACTCAAAAGACCTCATTCAATCTCAAGTCAATGTCACCGTCGCGCCGCTGCAATGCAACTTTACACCAAACGCAGCCACTCTTCTATTAATTAATTGTCTCTATCACACGCACACCATTCTGCCTTAGTTATTCAAATCAAGATATGCTACGAATGAGAAGTTATAATCTCAAGATATTACATCCCACAAAAAATCCCTATCAATGATGAAAACAAAACTATCAAAAAAAGATAAAATTTCTTTTTACTACCATATCACTTTTTTACAAGCATCTTGATATTTTTCCCATATATTTTTTTTTACGGGAAATTTTTCACACATATTAAGAATAGGGTAAGTAATATGTATATTTTTGTCTTCTAAACATGCTCCTAATGGTGTGAACATAGAGGAGTACCACAAAAAAAAGTATTTTAGCTTCAGAATTTTAGCGTCAGAGACCCTTTTATGATGCTAATATCGTCTCTTCAGCATCCATTAAATTTGATACAAATATCTCTTTCGTAATTCATTTTTTCTACGACTTTGTGTTAGACTCGTGGACGGTGACAACTTTTTATTTGAATTTGTTAAGTATCGTTTATTATGTCTATGAACTCATAGTATGTAAAAATGACATATATTAGTTGGGGAGCCGTATTTCTATGATATGGACGAACTCATAATTGAACCTAAAAAAGTATATTAAGGGATTTGCGTTATTGGAAGGAAAAATCGTTAAAGAACAATCTTGATGTGATGCATATTGAGAAGATTTTCTTTGATGATTTGTTCAACACTATCATGAATGTTGCTAGAAAAACACATGACAATGAAAACGTGAGAATGGATTCACCTTTTCTTTGTTTACACACATACTTGGAGATGAGAGCTCTTCCAAAGTGAAAGATTGAAAATCCAAATGCAAGATACACTTTGACATCATACGAGGAAAAGTTAGCCTGTAAGTGGCTTAAGGAACTTAAAATGCTTGATTTCAATGTTTTGAACCTTGCCAGGTGTGCTGATGTCACCAAGGATAGGATGCGTGGTATGAAAAGTCATGATTGTCATGCATTCATGGACTTCTTGCTCCGAATTGCTTTTCGTTCCTAGCTGGTAGAGATATGAAAGCCATTAACAAAATTAAGTCATTTATTTAAAGAATTATGTTGTAATACATTATTGATGGAAGACTTGGTTAAGCTCGAACAAAACATTCATATCGTATAATGCAAGATGAAAAGATTTGTCCACCATGTTTCTTTGACTCAATGGACCATCTCCCGATTCAACTTCCTATCGAAGCGGTCTAATACAATATTGTTGAATGTATTCATTCCAAAGGTAATTGAAACATTTTTGTTTAAATGTTAGCATTTTATTTGATAGTAATGACATGAAAACATCTTAAGTGTAGATTGATGAGAGATTCAAAGCGATCTGAGAAAAATAAAGATAGGGTTAAAGGTTCCATATGAACTAGCTACTTATACCTTGAGGTAACCTATTTTTTCTTCCTCACTATTTCAAGACCTTCATCCTGTTACCAACTAAGAATGTTAGAAATGATCCTGGATCTGGACATTAGGAAGTTATACCAACGTTGTCACTCTTGAGCAAATGTGGATGTCCTAGTTAGAAGCATAAATATCATTGGCTGGATCAGGAAGATAAAGAATGTGCATTTGCTAATGTGCATGTTCTTATATATTGTGATGAGGTTAAACCATATATTGAGTAAGTTACATTCGTATCACATTAATTATGCTCTCAAATCAAGGCTTATATACTTATCAATTTTGTGGTTGATTGTTAGCACATTCTTGGAATGTCAATATATCAACAATCAAGATGATTCTTGTGGTATACACAAAAAATTTCCTTCATGGTTGGTGGCATATGTAAGTTTAATGCACACACTTTATATAGTTACCCAATAAACTATCTCTAAATTTACTTGATTCTTATGTGTATGTGTCTAATGAGAGAAACTGTTAAAACATATTACAGAAGAAATTGAAGATAGCTTATTGGACAACAAAGAAGAAGAACATGACACACGCTAGTTACTTGTGCCACAAGATATTGTAGCTTAGAGTGTTTTAGGGTTATTTATGCTATGTAACTAACTCCCTTAATTGTAGAAGAGGTTAGTTATGTTAGAATGAAGTTGGATAACTATAGTATAGAGTGAACCTTCACTAACAAACTATAAAACCATGTAATAGCTTCTTTTACAAGTCAATGTGATTTTCTCTCATTCTTCATCATGCTTTCTCTTACTTTCTCTCATTTTCTATCACTTTCTATCAATTTCTTGTTTACTCAATAGAAACAATGTGACCAGTCCATACACCGCAGGATTATTTAGGGGTGCTGCATCAAAGGCAATATCATGAAACATGTAGTTTGTTAATGGATATACAAGTTTCACACTTAAGCCTGAAGGGATGGCAAAAGGATCACAAATTGTGGAGTAAACGTAAAAGGTGTCTTGCAGAAGCAAAGTAAGATAATTATTATGACATCATTTAACATATCTTTCAATTGGAATACCAAGACTTAAGCAATAATATTACAGTATTTTATTGTAGTGCTAAATAAGTTTTTGGTCGTTATAAATATTTCATATTTCGTTTTTAGTCCCTATACATTTTTTTCTTCAAACGATGGTCGTTTAAATATTTGTAGCCATTATTTTTTGTCCATGATTTTGAGTAATTTGAATTATTTTTTACAACCAATGCTTAGTGCATTATAGAAATTTCTCTTTTAAAAGTTTAGAATTTTTTAACATGTGATAAATTAATTAATTTTTTAAATATAAGTTTTTTTGCGCTTAAAAATTCATATTTCATTCCTCTTTTGTTAAAAAAATCTAAATTTTTGTGGGAGACATTATTATAATATTCTAAACATGATTGCAAAAATCCATCGAAAAAAAAGGATACACTTGATTATTTAACCTAAAAATTAGGGACAAAAAATGTTGATTGAAAACATACAATTATGGAAGATTCCAGGTAACATATGGCAAATTTAAAGCATCGATCAGGCAGTGGTTCTTGTAGTATGAGTCGACCTCGTCATACTTCTCAACTTCCACATTATAATGATCAATAGGAGGATGACCTTAATGATCGTCAATCTTGTTTTTTTTTTTTTTTATGGAACACAATTGTCAAGCTTCTTTGGATGATCGCACCTACTTTCAGAATAAAATATAAGCAAAATTGATAGTTGAAAAGTTAATGTATCTGGTTAAAAATTTAGTCCACATACATCAACTTTTCAACTACAATTTTTGCTTATATTTCATTCAGAGGAAGTATTATTTTTCTCTCCATGCTTCGATTAACTCAAAATTAATAAAGATTGAGTTGAATGTTTCTGCACCAAGTTCCTTCAATTGAAAGAATGGAATAAATATTGAAAATGCAAAAGAATGTCCTTAGGGCATTGGTTAAGAGGATAAAAATAAAAATATTGTTTTTGAAAAGTATCGACTAATCGATTTAAACACTTATCTTAAAAAACCAAGTCAGCTCTAATCAATTATAAAGCCATGTATAATCGATTTAAACACTTATATCCAAACACGCTTAATCAGCCCTAATGGTGTGACTGTGAGCATAAAGGAGCCCTAGAAAAAAAGATGTTACATAACCATATACCATGGTCCCAATAGAAGACAACTTAAGTCATGACATAGTAGTTTTGTTCTCTTTTAAAATCAATTTATGGATGGATTGTATAGTCATCCGTTAAATGGATCATATATATGAGTGAATTGGATACTTCTAACAAGTTTTAAATCGATCATATATATATGAATCATTATATTGTTTTAATTGATCCATTATATATCGAATTAAAAATATATCCAATCCATTTGTCACCCATACATATAGGTAAATTTGACAACTCAAAGGTTTGGTAGCGGTAAAATGACATGTCTTAAATTAAGAGTACCGCTATAAATAGAGAAACTTGCTCTTGATATTATGCATTACTCTTAAATTAAATATTCATAACAATGCAAAATGTTTATAGATAGAGGAGTTGAGATGTTAATATATAGGTGGAGAATGCTTGAACAACTCTATTGGAAAAAACTTAAGTTACACCGACAAATATAACTCTTAATAAAAATTTATAAAGAATGACATCTTTCACATATAATCAGAAGGTCTAATCTCACCCTACATTTACAGATTTAATTAAATGTCAGCTCTGTAAGAACCAACTCTATTATGAATGTTATGTCGATTAATGGGATCATATCTCCATTTGATTGGCCCAACATACTAGTAAACTAACTTCAAATTGAGCCAATTAAGAGACCAGCTATATAAGAAAGAAAAATGATATTTGAACAACCATTTTATGACAACTTTTGTGACAACTTTCTCTCTTATACTCACATTGTGTTTTTACTTTATTTCTTTATTGCTTTGGTTTTTGTGTCAATACTCATATTTCTTTGTATATTTTGGCTGTCCCACAAGTTTTCAACAAAAATGGTTATTCAAATAACACTCCTCAATAATAAAATATCGAGTACATGAAGTGTGGAAAGAAGCCGCAAAGTCAACTAGATTGAAAAGCAATGGATAAAATGTTGTTGCAATATAGAGATAGAGATATCAATAATTTTTAATGAATAAATAAAAGTACAACAACATTATACGTGGCCCTAAGTAAGAGAAAATATATCACTTCATAAGTCTATACTATAAATACATCATTCAATTAGTTAAAAAGACCATTTCCTAACTTCAACTAAGTGTTAGCCACTCATTATCTTATCAAATAAATATGTGCTTCTCACTTGATTTCCTTGCCTATAAGCTAAGCAATTTTCAGTCGAGACACCAAGTAAAGTTACATAAAAGCATTACCATTTTTGGAAATCCATGTTATGGGTTTTGAAATGTTGAGTGATGTGCACCTCTTGACATGATTCTTCAACCCACTCCACTTTCATACTGTGTTATGTTTTCCCTTAATTAGTTTTAAATTAACTTTTTTGAAATGCCAAAATATATTAAATAAGAGTATAAGGGATACTCCAACTATTACAAGGGAGGAAACAAAGTGAAAGAGAAACAAAAAGGCAACAAAATAAAAAGGCAGGACACCATGACACACCATCCTACTAAACAACCACATAACAAAGCCAGCCAACCACGACACACTTAGTTTTAAATTGTCATTTTTAAATATTTTCACACATAATAACAATTTTTTTAAATAAAACACAAATATAATAACGTCACAAAGTTATTTTTTTTAAGGAATCACAAAGTTATTCTTATTAATTATTGGATGTTAACTATTATTGTGTGGTTTTTGTCGCAACCTCTCTCTTTTCTCCTTGTCAAACTCTAGTTAGTCGTTGTTCTGGACCAGCCAGAAGGTCAACCAGACAGTGACACGTGAACCAAACGTCCACTATTTCAAGGCGCGTCACCTGAAGACGCACGCTAAACTACCTTGCGCGAGGCCGCACTGCAGCATGCCTCCCCGCGTCTGACACCGTACATGTGTCCCTAATCACACACCGCATATCCCGGAGGCGGTTATTCCCGCGGAGCGCCTATATAAGGGTGAGGTATCTTCACCCTCACGGTACGATTCATTTTACACACACTTTTCACGCACTCTTTCTCAGTTCCATTACTAACTTGATCGTCAGAGTGCTAACGTGCCTACATGCTTTCGTTCCACCGCGAAGACGCATCACCACCGTACCAGAGCACTTTTCGCCATCGTTGCCTTCATCGGTCTCTTACCGAACAGATCATTTGGCGCTAGAAGGAGGGGATCGTTTGATAACCGCCTCGGTCTAACGATCCTCCACCGTGACCGTTTTCTGTTACGTGTTCCTCCACCGTAACCGTTTTCGGTTACACGTTCCTCCACCGCAACGGTTGACAGTTATCGCTCCATCCACCGAAGAAATGGCCGGAACTCGTTGACGAGCCAAAACAAGTCGTTCCTCCACCGTACGAGAATCGTGTTTCGAGATTCAACTTCAACGAGATCGAACGATTCTAGTTCGTAAACCGGCGAATCAAGAAGAGCATGCGAATGTCGCTACTCTCGACACGGCAACCAATGTTCTTCCCTCCTCAGCGGTAGAGGAGACGCTCCCCCCACACCTACTCCATGAAAGGAAAATGCCGATTCGTCCCTCCGTTTTCAGAATACGCTCCTCTACCTCCTCCACAGGAGCCGAACAAACTTCTGTCAAATCTAACAGAACTGCTGAATCTGCTCAAGCACGCTGCGGAGAATCGAGAAAAGGCCCCGACCGAAACCGTTAAGCAGATCGAAACAGACCGTCAGATTCTCCGCTACGAAGAGCCAACAGTCATCGAAGACGCCACTCTCGCGCAACACCGCCAAGGTGAAGGAAAATTCCCAGATAATTCGGACAAGGAGATTCGCAGTCGTTCTCCCCACCGTTTTCGCCGCGGAAAGTCGCCATAACAACGTAAAAGGGAGAAGTCCCCCACGTTCAAGGACCGTAGGAAAAAGCGTAGCCACTCCCCAACGGACTGTCGCAGAACGCGCCTGAGAGGCGGCCGACCTTGAAAGACGAGCCCGACACGTGCGCCACCTCGGGACAAAAACGACAAAAAGCCACAGACAATCCCTTTGACGAACGAAGAGTGAAAGAGGAGTTTGGTCTCCAGGCGGTGGAGAGTATCCGTGACCTTTTCGTCCACGCCTTACCATACTTTGCCCCCAGTAGGGAGAGATCGGATGGTGAAGCGCTTGGGAACAAAAATAGGCGACATGGAAATGGCGGGAAAGTAGAGAAGCAATGCGCCTGTTCTGCCAGTTACACACCTTTGAATGCTTCACGAGAAACCATCCTCAGTGAATGCCTAAACAAAGAGTCCGAAGAGGTGGGCATCAAGCCACCCCAGCCGCTAAAGGAACCCTCGAGGACAAATAGATCAAGGTACTTCCTTTTCCACAAATGTCATGGACACGACACCAATGAATGTTATCAAAGATGGAGGGCAAGGCGACCCGCCCTACCGGACCCCGCACGAGAGTGAGGACACCAAGGAGGATGGCGAAAGACGTGTTCTTTTGGGCGCGTCCAAAATGATGGTCAAGAAAAAGGCAACCGAGACTGTGGCGGCAGACGCCGAACCGCAAGCCTAAAAAATGGCAAGAGTCAGACCCGTCCTTGGGTTCCCGGATGACGAGAAGGTAAGAGGGGAACCCAATGAAACCCTCCCACTTGTTGTCACCATCAGCATCCTTGGGCACAATATCAATAGGTGCCTGATAGACGAAGGCAGCCTGGTTGACATCCTATATCAGGGCACCTTCGAGAAGCTAGGATTAAAGAAAGAGGATCTGAAATACTACTATGGAGCCAGAGGACAAGCCTTCAACGGGGCTAGCGTGCACCCATGAGGGTATATCAATCTGAATGTGATCTTCGGCAAAGGGGCAGGGGAACAGAAGCTAGAAACATCCTTCCTGATAATCCCCGACACAACGACCTATGTAAAGCCCCAATCCCCGAGAACATATATAAAAGATAAAACACACATTTATCATACATTGGGGTCTTACTACCTCAACATAAACTCATATCAAATATTCAAAATAAAAATTTCCCCAAACATATTCGGATCGCAGCGGAATAAAATCATATTCAACATCATATAAATGTCATGTCTCGGTTCATAACATACAACTCAACAGAATATATCAACAACAGTTTAATCATAAGATCTCATAACATAAAATCCCACAAAAGAAACTCCCGACATCCTAGATCAGAGCACCTAAATCTAGACTCCACGAGAAAAGCAGATAAATATGAGTAGGCCTCAAGTCGTCCTCATCAACTCACAAGGAGATGTTACTCCTCAACCTGCACGATGTCTACACCACAAGGGTGATGCAACAAAAGTCACTGGGGGGTAAGATATACTTCAACATAAGAGATTAATAAACGCAAGTAAGTTCAGGCAACAATAACATCAATATCAATACATCCACATACATCACAAAAGCCTAGTTGCATTAGCATATAATCATAACATATTCGCATACAATCATCATGCGGGTTACCCCACAGTTATATATATATATATCATGAATTCACACCAAATCATGTTCGCATATAATCATCAACTTAAGTTAAAGCAATTCAATCTCATCACTGTCACCAAGTATCCAATTACCAATTAGATGCACAAGTTCACACTAAAACATTGCCACATACGACGCTTCATGTGTATGCAATGCGCCTAAGGACTCTACATGCATGTGGTACCATAGAGATCTTAAATCACCCACCAATTTATTCTTGATCTTAAATCAAGCACCAATAACTGACTATGAATGCATGGACCCACATATAGACTCGACAATGCACACCAAACATACTCATCGTCGTTATACAATTTACACCATCATATAACATACATCACCAATTCATCACCAATCGCATTGTCAAATCAATAAGGCCACACATTAACAAATCAGGTAATCAAACATCGTATCATCATCATGTTCATTCATTCATCCATATAACATAAGCAACATGCAAAACATCTTCGTTTTACTTCATTATCATAATTCACAACACACATTTTACTCAAACAAAGTCACACTAAAGATTCCCTTAGACTCATTATTAATTTTAAGGACGTTTCATGGTCCACTGAAAAAGTTATGCTGAATTTTGTGAAAAATGTAACATGATCTATGTGTATTACTTTAAACATAACTCAAGTTCTAGAAATCTAATTGAAGTCAAACTAACGATAAATGAAAGATAACATTCATATATACAACTTTCATGTTTACACCGGAACTCAGTTCAGAACAGAAAATAGTGGAAAAACCAAATGAAATCGCATTTTTGGATTACTGCCCTAACAAAATCGTGGTGTGATGTTCTCACATCGTGGCACGATGTTTACAGAACCAGAACACCAAAATATGGGCCCAAAACGCGTTTTCACCAAATAATCACTTTTACATCACTTAATTCAATCTCAACACACTCAAATCATTACCCATAATCAAAACACTTATAATTAACACTTTCACTACTTCATAACACCAATACACATTCAAAATCATAATTTCTATCCACTTTTCCACAAGTCCAACAACAACACATAATCACAGCTTAACCATGAACTTATCACCTCAAATCTCATACAAATAGAACATTCTCATACTCAATATCATAACAAGAATATAGAACATGAATTAACATCATTTCAACAACAACTTAATCATTTTCACCAACTTAATCATAATTTCCAAAAAAACAACAACAACAACTTCAACACAATCCAAACAACATAATCTTATGAATTCATAAACTAAACACATACCCATGCTCAAAATCAACTTAATCAAACATAGTCATCATCAATTATCATGTTCTTCATCAATCTCATCAAAATTCACAAAGTTACCAAAACAACATAACCAAACATGAAATTTGATTAAACAACAACATGAATTCATCAACTTAACACATGCTGAATTTCACCATCATAAAGGAACACGAATTTAACACAAATAATCATAAGTTCATGAATTTAAGCATAAGCTAAAAATATCTCAAACAACCCATTTGCTTATTAATAACCCATATGGTGAAAATAATATTCCCCCATACCTTAATTTCCTTCAAAATTAGCTTCCTAGCTTCAATTCTCCCCTTTCCCTTAGTGCTCTTGAGTTCCTCTTCTCTTCCTCTCCAAAGTTCTTCTTTTCCTCTATTCTCTTTCTAGCCTCCTTTGTGATTTTTGTGAAATGAGCTAAACCTAGTTCACTAACACATACACTACTCTTTAAATACTATTGGACTAGGGTTACTCACTCTAATGGGCTTAGTCACATTTCATCACATAACTATTTCTCTACACTTTTACTTCACTTAAATCTCCCCTTTTACTATCTCACCACCATTTTCTAAATTCAAATTTTTATCTTCTAACATATTACAAAAATGCCACTAACCCTCAAATGACCAAAATACCCTTAATCATTCAAAATTCACTAATCCCCCGAAATAAACAATTAACATATATAATAACCAAACAATTAATAATAAACATTAACAAACAATTTTAATACTAAAAATCATGATGTTACAACCCACAGTTGCATACTAGGGCGCCCCCACACTGGCCGCGTTAGATGCGGTGGCTTCCCCAGTTCATCTAAACATGAAGTACCATAGTGAGACTGGCAGGGTGGTCACCATCCACGCAGACCTGGACATCGCCGATAAGTGCTATAAAGCTTCCCCCATGTTCGAGTTCGTCGCTGCATTGAAGGGAGCCGGAGAACGAGACACTGCCCCCAAGTGACAAGCAGCCAACAAGGCAGTAGCGCGACTACCACGAATCAGAGCATGAGGGCGGCAGCAGCCGAGCATCAAAATAGCCAAGTACTTTAAATTTCCAAATTTCATTTCCATGCTTCTAAAAATAATGTCGGGAGTAAACAGACCCAATGTAAATCCATATTTATGATATTAATAGTAAAACAAGCGTTTTTTGCTCCAAGAAATACGCTTTGTTACGTTCTTTGATTGATATGACTACAAAATCCTAGCAAGGAAAGCACCATCAAAGGAGAATGGTTGGCGCGACTTCTGCTTTTTAAAGGCAGTATAAGCCTAAAGCGGTCTTGGCAGACCCGCTGATAGGGCTAGCCACCTCACGGTAGAGTGTCTCGCCTCCTAAAGCCCTCTAAAGGGGGGACTGCACCTTGGCCGGTCAGATCCCCCCGGGCACTAAAGAAAGCACAAAGCGGAATGGATGCAGCACGACCTGAAATAAAATGCAAACGCACGGGACACAACATAAAGCAAAACACTGATGAATAGGCGACACCAAACGCTCCCGACGCGGCATGAAACTAAATGCAAATGCGGACGGAGCGAGAAGGGGTACGAGGCGACACGAAATAAAATGCAAACGTGCGGGATGTAGCAGGAAGCAGACGCATAAAAGCAATGCCTCACAAGACAAGCAAGTAAAGACTAAATAAAATACCATTCTTCATTAAAAAAGTCCATTCATTACAAAAGGGGCAACTGTGGCGAAGTTACACGATCAAAAGCAAAAAGCAAGAAAACTACACTACTGAGGATCTCCGCCCGAACCCTGGGGAGCCCGGTGTCCTTTATGGTCCGGATGAACCTTGGAACGGTTGACCTTGAGGGGATGATGGAAGAACTCCACCTGCGACAATGCCTCCTCGAAGCCTTCATCCCAGGACAGCAGACCAAGGGCCGTCGCTTCCTAAACTTTCTGCTCATAGGCTTCAGCCTTCTGCTCAGCTTCGAGTTTGCCTTTAAGGGCATCCTCCAGAGCCTCGACCGCCTGGCCTGCAAGAACCTTGCTTACCTGCCTCAAGATTTCCATGTCATTAGAACGGGCCTTGTTGACCGCCTCCTAAGATTTCACCTCACCCTCCAATAGGGCCATCTTAGACTTCGCCTCTTCGTAATGAGTCTTCCAGGCCGACAGGTCCCCATCGAGCGCCTTTGGGTGCCATTCGAGACCTCTTGTTTCAGACAATCACGATCGGCGTTCAAATCCGTCACCTTCCTCTCAACCGAAGACAGGGACTCCTGAAGCTTATCGGCCTTCTCAGCCTTAGCGCTGGCCTCCTCAAGTTGCTTGCGAACGGCCTAAAGCTTTCCATGGGACTCCTTAAACTTCTTGTTGACCCTCATCTTTGGCCAACCTTAAATCCTCCTTATGGGCGCCCTCCAGGTCATGCAGCCTCTGCTCGGCCTCCTCAAAGGTACGAGCACCATCATCAGACCCCACAAAAGACCCATAAGTCAAGCCAGGGATAGCATCAGAACCGGCCAATAGAGTGCACAAGCTGGCGACTTTATAGGCGCTAATGACATTATTCGCAACCAACATCCACCGTTCAAAGTGTCCATTCGGTTAAGGAAACCTCGATCCAAGGGTGTCAAGGCGCGCTCAAAGTCCTCCCGGGAGCGGGGAAGGAGGCCGGCGTAAATGATGGGAAGTTGAAAGAAGGGCTTCGAACCTGCTGGAACGGTTGACGCCGTAGTGACCACTGGGAGGCTAGTAGTAGGATTGCTCCCACCTATGATCTAGCGCTCAGTGCGGGAAGTCCTCTTATCTTTGCTCCGGAGCTTTTTGGTCTGCTCTCGGCTGCCGACCTTCTCTGCCCCGTAATCGTGAGAGGACTCCCTTTTTGAACCAATCCTATGATGATCGAGGGAGCTCGAGGAAGGCTCAGAGCAGTCTTTGGAACTCTCCTGGGAATCCACCCGAGTGTCTCTTGGAGGGCCGAACTTTATTAGGGACTTCAGAGCATCCCTCACACTGCTCTAAGACTTACTTTGGGAAGGACGCTCCGCCCCTATCGCAGCGGCTTTCGGAGGGACAACTCCCACCATGACTTAAGTTTGAGGGACTTCACCCGTAGCAGTAGGAGGGGGGCCGCCCCGTTGCAAAGCTTCCAGGCTGGCCGTGGAATCTGCAAAAGAAAGAGAGTAAGGCGATAAGCAAAATATCCAGTGAAAAAGGACACGACAAAACAGACAAGTAAAAACCTGTGGATCCCCTTTTTTCTCTCACCAAAGATCTCCCGGCGATGGGCAGCATCCCTCCCGTGGATGACTAACCTAGTGTCCACAAACCTTGGCTTAGAAATCGTTTTTGAAGGAGCCCATAAGTATTTAGGATCAATGTTGGTAGAACAAAAGTAAGTATTTTTTATATCGTCTCCACAGGGACTAGTGCGCTATCTCAAGCCGTTCAACAATCGTTATCATTTTGAGTAAGGGTTTATAAGATGTTTGCATTAAAAACTATTGGAATGTAAAAGCGGAAATAAAGACGACAAGTAATAGGACGTAAAAGCGTTGAGATCGGAATTCGTCAATCTAGCCTCAAACATATTCTAATGATCAGGCATATGAATTCTAGCTTTTTAGCGAAATTATCACGTATCACTCGACAACATCATTCGTGTCCAAATGACGTCGTGAGATCGATCGTATCGTTTAATCGACGATTTCCCAATCTATTAAACGATACGAAAGCTTTACGTTCCGATACTTTATGCGATTATCAAAACCCAATTCCATGTCTAGAATTTCTTATTTTGATAGAAGATTATTCTAAACCTAGATTCAAAAGTATTTGTCAATAACAATTAAATCAAGCATAAGAATGAAAAGCAAGAATAACTTCAATTATCACATAAACTACTAGAATCATATATTTGCAAAATCAAAGATTACATCTAAGCTATATTGAGTACCTCCAATCCCAACAAGGGAAGGTTAGTTGTTCATACAACGCTAAGTTCTTGATTTCCCAAAGAGTCTTAGTTAATCCACACTTCAATCACTCTTGCTCCTTGAAGATCACCTCTTTTAATCCTATTTTCTATCTAAAACTATAACCTAAAATATTACTAAACTGTAATAATAATAATAATAATAATAATAATACAATCCAATCCCGTAAAAATGAGCTTGTCATACCCCAATTTTTGACCTAAAATTCTTTTTTTACTCGTCTTTTTAGCTCGGAATTTTTCGTCGTCTCAGACGAAATTTCGACAGGGAGGTATTTTAAAATACCTCATTTTTTTAATTTCGTCCGGGTCCGTCTTTTTGTTTTTATTATTATTTTTATTTTTGTTTTAAATGTTTTTATTATTATTTTGTTTAGTGCTATTATTACTTTTATTTTTTTAGTTACCTTTTTTAAATTTTTTACAGTTTGACCTTTTGTGAAAAAAGACTTTTGTTCATAAATTAATGTGTTTTAATTTGCAATTTATTTGTCCATTAATTTATCCATTATTGAGTATTAAGGCCACTTATTTTGTCAACTTGTGTTTTACTGACATTAGTGGTAGCAATTAGCATTTTAAAAGGGGCAATTTCAGTCAAGCAGGGGGGGACCGAATTCATCAGTTACAACAGAGAACTCATTTTTCCAGTCACACTACACTCACCAACCCTCCAATCACGTATCACCAAACCAATACCCACAACACATTCCCCTCACCCGTACAACCAGCCCTCCTCCACACTCCACTCTGAGCCCTCCTCCTACACACACCCCACATCACATACCAACCCATAACCCCCTCACACGCCCAGCCAATAACTTCCACTCACTCACCCTTCCCTTACCACAACAAACCCGTACGGCACAACCCAATCTCCACTACCTCCCCCCAAGTCAAACCCAGCCGCATACAAACACAAACCACTCACCCGCACCTACAAACACTACACAACGGCCACCCCAAACCACCATTCATTCATACACAAACGAAAACAGCCCACCCCAAAACCGCACACTCAGCCCCCTTTACCTCTCCCCCAAAACCGCACACTCAGCCCCTTTACCTCTCCCCCAAAACGCACGCGGCTTTCCCCCCAGCTACAACCCTATTCACGGCCTCCTCCACCAACCACCCTAAACCACCCTAATCCAAACCCACCTGCGGCCACCGTAAACCCAGTCACGTTTCTTCCCTAAGCCACCACTAACCTGGCCGCTGCAATTGTTAGAGAGAAGGGAGAGGGTGAGGAAGAAAAGGGAAAGAAAATCGCATAAGAGAGAAGAGGAGAGAGTTGAGAGGAAAAGAGGAGAGAAACAAAGGGAAGAAAGAGAAAGAGAAGAGTAAAATGTTTTGTTTTTTTCTGAAAACAGATTTTAAAGCCTCAGGCCCAGTAGTCCAATTCCCTGCGGCCCAATTTTCTTTTTCATCAGCTTTTGCTGATTGCTCCTCCCACCCCCTGATCCTCTTCTGCACCCCCTGTCCCTTTTTTTTATTTCTTTTTTGTTCTTTTTATCCTTTTTGCATTTTAATTTGTTAGTTCCTTATTTATTTTCGTGCATCTTATTTCATTGAATTCATCTTATAGTACATCATGCATTTTATTTTATTTTCTTATTTATTTTCCTTTTTATTTTCATGCATTTTCATTTTTCATTCTTAGCATATTTATTTAATTCTTAGTGCATTTGCAATTTTTATTTCTTTTTTATTATTTTGTCATTTCTTAGAATGTATTTAGGTTATTTTCATGCATATTATTCCATGGCATTTATCTCATAGTATTGCATGCATTTTTTTTTTTTTTTATTATTATTTTCCTTTTATTTTCATGCATTTCTTTTAGCATATTTATTTTTTAGTGCGTTTGCAATCTTTATTTTTATTTATTATTTTGTCATTTCTTAGAATGTATTTAGGCCCAATGTAAATCATAAATGAGAATTCGCACTGACACTCACTTTATTTATTCTGCTTTATGTCTTTATTTATTTTTATTTATTTCGATTCATATAAAAAAAAATACAAAAATATTAGGATAGTTTAATTTCAAAAGGGTTCCGTGGTGATCCAACGTCACCACGGAATTTCCTCGCGCTTACATTTTTAGTCTTAGTTCATATTCAAAAACAACAAAAACATTCAAATAATCAAAAATCACAAAAAAATCTTTTCTTAATAAACCTTGATTTTCAATCAAGTGTCCGTTTTTTTTCTTTTATTTTCTTTAAAAAAATCATTAATCCACTTTAATTATACTTTAATCATTTTCAAAATAAAAAACACAAACCAATCCCATTTTGCCATTTGGCTTTTTATTTTAAAACTTTTTTTTAACTAATAAAAAAAATCAAACAAATCAAACGTCATTTTCTACCCCGAACTACGAGGTTTTGATCCCTCACGGGTACGTAGGCAGAGGACCTTGTCCTTCCAAATCATAAAAAATACAAAAAAAAACATTTTTATTTTTTCTCACTATTCCAATTCATTCTTTTCTTTCTTTAAAAAAATAATAAGCAAGTTATAGCCCAAAATAAATAAATAAAATCAAGAGGTTCTCGTAGAGTACTACGAACGTTTAGGGTGCTAACACCTTCCCTAAACGTAACTAACCCCCGAACCCTAAATCTTTTAATTTGTGGTAATTTAGAACTTTTTTCCACTTTTCATTTAAAAAAATTAAAAGTTCAGTCGTGAATTAAAATTAGTGAGTCAACGCTAATCAATAGCTTGATCTCCGAAAATCACCGCGACAGAAATGGCGACTTCACTGGGGATTCCCTAAGAGGGTTGAGCCTAACTTGAATTTATTTAATTATTTTGTGCTACAACTTGCTTAAAAAAAATAATAATAAAAATAAGGTTGTAAATATGTGCATATGTGTTTTTTTTTCCTTTTCACGTGAGTGGTGAGATAAGTCCTACACCCGGACTTGAGGGAAACATAAGATAGGATGGTGGTATAATCAAAGTGGCTTTCCGAGGGTAAATTTCGGATGTGGCACATGTGATAACCCCACTCAATGGAGGGATCTTGGAAGTATTATTATGTTGGCATGAGTAAGTCATGTTCGGCATTGATATTTTCAAGTGACCTATGAAGTTGAGGACCTTTAGTTACCTTTAACCCATCTTGGCCTTTTTAGGACGTAGTGCGGTGGCTAACCAAGAGTAATCTTGAATTAGTTGATACGCGATACTACACTCAAACGAGACTTTCTTACAAGTATTGTTGGACCGGGAGTCAATCTCGCAACCCGATGATATTTGGAAGGGGTTGAGGACTTTGGGAACTTGGTAGAACCCGTGATACAGGTACATTTAAAACCATAGTCCTTACCAAATGGCGTGTTTACCCTTGACTCCAACATTTTGGACCTAACCTCACCATGTTTTCTCCGTTCTTTAGCATAACCATGCATGCATGCATTCATTCATAAATATTTTTTTTTCATCCAATTATCGAAGGACTTAAACAAGTTTTTTAAACATCATAGAGGAGCACTAGGAAGTACACCTCCAAGAGCCCTGATTTGTTGAATTTAAGGAAGTTAGGAGTCTTTAGTTTTTTTTTTAAAAAAAAATCTAGCTTCCACTAAAGGACTTTCGAATTGGTCCTTTGGCTTGGTTTCTAACAAAGAACTATTTTGTAATGCCTTGATGCTCAAATGAAATGTTCAAACCATGATGTTTACAATTACTTCAACAAAGTCCTTCGATAACAAATCTTTCTCCTTTTTGCATAAGCATAATCATGCATCATATCGCATTCATAGTTTCCCAAACCGAGTCTCACATTTTGTCTTTCCAAAGGTCCATCTGCCTAGTCAAAGAAAGTGGTCTGACGCATACCTTACAAACTGACTCGCACCTACAATACTCGTGCAAACAGAAGAAAGAAAATGGATGTGGTCGTGCAAACACAAGGAAGGATTTGCCGCAATTGGGTCGCTGTTGACATTCCCTCAATTACTCATGGGTCCAAGTGATGTGTTTTCGTTGTCTTGTCTTTTCAAAAGTCCTTTCGTTTCGCCCGATACGAAAGTGAAATCATGTTGGGCTCTACTTTTGTCTTCAAGTTACCACTATCAATGAAAAGTTGTTGTTTCTTTCGCGACTTTTTATTTTTATTTTACTGCTTTTTCTTGGAAAATGGTAACACAAAAAACCCAAAAAAATATATTTTATTTTATTTTAAATCAATTTCAAAAGGTCTGCATTTTTCACTCATTTTCTAAAATCAATCATCAATCATATGTAGACCGAACATCAATAAGCCCGTTGAACACTGTAACCCTATGCTCTCTCCCGACTTTGAGTTCCCTGTTTACGAAGCCGAAGAGGAGGAGGATGAAGGGATTCCCGTAAAGGTATGACATGAAAGCCATTCAGCCTCATGAAGAAACACTCGAAATGATTAACTTAGGTTCCGAAGAACTGCCATTACAGTATTCATGTTCAAATCCCAGATGAGCGGTGCCATCGAAGCTGCAAAAGAAAAAAAAACAAAAAAAGCAAAAAAAACAAAGAAAGAAAATACATCGAAAAGATGGTGCAGAAGATGGTAACCACTTATAAGGACTTGCATGGGATGTTATCGTATGCTTTACCTGGATATCGTACTTCAGTGTGTACCTCAACAAGGGCAACCCCCTCTTCTTTAGTGTATGGCATAGAAGCAGTACTCCCTGTGGAGATTGAGATTCCATCAATGAGAGTTTTAATGGAACCCAAGTTATCAGAGGCTGAATGATGTCAAAACAAATATGATCAGTTCAAACTTGATTGAAGAGAAACGCATGAATGCTTAGTGTCACGGGCAGTTCCCGTGTGTTCCAAGAAGGAGGCCTTGTGCTCAAAAAGATTTTATTTTTCCAACCGGATGCCAGGGGCAAATGGACGCCTAATTATGAAGGACGATATGTCGTCAAGAGAGCGTTCTCCGGTGGTGCAATGACTCTTACGACTATGGATGGTGATGAGCATCCGCGTCTTGTGAACACCGATACAGTCAAGCAATACTTTGTCTAAAAATAAAAGAACAGGTCGCTGAGTCGAAAACCCGAAAGGGCGGCTTAGGCAAAAATGAGCGTCTCGGTGGACTGAAAACCCGAAAGGGCGGTCCAGGCAAAATTAGAGACATGAAACAGAGAATAATCATCCTGATAGGTCGAAAACCCGAAAGGGCGATCTATGCAAAAGTTAAGGATCAAAAGACAAAGTAACTGCATTGGTCTGATCTCTACTCACTTGGGGCACATTAAATGTCAAAGAGACTCTGAATCTGAAGCATCTAAACGGTGGAATTCAAAGTTGTTAGGGAGAATAACGGTTATTGTGTTCAATGTACCTTCCCCTTATATTTACCATTTTCCAAACTTTTGAGAGATCCGTGGGGCAACGCCATTGGCGGGCCACCACTCTGTTAAAATGAATTTGAGCCTGTGCCTTTTATTTGGAACTCCCATTTATTCTGTTTATAAAACTCCTTCTATTTTTGATGGTAGTACTTGAAGCAAAACTTTTTTCAAAATCATAAATCTTTTTATTTTTGGAAAGCATGAACAACAAACACATTCTCTCTGAATTCATGAATAAGTGAAGTGTACGTCAACAGTTATCCTGAGAACAGACAAACTCTGCAGTTTGAACATGGTCATTGCTAAAAAAAAAAGAGAAAGAAAAAGAAAAAGAAAAGAGCTCGGTAAGTCGAAAACCCGAAAGGGCGGCTTAGGCAAAAATGAGCGTCCCGGTGGATCGAAAACCTGAAAAGGCGGTCCAGGCAAAAATTAGGGGCATACAAAAAGAATATATTCCCGGTGGACTGAAAACCCGAAAGGGCGGTCCACGCAAAAGTTAGGGACTCAAAAAAGAAAGAAACAAAAAGCATGACCACAGAAACGCCAGTTCTTCTGCCAGGTCTATGGATTAACACGTCTCCCCCAGGAAGGGTTTACTCCCCACCGTTTGTTGCATACATCGGGCTTTACCCCGTCAATGTCTTGATATGCCCCCAATGGCATCACCCCCAATAAAGATTGCTGAGTGTTTGTACTGCGTCGTCGGTCCACCTTCCATCTTACCTGTCCAGTCTTGTCTCATCAAGTCCATCAGTTATACTATCCCACAAGTCAATCCTCCGTACAGTCATACAAGTCGTATTGTCTTACATACATTCATACATTCATGCATATACACTTTCTTGCATACACAACATGCACATAACATCATTCAATACATGGTTGCATTAACCACCCTGAGTCTTGCTTTTCACATCAATCAATCATGAACAATTTCTAACTCTCTTTGTCCCCAAGTGTCATCCCCAGTGTGTCTGGTCCAAAGATGTCACCCTCTTTTCGCCAAGTGACAGTTCTTTAATGAACAGCTTGTGCGCACCTTTTACTATCATGTCGTCAGTGGCAAGTTCGGCTACATCCCGAGCAGCTGACATTTATCCTTTTATCCTGTCGTCAGTGGCAAGTTCGGCTACATCCCGAGCAGCTGACATTTATCTTTTATCATGTCGTCGGTGGCAAGTTCGGCTACATCCCGAGCAGCTGACATTTATCTTTCTATCATGTCGTCAGTGGCAAGTTCGGCTACATCCCGAGCAGCTGACATTTATCCTTTTATCCTGTCGTCAGTGGCAAGTTCGGCTACATCCCGAGCAGCTGACATTTATCTTTTATCATGTCGTCGGTGGCAAGTTCGGCTACATCCCGAGCAGCTGACATTTATCTTTCTATCCTGTCGTCAGTGGCAAGTTCGGCTACATCCCGAGCAGCTGGCATTTTATCATCTATCCTGTCGTCAGTGGCAAGTTCGGCTACATCCCGACCAGCTGACATTTACCTTTTCATCCTGTCGTCAGTGGCAAGTTCGGCTACATCCCGAGCAGCTGGCATTTTATCATCTATCATGTCGTCAGTGGCAAGTTCGGCTACATCCCGAGCAGCTGGCATTTTATCATCTATCATGTCGTCAGTGGCAAGTTCGGCTACATCCCGAGCAGCTGGCATTTTATCATCTATCATGTCGTCAGTGGCAAGTTCGGCTACATCCCGAGCAGCTGGCATTTTATCATCTATCATGTCGTCAGTGGCAAGTTCGGCTACATCCCGAGCAGCTGGCATTTTATCATCTATCATGTCGTCAGTGGCAAGTTCGGCTACATCCCGAGCAGCTGGCATTTTATCATCTATCCTGTCGTCAGTGGCAAGTTCGGCTACATCCCGAGCAGCTGGCATTTTATCATCTATCCTGTCGTCAGTGGCAAGTTCGGCTACATCCCGAGCAGCTGACATTTATCTCTTACCTCCTTTAAGCTACCCTCACAATGGTAGTAGGTAAAATATTTTGTCACCTCCTTTAAGCTATCCATACAACGATAGTAGACGGTGTCTCCTTTTATATTACCTCTATTAAGCTATCAATACACGATAGTAGGTAATACATGTCACCTCCTTTAAGCTATCCATACAACGATAGTAGACGGTGTCTCCTTTTTATATTACCTCTATTAAGCTATCAATACACGATAGTAGGTAATACATGTCACCTCCTTTAAGCTATCCATACAACGATAGTAGACGGTGTCTCCTTTTTATATTACCTCTATTAAGCTATCAATACACGATAGTAGGTAATACATGTCATCTGTCTTCTTTAAGCTATCCATACAACGATAGTAGACGGTGTCTCCTTTTATATTACCTCTTTTAAGCTATCAATACACGATAGTAGGTAATACATATCATCTGTCTTCTTTAAGCTGTCATCTTTGTTGATAGTAGACAATTCCTTCCCCAGTGAATCATGTTATTCCCCAGTGGAGTCAGATCCCTTGCTTTAACAAACTCGGGTACCCTTTGGTTTTGTTTTACCCCCAGTCGGGTCAGCTTCGCCGTCTTGCATTTGCATTTGCATCACGAGCATCTCACATTTTTTCCTTTTAGGTCCAAAATTGGCGTACTCTGTATTTAAGTCCCTTCGACCCGTCGAATCCAAGCTTTTCTCTTTAAATCTCCGGACGAAGAGACTTAAATAGGGGCATCTGTCATACCCCAATTTTTGACCTAAAATTCTTTTTTTACTCGTCTTTTTAGCTCGGAATTTTTCGTCGTCTCAGACGAAATTTCGACAGGGAGGTATTTTAAAATACCTCATTTTTTTAATTTCGTCCGGGTCCGTCTTTTTGTTTTTATTATTATTTTTATTTTTGTTTTAAATGTTTTTATTATTATTTTGTTTAGTGCTATTATTACTTTTATTTTTTTTAGTTACCTTTTTTAAATTTTTTACAGTTTGACCTTTTGTGAAAAAAGACTTTTGTTCATAAATTAATGTGTTTTAATTTGCAATTTATTTGTCCATTAATTTATCCATTATTGAGTATTAAGGCCACTTATTTTGTCAACTTGTGTTTTACTGACATTAGTGGTAGCAATTAGCATTTTAAAAGGGGCAATTTCAGTCAAGCAGGGGGGGACCGAATTCATCAGTTACAACAGAGAACTCATTTTTCCAGTCACACTACACTCACCAACCCTCCAATCACGTATCACCAAACCAATACCCACAACACATTCCCCTCACCCGTACAACCAGCCCTCCTCCACACTCCACTCTGAGCCCTCCTCCTACACACACCCCACATCACATACCAACCCATAACCCCCTCACACGCCCAGCCAACAACTTCCACTCACTCACCCTTCCCTTACCACAACAAACCCGTACGGCACAACCCAATCTCCACTACCTCCCCCCAAGTCAAACCCAGCCGCATACAAACACAAACCACTCACCCGCACCTACAAACACTACACCACGGCCACCCCAAACCACCATTCATTCATACACAAACGAAAACAGCCCACCCCAAAACCGCACACTCAGCCCCCTTTACCTCTCCCCCAAAACCGCACACTCAGCCCCTTTACCTCTCCCCCAAAACGCACGCGGCTTTCCCCCCAGCTACAACCCTATTCACGGCCTCCTCCACCAACCACCCTAAACCACCCTAATCCAAACCCACCTGCGGCCACCGTAAACCCAGTCACGTTTCTTCCCTAAGCCACCACTAACCTGGCCGCTGCAATTGTTAGAGAGAAGGGAGAGGGTGAGGAAGAAAAGGGAAAGAAAATCGCATAAGAGAGAAGAGGAGAGAGTTGAGAGGAAAAGAGGAGAGAAACAAAGGGAAGAAAGAGAAAGAGAAGAGTAAAATGTTTTGTTTTTTTCTGAAAACAGATTTTAAAGCCTCAGGCCCAGTAGTCCAATTCCCTGCGGCCCAATTTTCTTTTTCATCAGCTTTTGCTGATTGCTCCTCCCACCCCCTGATCCTCTTCTGCACCCCCTGTCCCTTTTTTTTTATTTCTTTTTTGTTCTTTTTATCCTTTTTGCATTTTAATTTGTTAGTTCCTTATTTATTTTCGTGCATCTTATTTCATTGAATTCATCTTATAGTACATCATGCATTTTATTTTATTTTCTTATTTATTTTCCTTTTTATTTTCATGCATTTTCATTTTTCATTCTTAGCATATTTATTTAATTCTTAGTGCATTTGCAATTTTTATTTCTTTTTTATTATTTTGTCATTTCTTAGAATGTATTTAGGTTATTTTCATGCATATTATTCCATGGCATTTATCTCATAGTATTGCATGCATTTTTTTTTTTTATTATTATTTTCCTTTTATTTTCATGCATTTCTTTTAGCATATTTATTTTTTAGTGCGTTTGCAATCTTTATTTTTATTTATTATTTTGTCATTTCTTAGAATGTATTTAGGCCCAATGTAAATCATAAATGAGAATTCGCACTGACACTCACTTTATTTATTCTGCTTTATGTCTTTATTTATTTTTATTTATTTCGATTCATATAAAAAAAAATACAAAAATATTAGGATAGTTTAATTTCAAAAGGGTTCCGTGGTGATCCAACGTCACCACGGAATTTCCTCGCGCTTACATTTTTAGTCTTAGTTCATATTCAAAAACAACAAAAACATTCAAATAATCAAAAATCACAAAAAAATCTTTTCTTAATAAACCTTGATTTTCAATCAAGTGTCCGTTTTTTTTCTTTTATTTTCTTTAAAAAAATCATTAATCCACTTTAATTATACTTTAATCATTTTCAAAATAAAAAACACAAACCAATCCCATTTTGCCATTTGGCTTTTTATTTTAAAACTTTTTTTTAACTAATAAAAAAAATCAAACAAATCAAACGTCATTTTCTACCCCGAACTACGAGGTTTTGATCCCTCACGGGTACGTAGGCAGAGGACCTTGTCCTTCCAAATCATAAAAAATACAAAAAAAAACATTTTTATTTTTTCTCACTATTCCAATTCATTCTTTTCTTTCTTTAAAAAAATAATAAGCAAGTTATAGCCCAAAATAAATAAATAAAATCAAGAGGTTCTCGTAGAGTACTACGAACGTTTAGGGTGCTAACACCTTCCCTAAACGTAACTAACCCCCGAACCCTAAATCTTTTAATTTGTGGTAATTTAGAACTTTTTTCCACTTTTCATTTAAAAAAATTAAAAGTTCAGTCGTGAATTAAAATTAGTGAGTCAACGCTAATCAATAGCTTGATCTCCGAAAATCACCGCGACAGAGCTGAAAGGCTATATATATAATCTGGATTTTTCAAGGCTCGCTACAGCGATGAGCTGGTCGCTGTAACGATCTAAGCTTTCTTGGCCTTTGGGTTTGCTCCACGTCAGCCAAACGGGGTTCAAACCGCCTTTGGTCGCTATAGCGACCAGTTCCATCGCTGCAGCGATGGAAACTTGATTTCTCCCTGCCTAGGCACGCTGTAGCGACCAATCCTCCGCTGTAGCGAGCCAGCCTTTACAATTCTTCATGTTTCTTTGCTCAAATCATGTCCTGACTTGCATTTTCCTGCACAAATGGATGGGGAAAGAAGTAAAAGCATAATTTGGCATTTGATTAGTGATTCTGAGCTTTTCCTATGATAACTTGCAAAACAAGTAACATAAAGTGCTTAAATTAAATATGCATTTTAACTAATTTCTAGCACATATCAATCAGGGACTTGTTCTTTCTCAAAAGAGGCGACAAAGCACTCTAAGTCAGACTTCAGGAGCCTCCCCGCGTGGTTAAGGGCCGATTCTTCAAATGAATAGGCGGCGGCAAGTTTGTTAAAGTGGTCCCGAGACCAAAAACGTTGAAAAAAATCTCGGTGAACAACTTCATCAGAGGACACCGTCACAGAGGACATACCAACTGGGGCAAAAGCCATGTCATCAAAATCAACCTCCTCTTCTGGATGAGTAGAAGGGACTCGGCAAATGCACTCATGAGCACGACAACTCACAGGGCGCAGTACCAGGAATTTGAGCATCCAAGGCTCAAGGTAGTATGAATAATCCTCAAACACCTTCGTTCTCTGATAAAGCTTCACCCAACCATGAACTCTTGCCCTCCGTGTACGCAGGACCCCAACCAGCGTGAAGAAAAGGCACAGAGAGGGCTGCCGGCCCTTGTACTCACACTAGAACTGGAATACCTTCACAAGGTCCCATGAAAGAGGGTGAAGCTGAGAGGGCGCCACATGTAGATGAAGAAGCACACACAGTTCGAAGAAACTAAAAGGGACTGAGCCACCAAGCTCCCGGTGCAGAATGTCATAGGTAGTAAAACAACACCCCTTGAACCGGCTGCTCGCCCTCCTCTTGAGATTTGGGGCCTTGAGCTGTCACTTGCCAGTCATCTGCTCGAAACACCAGTCGATCTCGTCAAGACTCTCATTCGGTTGGTAGTAAGAAACAACATCTGTGACGTCCTCGTGAACCCATCTGTAGTCTGCTTCCAAGCAGGGAGCTCCTCAATTATTTGCCATCCGCCAGACTCCGTCTTTCCTGAAAAGATAGTGGAAACTGTGAACACAGGCTCTAGAACATTCCTTCAACCACCAGATAATTTCTCTGTGAGAAGGGAGGCGCTCCAAATATGCGGTAAGGGATTCCCTTATCTCACAGTACAGTTCATTCCCTTCAAAATTGGTCACCATGACCGGATTCTCTAAGCATATCGGGGGAACGAAACACCAACTCCTACCCTAAGTTGCTCTTGAGCCTCGCCCCCATAACCACTAGACGAAGGATTAATCGAGTTCCCAGAACAAGCACTCATCTCTCACCCCCAAACTCAAAAGAAATAGCAAAGCGCTAAAACGACAGAAAAACAAACAAATTACAGAGAGAATGACGAGAATACCTCGAAGGTCTGGCGGTTTTCTGAAGAGAAGAAGAGGAGGTTCTGAGAAATCACAAGAATCGCTGAACTGCAGACTGAAGGAGAAGGATTCTTCACTCGAGAAAGGTGAAACAAAGTAAAGAGACAATCGGGGAAGATTTGCAGGTAGCAACATAAAGATGTCTCTGGAACAGTAAATGAGAATGCGTAAAGAATGAGAGAGAGAGAATTTCCTTCCTTTTATAGGCTCCGAAATAATTAGAGCAACGACTCAGACTAAGAAGAGTCCAAAAGACCCTAATCCAACGACTGAGAGATGATAAGTGCCAGAAATTAGTTAAAATGCATATATAATTTAAGCACTTTAGTTACTTGTTTTGCAAGTTATCATAGGAAAAGCTCAGAATTATTGATATAATGCCAAAATATTGATCCTATGTCTTACCCCATCCATTTGTGCAGGAAATAACAAGCTAGGACATGAAATTGAGTATAGAAACATGAAGAAAGGTTAAGGCTTGCTCGCTACAGTGGAGGATTGGTCGCTATAGCGCGCCTAGACAGGGAGAAATCAAGCTTTCGTCGCTTCAGCGAGGAATTTGGTCGCTATAGCGACTAAAGGCGGTTTGAACCCCGTTTGCTGACGTGGAGCAAACCCAATGGCCAAGAAAGCTTCGATCGCTACAGCGACCAGCCCGTCGCTACAGCGAGCTATGAAAAAACCAGATTATATTTATAGCCATTCAGATCACTTTTTAGAAGAGAGTTGTATTATTAGGTTATATTTTCAGAAAGAGAATAGGGCTAAAAAGAGGTGTTCTTCATAGAGCAAAAGTGATCAAGTGTAGATTAACTAAGAATCTTTGAGAAATCAAGTCTTAGCTTTGGATCTTCATCTTTCTTTCCACTTTTGTATTGTTGTCATGACAATGAACAACTAAATCCCCTTTGTTGGGATTAGAGGTAATTAATCAAGCTTAGATGTAATCTTTTGATCTTTCAAATATATGATTCTAGCCTTTTATATATCATTGAGTTTATTCTTGTTATTCATTATTATGTTTGATTTAAATGTTATTGAAAAATACTTTTGAATCTAGGGTTAGAATAATCTTCTATCAAAACAAGCATTCTAGACATAGATTTGTGTTTTGATAATCACAAAAAGTATCAGAACTTAATGCTATTGGATCGTTTAATAGATTGAGAAATCGTCGATTAAACGATACGATCGTTCTCACAACATCGTTTAGATATGAATGATGTTGTTGAGTGATACGTGATAATATCGTATATAAGAAAAAAAGCTAGAATCCATATATATATGATCATTAGAATATAATCGATGTTTGATTGATGAACTTTGATCCTAACGCTTTTACGCCCTATTACTCTCCGTTTTTATTAACGTTTTAAAGTCAAATAGTTTATAGCAAACAAATGATTAAACCCTAACTTAAAATGATAATTGGTGTTGAACGGTTTATGATATCGCATTAGTCCCTGAGGAAACGATATAAAAATATACTTACTTTTGACTAACATCAAGAGACCATGTCGAGCCACAAGAGGAACTCGAGTAGTGTGTGTGTGGAACCTAACCTTCAGAGCGCGTGAAAGACATGATGCTGACATGTGGGAAGCAAAACTGAACAGTCATCGTGTCTAGGCATGGCAATAAAATCCATACCCGCGGGTACCCGCCCGAACCAAACCCAATTTGACGAGTTTTCCCCGCTTTGACTGGGTTTGGGTATGAGTTTGGGTTTTCCCCGATTTTAAAACACGAGTACGGGACGGGTAACGGGGATATAGGTACCCACCCCGAACTCATACCCAAACCCGTCCCGAATGTAGAAAATCAATTTATTACCCCTTTTATATAAGTAGAAACTCAAACCCTAAATCATTTGTAATATCCCGCTTAAGCGTGACTTTTAACAGTGTTACAGAAATTAAACGAACGCAATGGCAATGTCGTAATTATGAGAGGAAGAGTTATAAAAGGGGATAAATATGATTATTTTCATATTTATCATTTCATTTCTCTCTCTAAGTTCAAGAATTCCTCTCCCTCTCTCTCTAGGCACACGCCTCCCTTTCCTTTGCAAACATCAAGCTCCAATTCATCAAACTTCTTCCTTTAATCATGTATTTCAAGCAAGCTTGGTTGTGGGAAAAGTTGGAACATGAGGAAATTAGAGAAAAGCAAGGAAGCTCAAGCTAGGGTTTTGAGGAAAAGGGCAAGACAAGCTAAGCCAGCACCAAGCAAGTTTAAGGTGAGCTCCCTAGGGGTTTTTAGAACTCTCTTTGTGAGATTTATAGTGAATTTCTTCATAGACAAGTTTATGGTTTTTACCCTAATTCTCTATACTTGCTAATTCCTTGCTCATATGTGTTTTAAACTGTCATTTTGTAATAGAAAATCATTCCTAACATGTTTGGGATGTTTGGGTAACTTGGATTGAGCAAAAATGGTGGAAAAACATGATTTTTAACAAGTTTTGACCTGTCATGGTCGCTACAGCGACCAGCCGTCGCTACAGCGACCAAACAGCTTGGATTTCTGCCTACGGTCGCTTCAAGCGACCAGCCGTCGCTACAAGCGAGCAGTGCATTTTTCAGACTTTTACCTACAGTCGCTGTAGCGACAGGCCGTGGCTATAGCGACAGCATCAGGACAGCACTTGACAGCTTTGTTGTTTTGGGCATTCTGGTGCGCGTGGGCATGGTTTTTCACTCCCGTTTTCTCCAGAAACATTTTAGAAACATTATCCACCATTTTAACCCATCCAAAAAGGCTTCCAATGGTTGAAAGATTATAGGAGCAAGGAATACGCAAGGCATGGGAAATACGAGAACAATGGTTATATGTATAGTTAAGTTCTAATAGCGGCATATGACAACGATATGTCGAATCCTTGATAGGAAAACAAGAAGTAAGAGTATGAGAGTAAGGTGTACGACTTGATAAGTCAAGAACCTATATTAGGTGAACAAGGTTATAGACGTATTCGGATTAGAATACAAGAGTAATAGGAATGCTTCGGCATTTGAAGTTACAGATAAGATTACAGTGTTGGTTCTCCAACAATTATAGGTGGCTTATGAGAACGATAAGCCAAGAATTCATAAGTTACAGGATTGCTATTATATGTTTAAAGTAACAGTTATGTATTTTCATATGATCAAAGTTAAAGAATAATATTTCAAAGTCAAAGGCATGTTCAGCAGACTCCGGGATTCGCCGGATGGGATTTCTCCGAGAGGGTTATCCACATGCAATTTCATAGGGAGTCCGGTGTTAGCCTGATATGATAGGAATTTCACCGGTTTATAGGGAGCTGTCCTCGGGGTTACTCCACCCGGGCCGCACTCCGTAAAATGAACTCAGATTAAATGTTTGTTCAACGCTAACAGCTAACATAAAACTGCTATAGAACTGTTATATGTTTTATGTTTCACAGTTAAAGTCAAAGTTACAGTTAAAGTCACAGTTATAGTTATAGTTATAGACAGTTAAGAGAAAGTGGTCCTAGGTTTCCCCTTGATCACTGAGTTATAGTTACAGATAGGTTACAGTTACAGTTATAGTCATAGTTAGAGATATAATTACAGACAGATTCATAGTCATAGGCAGATGAATACCCTTTGAGGATAAAGTAAAGACTTGGCGATCATAGGAAATCCCCAAGATTGCCAAGGTAGGCATGGCGACCCTAGGTTCCCTGTGGTTGCCAACAGTTGGTTGGGCTGGAGCTCACTGAGACATTATGTCTCATCCCATTCCTTCTGGTGCAGGTTTACAGGTAAGTCAGAGGTTCGTGATGGAGATCTTCATAGAGATACTAGATGGAGTACAGTTGCTCGTCGTGTACCCGCTCAGGAGCGTTTTGGACATTTGTTTAAGTATTGTAATAGTAATGGATTATTTGTACATACGAGTAAACTTGTATTCATTCATTTGTGATGTATTATTATTATTGAAATTTTTAAATGTATCCAGTATCAGTTTAACGCACATGCTAATATACTAGTTAAAGTTAGTATGGGTGTTACATCATTTCACTCACACAGTCAGAGTTTCAGTCTTTCAGACGACACTCACTTATCATAGTTCTCTCTTTTCTCCTTCCATATCTCACACTCTCGGCCTCTCTCTTCTCCTTCAATATAGTCATTGATCGTCATCATCTCTTTGTTGGATAAAACATTACAACATTGCACTCGGAGCTGAAAAATATTTTTATTTTTATTAAAAAAAATTATCCACTGCAAGGATGGGGATGGGGCGGGTATACCTGAACCCGTCGGGGACGGGGATGGGATTTGATTTTTCATCCCCACTGGGTATGGGTAGGATAACGGGTAAGTATAGGGGAGTAGGGTATGGGGACGGGGAAGGTAAAACCCGTCCCCACCCCGCCCCATTGCCATGCCTAATCGTGTCCAAAACATTTTTGCTCAAAGCAGTTAACGCAACTACCCCCGCTCACCTCTCCAGGGCGCCGAATCCACTAACACCGAATGACAGAAAAAGATCCTCAAAAAGGCTTCAAGGGCGCCCGATATTCGAAGACGTCCCTTTAGAGCGCCACATATGGTTAAGCCATTGCGTCCTAAAGGGATGAACGACTTGTGGGGCAACTATTCTGGACCGGCCAGAAGGCCAACCAGACAGTGGCATGTGGACCAAACGTCCACTACTCCAAGGCGTATCACCTGAAGGCGCAGGCTAAACTACCGTACGCGAGGCCACACTACAGCACGCCTCCCCGCATCTGACACCGTACACGTTTCCCTAATCACACGCCGCATATCCCAGAGGCGGTTACTCCGCGGAGCGCCTATATAAGGGTGAAGTATCTTCACCCTTAAGGTACGATTCACTTTACACACACTTTTCACTCACTCTTTCTCAGTTCCATTATTGACTTGATCGTCGGAGTGCTAACGTGGCTGCAGACACCTTTCGTTCCACCGCGAAGACGCATCGCCACCGTACCAGAGCACTTTCCGCCATCGTTGCCTTCATCGGTCTCTTACCGGACAGATCAGTCGTCATCATATTTTTCTTTCTAGACTTATTTAAAGAGGGATGATTTAGGATCAATTTTGACCAAAAATCATCCATCTAAAATGTTTTTTTCTTTTTCTTTTGGTTAAATAAGTTATTTTCTCCTATTTAAGTCTTCTTTCATATTTATTTTTTTTAATTTCATTGTCTTAGGACAACATTGTTTGTTTTGATTTTTCGTCTTTGTGCGGTGTTTTATTTGTTTGTTTATTTATCGTCTTAGTGCGATGTTTATTTGATTCATGTTGAAATATTAGCTTTAATCTTGTGCAGATATCCGGTCAATGATTTTGGCGTCGCTAATGTTACATATTTGGACACATAAGTATTTCAGACACTTGAATATAGTAATATTTGTATACTTATGTACTTTGTCATTATATGTAATTAACATGGATGTTGTGAGTTTGTCCATATATTCATCTTTTTTGTTTTTAACGACTTTGAATTTATGTTGTATAAATGATTCAATAATTTCTTAAAAAAGGTTTATATTTAGGGACACCATCATATTCTTAAAACAATAACTCACTTCTTTATTAAACTTAAAAATTGAAAAATATTAATATTAAGAAGCCTTTTGGTTTTAGATTCACTATACACAAAGCAAAAAATATATATTCACTTTGATCATCAAATATATATATATATATATATATATATATATATATATATATATATATATATATATATATCACTAGAAAAAATGTAGTAGTTCAAAAACGTATATGTTACTATTGCATTAGAATCAATGAATGCATTATCCATTAGATGTATTAACTATAACTTTTGTTAGCAATTTTTGCTAACTACAAAATTTCCAAAAAAGGAAGTTGCTTTTCTTTAGGTCCATACATAGCGTTAGATGTCACAAGAAGTTATTTTTAATATGTGGATTCTGATTCTTCTATCCATTGATCGATAGGCATAATAATCTAAGTCCAGCAAAGCAACACTATTTAGTAGAGACCATTAACTCAATTTCTTTACATGGAAATGTTATTGTTTCCTTTCTAATGCTTAAAGTTAAAGCACAAGATAACGTGGGATTAGTGGCTAAAAATACTACTTTGATTGGGGACCTTAATTAGAACTTCACAAGCATGTGAACAGAACTAATTAGAGATTACACTCATTAAGGGATACAACCCTTAAATAGGGTGTTTTGGTCCCTACCACATAACATCTTTTGTGGTTCACAGGGTGTCGTATTATTCACCAATAATATTAATACGTGTCGAATAGGCATAGTGTAACAACAATTGTCATTGATTCGATGTGTTTTTGGATTTATTTATTTTGTCTAGGTCTGAAAAGGATTGGTTTTTTTTTTTTTTTGAATTTGGAGTTATTTCAATAGTACGAATCTGTACTTAGGATGTTTAAATTGATAATGAAATAGGACGAATTCTAGAAGGTAAATAACTTAGGATGAATAATTCAAAATGATATATTGTGATACTAAATTTGGATATAATATAACTCTTAAAATTTATGTTATTTTAAAAAGAAAAAAATTGTGTGTTTTTAAAGTAAACTTACAAGGAATATTTTTGTCAAAAAAAGAGTTAAATCATATGTATGTGTGTATAGTATATATTTTGTCGAAAAGATAAAGGTATGTAGTATACATATAGGTAGGTAAGCATCAAGTTTCAATACCAAGTTAGTGTTAAGACTAGTGTTGAAGTGAACGTGTGTATAGTCATTATCGATTAATTTTAGTAAAAACATTTGTAGGAGGAATTTTACTGTAATTTATTGAATTTAGATACTTAATTTAATCATCAACGATAGAACAATTTGGAAGAAGAGTGAAAACTAGTATGTGGTTTTTAGGGTTTGAGAAGAGATTGAGAGAATAGAAATTTGAAAAACAAAACTCTTTATTGATAATAATGAATCTCTATTTTTACAAGTGGTTTTATATGAATCTCTATTTTTACAAGTAACAAACTCCATAACAAACTATGGTTTCTTTATCCACAAGCTAACTAGTTACTTTGTTACTTAATCCACAAGTAAACTAATTAACTACTCCAAACTAACATTCTAACTAACTGAATTAACTTCCTAATAATCAAGAGGATCATTTGTATGCACTTCTTCCTTAGACTTTGTTACTCCTTGACGCCATTCATTTGAATGGAAGCATGCACCAAAACACTTTAGAGAATTTGACTTATCCATACACCAGAGTTACTTAAGATGTAGAGAAAAGTAAACTTCTTGTCCACCAGACGCAAATGGGTGCCTTGTTGAAGCTTGACGCATATATATACTTCGTGATGGTTCAAGACACACTAGTCAATTAGAGCTACTCATTAGACTTGACATGTACACCAGAACAAACCGCGAGTATGCAAATTATTTTCTTGATTTGTTATCATCAAAACATCAATGTAAATGAATTGTTTTAGAAACAATATGGTTCATACATAACATATTGTCAAATCATAACTATGACGCAAAGTAGTCTCTAAGGCATAACTCAACTTTCAATATTCAAAATGTTAGGCTACTCATTTCTCGTGGTTACTTGAAATCTCCCGTTTGTCTGTGAGTTTTCAGATGGTGCTTACCACTTATCTACATATAAAAAAACTATGACGCAAAGCAAGTTCAAGTTTTCTAACCTTGTATTAATGGAAGAATTTCTAAAATTCACTTAAAGAAATATTCCTGATTGTTATTGAAGGTTCTCTAGTTCTTATGTTAATTGTTTGAATGAGAGACCACTAGAAATTAAGAAGATACACTAATATCTTCATTGGGACGAAATTTGCAAGAGTTGTGCAAAATGGATATGTCATATAGTGGTGAATTGTTAAGAGAAATGATATTCGTATAACTACTTTGTGATAACTTATGTGGTAACTCTCTCTATCATACTCACAATATTGTGTTCTTAGTTTTTCTCTCTATTAATTTGGTTTTCGTGTCAATGCCTGCATTTCTTTGTATATCTTTGATTGTTTTATAAGTTGTCTAAAAAAATATTGTTAATAGAGGAAGTTGGTGTAGACATGAATGAACAATCGACTAGAGAACGTGATCGTGTAGTCTTATCAACGAGCATGTGTGTATACACTTTGTGCATTGACAAGGAAGAACTTTTGTATCTAAGGTGCATTAATTTCACAAAATTGTCAATGGTGTTAATATTGTTCAATTTGAGTGCATAAAAGTTTCATTGATTGTTTGAGTTGTTCAAATACAAGCATGGCGATTACTAGGATGGCCAAGCCTATGATTGATGAGACAAAGGTCTTAGAGAAAATAGCTAATTAGATTCAAAGTACTCTTCATTTTGAACCGAAAGACACATATTATATTTGTTGAAAAACATGACATCCATGGAAGGAATGAGAGAAAAGCTATGAAACTTTGTATTGATAGTAAAAGGTGATATTACAAATGAGAAAGTTACAAGTAAAGGGTACATCAAAGCCTATTTATAGGCACCCACTAACTACTAACAAACACTCCTAATCACTAACTCTAACTAACTTCATACTTGACTATTAACCAACAATTAAACTAACTACTAACTATCATTATTCTTAACAGCCTCCCTCAAACTCAAGGTAAGAGAACTCTTAGCTTGAGTTTGGATTACAAATCTAAAAGGGATACTTGTGCAATAAACCAATTCCATGCCACTGTCTTAAAAAAAGAACACTTGTGCAAAAGATCACAAGCCCAAAAAAAACAATGCAGCGGTGATACATCCCAAACAGCTCCATAAAAGCCAACAAAGGGCATAATGTTTAACCACCATAGGGCAGAAGCTATTATCAACAAGCCATAAGGCAAAGGCTTAACCATCAAGCAAAAGCCACAACTCAAGGCTTAATCACTTGGAGGAAGCAACCATGCTTAACCATCTATGACAGAAGCATCATGCTTAACCATCATAAACAGAAGCTATCATCAACAAAGCCAATTAAGGCACAACGCTTAACCACCAAGCAGAAACTATGTGTCAAGTTTAACCACTTGGCAGAAGCACAACAACGCTTAACCATCCATGACAGAAGCAGAACAACATGGCGTAACCATCATGGACAGAAGCACAACACAAGAATGAAAGCCATCATAGGCTAATAAAGAAGATGAAGAAGTAAGCCATGGACAGAAACTATTGCCACGAAACTCAATGATCTTCAAACAGAACTGAAACTCCAACACATGTAGGCAACAATATGTAAGCTAGTAAGAAAAATAATCTTGCTACAAGTCTTCAACCCACATGTTCCAAGAAGCAGCAACAAAACCATATGCGACCATAAGAACTTGAATCAATACAACTATCAAGGAAACCCAACCCACAATTGTCTTCAATCTTGTGGAGAAACCAAGTGTGTATTTGATCTATCATTTTCATAAACCAGCTTCTCAAACATGTAGTGGAATGACGTTCAATACTAACTAAATTGGAGAAAAATTCATCAACGATCCAGGACCAAAATGGCAAATGATCAAAAGCTTTCACAAAGAAGTCAACTAAGAAACCAGCTTATTCCATCACCGGTTTCTTCATGCCAAATCATCCAATGCATTAAATAGCCAATACAACACCAGAGACAACGTATATCAGATAAAAATAAGTCGCAGGAACAGGAAAATGTGGCATACCAGAACCAGCAGGGTTGCTCAATCAAAGGCAGTGAAAAGACATGAACACTCTCTTGTAAAATTAAGCAACTGCTGAGTATCCAAAGCAATGTTAAACTACAATTTCTAGCTGCTCAAAGAGAACTAGTGGCGGTGATGAAGAAACCAAATCAGGAAGCCTCATACAAATCTTCTTCAAACATTTACCACATATCAATCAACATCTAATTAACCACAAAACATATCCAAATCTCTGGTGGTGATAACAACATCCAAACAATATCTCAAAATTACTCCAATCATCATGTAAGAGTGCCATAATAAGAACTGCTCCTTACACAAAGATTGATGAAAACCGATAGTTGGACAATGAACTAATCAATATCAAACTAGATGAGAAAAGGCTTCAACAACAACAATTCTCACAATTGTACTCTCACCAACAGCCACAATGGATGTGGTTGAACTCAAACTTAAATCTCAAAGCAAATTAAACGATATCCAGTTGAAGCTTCAAGAACTTCACGATTCTAATGTGAGAAATACATGTATTCATCATATCACAAGTTCCGCGAATCCAACGATGATTGACAAAACTAAGAAGTGAACACAAGCACAATCTCAACTTAACAATTTACCAAAAACAGAATCTCAATGAGATAATCAAAACAAGGTAATTTGATCGCTAGAGAAGGAGAAAAGGGAAATTGAAACATTCATACACAATTGATTATGGAATTCTAGAACCCTAAAAATTGGGGGAAAATGACGTAAATGAAATCACGACGAAATCACAAACTGTGACGAATGAAATCACATAATCCTGAGATTCTGAAACTATAAATTTTGATTGATCAAGAATTCGAACAAGAATTTCGAATTGAACATGAAGCTGAATCAAAAGGTGCATTCGAATCAAGAAATCGAATAAGAAAAGAGAGATATCAAAATCAAAAATGGAAAGAGAAAGAGGAATGATCGATTCAATCAGAAAAGAAGAACAACAAGCATAACACTAATATTTGGGGAAAAAAAACGAGAGAAAATAGATCGCGTTCAAGAACACAATCGCAAACTAAAAGGAAGATAGGAAAAGAATTGAATCTCAACTTGAGATCATAACAAAATCGAAAACGAATGAAACTCGAAACACGAATTTTCTCGGGAAAATATAAAATGAACAGAGAGAAAAAAATGAGAGATGAAGGAGAAAATTGGATTTTCTCAAGAAATTGCAGCGGAAGATATCCTTCAAGGTGGATACCAGATTAGCTCTAATACCATGTTGAAAAACATGGCATCCATGGAAGGAATGAGAGAAAAGCTATGAAACTTTGTATTGATAGTAAAAGGTGATATTACAAATGAGAAAGTTACAAGTAAAGGGTACATCAAAGCCTATTTATAGGCACCCACTAACTACTAACAAACACTTCTAATCACTAACTCTAACTAACTTCATACTTGACTATTAACCAACAATTAAACTAACTACTAACTATCATTATTCTTAACAATATTATCTCTATATATCCTCCAAAACAAATATAGCTAATTAGGTTCATAATACTCATCATTTCTTAAAAGAAATTGAGAGTTCGATTAATAAGAGAGAGAAATGCAATTGATAAATTGATGAGATCAACTTTTATAAATAATTTTAAAAATCGGTTTCGTCGATATCAATCTCATTTGTGTTCATTTTTCTCATAAATATAACAATTGTTTTTTTAGAAATTGTGAAAATCTCAACTCAACTAATTAACGTTGTTTTTTTTAATGTCAAAATACACCTCAAATGGTTAGGTTGATTGAATAAAGGACAGTATAGTAATCAAATGGATGGAAATGGTTTATACTCACATTTTTGGACTCGGTTATTGGTGATATTTTCTCTCCTTAATTTGCAAAATATGAACTTTGTTCATCTTTTGCCAACTAGCCTCTATACTCACAAACATTTTCTATCCAATTTTCTATCCAATTAAGAAAATATTCCTATACTATAGATTTGGCATATGATATTTATGCAACTACCTGGTTTGTTGTTTCAAGAGAGCCACGTGACTTTGTTTGTAGGTAGCTTAAAGCCTTATAATTTATGTATTTGCAGGATTTCATTCAAGTGGTTAATGAGCTTCATCAAATGATGAATTGTTTGAAAGAACCTAATTCGATTTTTTGATAGAACAATTCTTAATCATGTTATGTTTACCTCACAGTTGAACTTTAGATTATCAGCACCCATTCCTGAAAAACCGGCGGGTTAAAAGAAAAAAGTTTAGATTCACCTAAAATCAACCTAAAGCTATATCCAAATTATTTATGTGCAGGACTAGTTTAAATAAATTGAAGTAGTTTTTGTTTTTTAAATTTGTTTGGTTTTAGTGAATTTTTTTAAATCGTTTCAAGCTAGTTTGTGTGTATAAAACCAATTTAAAAATTAATATCTAAACCAAAACTTTTTTGTTTTGTTTGATCGTGGGGACTCACAACCAAAGGATGTTGTGTCGATAGGTCAGTGTCATTCCAAAAATGTTCTTTACACATCAAAGAAGTTAATCTTGACACTACTTGTTTATCCACTAAAAATCGATTAAGGTCGTCTTTAGTAATATTGCTTCACCTTGAATAATGCTCAATTTTGGTGTTCTTTTTATGTTGTTCCTTTTGCTTTTGGGAGCCAATGTTGGCTTTGTTTGAGTCTCTGTAATTCTCTTTGCATTATCTTTTGTAGTTTGCACCCTTGTATTTGGATTATGTGTTTAATACTTTTTGCTTTAAAAAAAAAAAAATTCTTTGCTCTACAATGAATGACACGATTGCATATTTTATACATACTAAGAAAAGATTGGATATCTTGTCAAAAAAATAGACTATATATGTCACCTAATTACAACTTCAAGTTCTACTATGCTATACCTCTTATTGAAACATGGGTGTGATGTTGGAAGGAAATTAGAAGATTAAACATCAATTAATAAGACTTTGAGCTAGTGTGATGTGAATTGAAAAAATAGAGAGCGGGGGTTGTTCTACCTAAAATAGAACACACACATTAGTAGTGTTTAAATTGCGCTATTTGATTTCAAATACTTGATAATGATAAAAATAATAGTAATTATTATTTTTTATTCGTGGACTAGTACTTGGACCCGTGCGATGCACGAGAAGTTGATTATCTCATTGACTAATAAATGTGGTAGTTGATCATGAAATGAAATAATAGTTATTGTTAAGCATGAGTTAATGCTTCCAAAAAACGACGACGACGACAACAACAACAACAACCAAACATTATCCTACTAAGTGGGGTCGACTACATTGACCGAAATACGTCATATTATTCTATCATAAACCATATATAGATCCAATTCATTAATTTATAAATCTTTCCTAATAGTTTCTCTTATCGTTTTTCTAGGTCTTTCTATACCTCTTGTAATATGACTATCCTCTATTTGATTCACTCTTCTTACTATAGAATCTACAGATTTTTTCTCTACATGTCCAAACCACCTAAACTTCTTTTCCACAATATTTATACTACAGGCGCTACCTCAACTATCTTTACAATGTTGTCATTTCTAATCTTATCTCATCTAGTTTTACCACACATCCAACACAACATCCTCATCTCGGCACACTTACTTTATTCTCGTGTTGGTTCTTAACCGCCCAATACTTTGTTCCATAAAACATCGCTGGTCTGACAACTGTCTGATATTTTTTCACTTCAACTTAAATGGTAAGTTTGTATCACATAAAACACCCGAGACTCTTCTTCATTTAAACCATCCAACTTGAATACGATGATTTACATCTGCTTTTATTTCTTTGTCATTTGTATTATGAACCCAAGATATTTAAACTGTGTAACTTGTATGATATGATCTCCAACTTTCACCTCTAAGGTCGAAATACTTTGCCTTTTGCAGAAATTACATTACATATACTATGGCTTGCTTCTAATCAGACGAATTTTGCAGAAATTACATTACATATACTATGTCTTGCTTCTAATCAGATGAAAATCATACGCTTCTAAGACTTGTCTCCAAGTCTCCAACATCCCATTCAATAAGATATGCATTCATTTTTAAAAAAAAATAAAGAAAGAGCAAAAAATTATGAAGGAAATTTGGAACAACTTTTTTGGCTCTAAAAAGTTGTCTAAGAGACTTAAGAACTTTTATATATAAGATATCATTTCCCATAAATTTAGCTTATGTTGGTTGTGACAAGAATAAGAATTCAATTGGGTTTTTCTTCTTTCCTTCATTCATATCTAATGAGTTTTTTCCTCCACTTTTGTGGATTTGTTTCTTTTTTAACTTATCCACAAGTGATTAGTGGTTAAGTTTTTTTTTTATCTTATCCATTAGAGTAACGGCTGCCGCAATTTTAGTTAAAACAGTTACAAAATCTCTATATAAATTGAGGACTCCACTTAGTTCAAAAATTACACCAAAGAGTTCTATTGAGTTGTCGAGAACTATTTCTCTCTTCTCCCTCCAGCTTATGTTAACGAGTTATTCTTCTCCTCATCTCCTTTTTTTGTCCCTTCGAAATTAAGAGTGTTCTTAAGACTTTAGTCCCTATTCAGTATTGTTGAAATTGACTCAAAATTTGATGGATGAAGAAGATTGTTGCTAAAAATATAGATGATTTGTTTCAAATATATTTTGTGCTTCCAGAAGATTGTTGCTGAAAATATATTTATGGACAGTAAATATATTTTTGTACCGTATGAAGGAAGATTTGATGCAAATATATTTTTAAAAACAATATTTGATGCAAATATATTTTGCGCTGAAGGAGGAAAAAAAAGGGAAACCTATCTTCAGCGTGATATCCATTCCAAATTTACTTATATTTCTCTGTAAATACAGATCTTGTATCAGATGAAATATGAGAAGCAGAAAAAACAAGGATTAGAAGCCAACAACAAAACTAGGGTTTGTAGAGTTTTCTCTTGTCAACAAACACTAGGGTTGGGATTGAATTATCATTGTTTCACCTTGAACAAACACTATTACGATTGAGTCTCTTGGTCACAGGAAGAGATTTGGGACTTTGGGTAGAATTAGGCTTGAAGACTGATTCCTGTAACCTTTTGTAATCCTTTGTAAAGTTACTCATCATTATAGTGGAACAGGGAGTTGCTCTCTCCCCTATAGTAGGTCTGTATTAGACCGAACTAGGTAAACAAATTCTCTTGTGTTCTTTTTTCTCCTCTCTTGCTGTTTTAAATTTTTGCTTGTGTTTATAATTGTCACCCACATTGATATTGGTTGCTTGATTAATTTGCTCCACACATCAAGTATTTTATTGGTGTGATTTAAAACGAATTCACAATCCACCACCGTGGGGCAAGGATCAAATCGATAATCAGGTACCATGGATTCGAAGTGGGATATTGAGAAGTTTACCAGACATAATGATTTTGGGTTATGGAAGGTAAATATGCAAGCGGTGTTACTACAACAAAAGTGTGAGAAAGCATTGAAGGGTGATAGTGTGTTACCGGTCACCATGTCACAAGCGGAGAAGACCGAGATGGTGGACAAGGCTAGGAGTGTCATTGTCTTGTGCCTCGAGGATAAAGTTTTAAGGGATGTCGTGAAGGAACCAATTGCGGCATCGATGTGGTCAAAGTTGGAGTCATTGTATATGACCAAGTCTTTGGCTCATAGGCAATTCCTAAAGCAACACTCTACTCGTTCAAGATAGTGGAGTCAAAGACCGTCATGGAGCAACTAACGGAGTTCAAAAAAATCATTGATGATTTGGAGAACATTGAGGTACACCTTAAGGATGAAGACAAAACAATACTCTTGTTGTGTGCTCTACCGAGATCTTTTGAATCCTTCAAGGATATCATGCTATATGGCAAAGAAGGCACTGTCACCTTGGAAGAAGTTCAAGCGGCTTTGAGAACCAAGGAGTTAACCAAGTCCAACGACTTGAGAGCTGATGAACATAGCGAAGGCCTAAGTATTTCAAGAGGGAATAGTTGAGGTAGAGGTAACCGGGGAAACTCAAAGAGCAGTAACAAGTCAAAGTATAAGTGTTTTAAGTGTCACAAGATGGGTCACTTCAAGAAGGATTGTTAGGAGAACAATGGTAACTCCGCGCAAGTTGTCTCCGAGGGTTATGAGGATGTGGGTGCTTTGGTGGTGTCTCATTGGGGAGATGAAGAAGGTGATGTTTGTCACCTTGGGATTTATGCCTTATAGAGTGGTGTTCGTCTGGAGAGACGTTAAAAACTCAACATCATCCTGGAGAGGCGATGGGAAGAATACTCATGGTCAGTCTGGAGAGGCAGAGGTAAGAATACTTGTGATCAACCTTTGAGGTGGAGTTTGCAAGGTGAAAGTCATGGTGGATGTAAGCATTTGGATTTAAATAATCTTGTGTTCTTTTCTCTCCTCTCTTGCTGTTTTAAATTTTTGCTTGTGTTTATAATTGTCACCCACGTTGATATTGGTTGCTTGATTAATTTACTCCACACATCAAATATTTTATTGGTGTGATTTTAAACGAATTCACAACAGGTATAATGTCCCTTCGGAATTAAGAATGGTCTTAAGAACATAGTCCAGTCGATAATTTATGTCCCTTCGGAATAAATAATACTTTAAGATCATAGTCCCTTTTTGGAATAATAATGTCCCATCAGAATTAAGAATGAATATAAATATTCTTTCAATATTTTTCTACTTTTGGAGAAGTTAAAAAGTCAGAATGGTGGTATCACCATATTTGAGTGGTTGTAGTGCCATATTGATATTTTAGAGAACTTAAAGGTTAGAATGGTGATAACACCATATTTGAGTGGTCTTAACACCATAATAGAGTGGTCAGAGTATCATACTAGAGTGGTTTCAGTAATAAAGAGTGTTTTTAGTACCATATTGGAGGTGTAAATCTCGAACGGTTTTCTACAGTGCAGTAGTTAACTGCACAGTTGTAGCTGAGCTTGTTTTTATCCTGGAGGCGGTGTGGTTGATAGTCTGTCTTGCACAACTTGGGACAGTGCTGCGAAACGTCTTAAAGAGAACGACCTAGTCATGACTCAACCTAGTAATAATTTCGGTAGATATTCTTTTTCAAAATAGAATTTGGAAATCCAAATACAATAGTTTGGAAATCCAAACACCAACACCTCTCAAAGAAAAAAAAAATTCTACTATGCCAGTGATATTGTGCGATATAGTATGTTTGATTCCAATTTTTGAGGGACCAAAATTGAATCTAGAGTTGTTGTGTTGTATTGATTCTGACATGTTTGATTGCTTTCGAGTAGAATTGATTTTACCTTCAGAATTGATTCTATTTGTAGTTAAGATTTGTAATTTTTTATTTTAGAATTGATTTTTACACACAAACTTAAAATTTAACTCATTTTTACATGAATGTATCCAAACATAAATCACTTTAGCTTCAACTCATTTTTTGTCAAAATAAATTTTATTAAATTAATTCATTCAAAATCAATTATTATCGTGGTAGAACCAAACATACGCTATTTAACATCACTTTATATCATATTCTATAGTCAGTGCAATCAAAACAATGTGGAACATTCGATTCATCCAACCCTCTAAGTTATACCACCTCATCAGCTTTTATCAAGCAAATCGATCCAACTTTTTTTTAAGGAAAAATCAGTCCAACTTCTTATTGTTTTCTATAATGACATTTACTTATTTATTCTAGACTATTATTGACCAATTCTATGGTACACAAGTGAGACAAATCTTGCATTATGTATAAGTTAGTTTTTACAATTAGATCAAAAATCTCACCATTAAATTAAATGAGATATGATGTCACTTATTAACTTAATGGTAAAAAAGACATATATGTATGGTGCAAGACCATTTTACTTGTGCATGTTAAACAAAGCTCAATTTATTGACCTATAAGTCACATATTTTAGGATTTTTTAGATGTTTTAGATTTAGAGTTTGTAATATTGCTATTAAAGAAACTAATGTTTTAGATTTAGATAAAACCTTATCAATCCATTAACAGTAATTCACTTGACATTGCAAGCTAATTATTTTTACATTTTCATTGAGACGTTTTGTAACTAAGAACATAAACTGTGAAAATTTACACAAGATCTAAAGCGAAAAATAAAAAAATAGTAATTACTTTAATAAATACAACTAAATCTTATAATTTTTAAAAATATTCCAGCTTTAGCAAAAAAAATTGGATAAACAAATATTAGTATGTTAGTTGTAATATTCTTATTTTTTTTCTTCATCAAGCTTTGAGCCATCGTCTTTCAATTAATTGAGCTACCCAACTTCCTTACTTATTTTTTTAATAAGAGAAGAAACAAATTTTTTTAGCATAAGAAAAATTAAGCAACAAGGGGTCGAGGGATCATCAAGTATAGATCAAGAGAAGGAACCACCATGACCCAAATTAGCAAGAAAGTCACAATTGTTGGCTTTCCTTTAGATATGAGAAATATAGACATATCAGTTAATTAGGAGCACAAAGAAGATAAAGAATCTTTGCAACAAGAGGTGGACGTTGTTCACAAACTATGAAGCCCGGATACGGATACGGGTGCGGGTACGATACGATACGGGTACGTGGATACGCAGAATTTTTAAAATTTAGGATACGATACGGCTAAGATACGTTAACAAAATTTTTATACTAAAACTTATATGTGTGTAAAATACTTAAAGAAAATAAGCATTGATTACCCTTCATTATTATATATATGTAAAGTTTTCTTATAAACCATATTATATATAATTTTAAGTGGTTCATCGAGAAACAATTCTACTGATGCATATCTAAAATTGAATCATATACATCTCTACTGAATTTTTACAACATTGTCTCATTTATTTACCTTTCATCTTTTCTAGGATACGTACCTGTGAATTATCTTATAAGTATCATAGTGTATCTATGAAGTATCCTATAAGTATCAGATAAAATATTTTTTAAAAATTAAAATAATTAATTCCGATACTTTGTGGGTACGTATCCGCGAGTATCCGTGGCATATCGGTATCTGATACGTATCTGATACGGGTACGTCTCCATTTTGGAGTATCCGGGCTTCATAGTTCACAAACCTAACCACATTTTTAGAATCATCTTCAACATAAAGAGAGGGAATGTGGAGTAGTCAAGGAAGTTTTAAGTCATAGAACATGACCTAAAGCTAGCATGAACAACAATGAAGGTTCCAATATTACAATGGAAACCTTTATTAAAAATGACTTTTCAACAATGAGAGCCATCAACATTGAGCTCAATTTTACCGGTAGCAAGAAGGTCAACATTAGTATGCAGCTCGGTTTTACCTTCAAAAACTTTGAAGGTCAAGATTATATAAAATTTTTTTACATAGGTTAAAATTATAAGTATAGATATTTGTGACATTCAAGTATAACAAACTCAACAAACCATATTTATCTTTTCATATTGACAACAATAATATAACATTATTATAGAAAAATATGTTTAAGGGTATAGTTGGAATAACAAAAAAGTCAGTCCAAAAGAGCTTAAACATGCTATTTTATTTATATATAGTATAATATAAATTACAACATCTAAAATCTATACTAAATCAACAAGACATCCACAATAAAATTCATGAGTTAACAATTGACTAAACGTTAAAACAAGAGGTTAAAATCATAAAACTAAAGTGATTAAAATAAATGAAGTTTTTTTTATCTCTGCTATATGGAGGAGAAAATTTGAGAACTGATTATGATTTATAAATAAAAAGATGTGAAAAAAAAAAGAGTTTTTTTAATTTAAACCCAACGGGCCAACCCGTCTCGTCTAGTCACCGCCACATTTTTAACGGGTTAGGCACGACGGACAAGTGGCGGTTTCAAAATCTCAACCCATCCCACTAAAAAAGATGGATTAAACGGACTAACTCGACGGATCCTACCCGATTGCCATCCTTAATCTCATTAAGACTAGTTATAATTTATCATAAAAATAACACATGGAATAAATATTTGTCACTAATCAATACAATTTTGATTTTTTAATATTTTATAAATAAATATGAGAATAATTATAATATATTAATTATAATTTATTATAAAAACCTACATGAGAAAATAACTTTATTCAATTTTAGGTTATTTTGTAAGATGTTTGCAAGCATTTTATGCAATTTTGGATCAAATTAATATTTTGGTTATTTTGATGTATAGAAAGTTAGTTACAAGTATTTGATGATGAATATTATGATTTTTGGTATTCTTATTTGTTGTGTGTTTATATACTTGACTCTAAAATAAGGCTTGTTTATTTATTTTCAAGAATATAATGGATCTTCCTTTACAAAATTACAATCAAATTTTTTATAAAAAATAAAAAATGTGAGTAACCTTGTACTCAATCCAATCCAAAAATTTGCGGTTTACTCAACCCGACTCAATGCTACAATAAATGATTTTTAACCCTATAATCAAATCTAAATTTTCTATATGGTTCGGTTTCCGGTTTTGGCCAAAACCAGTCCAACCCAGTAATGTCATATGAATGGTGATCGTTTGGTTATGCATGGATTGGTTGTGTTTTCTTATGGAAATTTTTAAGGTATTTTTTATTAGGTAGAGAAAAATTCTTATTAGAATTTGGAACGTGAGGTTTTAACAGAGTTAACAGAAAATATTAAGCCATGGCTCAAAAATATTTACCTAGTAATTTAATTAACAATATAAGACTAAAATTATTTTCCTTCATAAAAAAAGACTAAAATTATTTATTATCAAAGACTAAAATCCATTCAAGAGAGGCCCAATAGGTTTTGTAACAAATTTCAGAAGAAGTAGGGATATAAAATATCGAAAATCCATTCAAAAACCCTATTATCAATTTTCTACTCAAACTCATGAACCCCTCATAACCCTTTTACTCTTTTCCTTCAAAGTTTATAACTTTACTTCATGGATCCTCTTACCATAAAAAAGATGAAGTACCTTGCGATTGATTTAGAGACTACTGCCCAAGAGAAACACAAATCTGTAATGTTCTTTTTTGCCTCTTTAACAACTTTTAGGGTTTATTTAAAAAAAAATTAGGGTTAATTCTTTCAACAACAAAAATTAGGGTTACTTATATTTTTAGTCCGGCATATTATCAATTTTTTGTTTTTTCATCCCCAAAAAATATCCATTTTTTAAACCCTAAAAAACTTAAGGGTTAAATATGTTTTTCCTCTTTATAGTTTTTGTTTTTTACCTTTTTTTTCAACCGGGGTAAAAATAAAACTTTATAATTTTTTTGAGGAATGAAATTATATATTTAACCTGATTCTTATTTGTTTTTTTATTTCAGACTTTCTCAGAGGTCAATTTGACCTCTAATGCTATCAATGACATACTCTCCATTCACAAAGAAGGCACACTAAAAGGAGAGAAGCCTTATATGCTTCTACAAATTTTACATATTGTACATTTCCCAGTAATCAAAGAACTAGGTACAAACTACATATACTCTTATGGGATGGTCAAAATGCACACTATGCCTTGTTGAGTGTATCGCTCTCAAGAACATACTTTCGAGAAGGTTACCATGTCGGGTCAGTTGTAAGGTTGATCCGGTATTGTTGCAAACTTTGAACAGTGGAGACAAGTAATGCATCACTCCCTCTATCTTTACATCACACGCATTTATTAACTATCTCTTTATGTTTTAATCAGAATTATCGTTGTTATGGAAATGAACATGGTCAAGGTCGATGCCATAGTCGTAGGAGACCCCCCAAACGCAGAGGACATCCGTTTACCAAACTATTATTTTCCTCGTCCTCCAATTCCCCTAAAACGACGACTTTCTCCGATTCTAGGTAGCCGTCAAAGTGAATATGGTGAAAGCAGCAACACAAGAACAAGAAGCGATGATCAATATTCTTTCAAAAAAATAAGGAGGTGCAAGTCAATATGAAGAATAAAAGTTGTTTTATGTTTTCAGTTTATATATCAATGGAGTTTTTTTAAGCTGTATCTCTACATATTTGTTTCCTTGACGCCCTAAAATTGAAAATTGTATGTTACTGCTTTGGCTTTAATGTGTTCCTCATTCTCGTATGCCACTTGCTACATTTTTTTCATTGTAGTTTAATTTGGATTGCAATGGTTCGTCTGTTTTCCCCGCCGTTGAGCCTTGTACGACAATAATAGAATCTCAAAGGATAGTTTGAGAAATCCTGTACAATATAGCATGATTCCTAATGAGAGAAATCATTGTGTTTATAATCACTTTTGTACGAACTAGGACTTTTTTACTAATGAGTAGACGAAGTGACAAAAATCAGTTAAAACTCACACATACAACTGTGAGATTTCATGTCGAACTAGTAAATCGATACTTTCAATTTTACTAGACTTTACATAAAGTACATTATCTTATTATTTATGAAAATTACGTCATACCAGAGATGATCATAAACTTATAGTAGTATTTAGTATCTCAAACACCATTTATTTCAATATTTCTAGCCAAAAAAGACATAGGACAATTGAGATATTTTTTAAGATTGAAAGTAGTTCAATGGAAGACAAGTGTGACAATCTAAGAGAAAATATACTCTTAATATTTTGGAGGATTCTATAATGTTATTTTAAGTCAATAAATGCTCTCTTTATCCAAATATGACACCATGCTAGATAAGAGAAGTTGTTTTAAAATTTGGATAGCTGTTGAATGTAAACATGCAGTTCTTGAATTATACTATCTAGTTAAACTCTTCTACTATGACAAAACTTGACATATCTTGTCACAAGTTTTGGAGTTAATTCTTTCATTATACTTGCGATAGATATTGAAATGTAATGGTATGAATATTGATGTGTGTTAAACTTTCCTTAAAGGGTTTAATTAATTCAAATAGAGGTCAAATCAATGATGCATATACAAATGCAGGCTGCGCTGGATGCTCAGGTGATTAATTATCAAATTCTAGACTCAAGTTATTGAATGTCAATTGTGATAGTTAGACTCTAGTTTTGTATTCAATATAAGGGGACAAAAAAGACACATTTTGAATTATGTCTAACAAATTGATCATTCTGCTAAAATAAGGCAATCTTTTACAATTTTTACACTCGTAAAGAAAAGTCGATAATGTTAATGCGTCCATTTTATATATCAATATACCTAAAATACCCTTTGAATATGTATATAGTTAATCTTGATTTTTTTTTTCTTTCTCAAGACACTTGATGGTGTTAATTACGGATTTAGTTGGAAAAGAAGTATTAAGTATCTAGTAATTTGAAAAAAAACACTTATATTTATGAACAATTTTTTTTTGTAAAATGAGTGCTTATATTTATGGTTAGAGGGAGTACTACCAAACTAACCCTTACGAATTAACAAAAGGACTGTATCAAGATCTTTTTTGCTTATTCGCAAATTTCAAAGGATAAATGCCTGAACCCCTCCAATTTGAGGGGGACAATTAGTCGCTTATTCAAATATTTTTTGGCACTCTATCCTAGAAATTTAAATGATCACAATCTATCAAGTAGATTTGAGGATCAACTTATTAGGGATCAACTTTTCTCACCCCACACAAGCACCATGAGTTTATATTTCTAAACAAAATCGCGAACATATATACGCAAAATGTTTGATTCACATGATTCAATACTGAAAGGATTATGTGTATGAAAGATGTGTGAAGAATGTAACACTATTTCTTATTTCTGCTCGACACTTTTATGTTCCCAGGAAGTTGCTAGACTCGCACACCTTAAGTGTGGAGTAGAAAATCCGAAGTTCAACGTCCTTGCTGATTCTATGAAGACACTATTCATTTATTATACTATCCTTTTACATCTCTATAACAAAAACAATAATAACGTTACATTTTTGGTATTCTTCTTCATCAATAGCAAGACAAAATTATTACTGGTAATAATCCAAAAACAGAAACCACAGAATTATTCAACCGATAATCAAACTAGTAAAATTAACATGAAGGCACACCAAACAGATTGCAGGAGTTCCAATTACAGCTAAAAGTATTAGCTCATTTAAGCAATCATACAAACCCAAGTAACACTGAAGAGGAGAATATTTCTAACAATCATTCCTCTATTACAATATTCACTTGAAAGGAAAAGCATCCTTCTTCAAGAACCACCAGACTCAGGAAATGATCAGATCACACCCAAAATTGTTCAAACGTCTCATTATGCCTAAGTTAACATAAAAAAGGTAGGTTAGTCACCTTTATATATATATATATATATATATATAATGCATGTCGTGTCTAACAAGAGTTTTCAGTCTAAAAGCATTGGAAGACAAACTTTTGATGCAGATAATACTAGCTGACTTCAGTTACTTTTGAAAAATGGAGAGGATCCCAACTCATACAGATAATACTAGTTCAGTTTTCCTTACATATTACATTTCTCCTTTTAACATTTTGCATACAATTTGTTCCAAAAAAAGCAAAAGGATAGAGAGTGGTCATGATACAGATCATGCAACTAGTATCATCTACACAATAACATTTTAATCATAATTAGAGCTAGAAGTGTATAGCATTATGACTTACCTTGCTTGCAATGTTGTTAGAAAGCCAGTCCAAACCCTCGTAAAGACCCTCTCCAGAAGTTGCACAAGTGCTCTGAATATACCTGAAATAAATCATGTCATTGCATTAAAAATGGATGTTCACCCATGCACGTTTCTTGGTGATTAGTTAATCTGGTTACAAAACTCACAAAGTTCCCTCCAAGATAGTATTGTATGCAAGAAAATGCTAAATCATAATTGAGGCAACTAGTTGAGATAAGTCAAGATTTACACATGAGAATTTATTAGAATGCAAAAGATCAGATCTTCATACCAGTGGCGTTGGCGGAGAGAATGAAGTCCAAGTTTGTCAGTTATTTCTGCAGCATTCATTGCATTTGGAAGATCTTGTTTGTTGGCAAAAACAAGCAAAACAGCATCTCTAAGTTCATCCTGAAACAAAATGACCATCCAGGTTCACATACCAACATTATATATTTCCAATATAGTTAAGACTATCACTTAATGTTAACAGCCTTTAATTATGTATAATAGTAAACAAAATAAATAAGAAAAGTTTATATAACAAACATCAGCAGAGGAAAGGGCAAAACCATGCAAACCATATGGTGTGAAACTTTGAATAAACAACAAGAGACAGGCCATTAAGAACTCCAAAAACAAACCTACAATAAAATCTTGGTTGATAATTCAATTACAAACATAGAATTCCAATTACATCCATCAAGTCTACAGAGTTGCTATCAAGGTCTTGAATGATGATTAAAAAATTAATTTTGCTAGTTTCCTGGGAAAGCTATTAAAGTATCGTTATTGATTATATCCGCCAAAAAAGGTGTTATCAAGCATGCACATGATTAGCTTAGCAAGAAGAAAGCCCACAAAAACAAAATATTATATTTTTAGAGAACTTGTACAACATGCAAAAGTGAACTACGAAGGATTTGATATACTAAAATCATACAAGATAAATAATAAAGGATGCATCTCTATAAAATCATTTTACCTCATTCAACATCCTGTGCAACTCATCCCTTGCCTCAACCACTCGATCTCTATCATTGCTATCAACCACAAAAATAAGACCCTGGGTGTTCTGGAAGTAGTGCCTCCACAATGGGCGGATCTGCAGATAGAAATAGCATAATCCCTCATTATATTAAAAAAAAAAGGGTAAAAAACCAAAAAAAAAAACAACATTGTAATGGAATAGACATGGGCCATTAAGCAAAAACGACATCCATACATAGTACATAAGACTTTCTGGAAATGTGTATTCAAACATCAATCAAAATAAGAAAGGTTCACGTAGTGATACCAAATATGAAACGATCTAGCAATAGATGCATCAATTTGATCAATTGATATGCATCAGAAAAGAAAAATCATGAATAAAACTAGAGCAAGAACGCCTATATACGACAACCCACTCACTCCTCTCCCCCTTTATTCTTCACTTTGTCACTTCCTAATAGTGGAACAATCACATAACACACCACATGCAGGTGCAACAATCCATGATTATAAAGCTTAAATAGAGTCATGACAATGAAAACTGTTTAAGATTGTGAATCATTCATAGCCATGCATGACCTCTACTAGTTCTCTTTCACCAGAACAAACAAGCATAGATCGACACAGAAGAGAACTGTACCTTGTCCTGACCCCCGACATCCCACACGGTGAAGCTGATGTTCTTGTACTCCACGGTTTCAACATTAAATCCTGTAGATAAAAATGACTCAAATTATTTTATTTTATAGACATACAGCCATAAGATGGCATAAGTACATTAAGAAACACATCGTGTGGGCCTCATTACTAATTAGCTAACAATACAAAATATATTTTATCAAAACCCAATTCACAATGTCTAAATTTCCAAGGGTCGGACAAATCAAAGTTATTAGATAAAGATCGGACAACTAACATTCCTAAGTTTGTGATTTAAATGTTTTGCTCAAATTTTGGAATCTGAACCATTTGATCTTTACCTAAGGGGATGCACTTTTTTTTTGGTTGATAGACGAAATGGCAAGAGTCATTGGAAACTCACACACAAGTGGAGGAGCCAGGACTTGTGGACAAAATCATGCATAAAACTAGAGCATGAACGCCTAAGGGGATGCACTTTACTTGCAGCAGTAACTTCGCTAGTTTTCGATCGTAGTAAATCCAAGTTTTATAAAAATGGCCATTTATTAATAATTAATCAGTATTACTGTTACCAATAACCATATATCAAACTTCCCTGTCATGACACCCCTAACCCACCCCTAAGCAAAATAAAAAATGGAACGAATTTGTTATACATTCATATTCATATATTCGAAAAGAAAGAAGAAAAAAAATACTACTTTTATCCCTTAACATATGACACTCTTGAAAAAGAAATTGTTCACGGTTCTTTTTAAAGGACCTCTCAAATTTTCAACTTCACTAATTATTTCTTACCAAAATATCTCTAACTATTTTGCATCTCTTTTTGTAACTAGCAATGAAGATTAAATTTTGTATCACTTTTTGTAACTAGCAATGAAGATTATGATAGAGAAAATAAATTAGAGTAATGATATATGGCCTGCAAGGTTTTGCATGCAAAGTAACTAGACACACTTGTCAGTTAAAAAAATGAGAAATGGTTCAGTTGGTGTTTAGGCGGAAATCATAGATTGTTGGGCCTTCTTGTGCATGACTTTTTCGCACCATAAATCATTTTCCAATAAATTAATCCTCCCTCTTCGATGTCAAACTTCTAAAAACAATACCAATTTCAAAATAAAATTTAATGCAACAAACCATTTTCTTAATTGTCGTGATTTAGTAGCAATCCTATGACAGAGGTAATACTCCCTCCGATCTCAAATATAAACCAGATACATCAATTACTCAGTGAGAAAAAACGATTATAAATGTGTGTTTGGATACAAAATTTGATTATAAATGTGTTCGGTTCTGCGGTGACAAAAATTGATTTTGAGTAAATTGATTCTGTAAAATTGATTCCGACTAAAAGGGAGATTTGTGTTTGGATACATTCATGTAAAAATGAGTTGAATTATAAATGTGTGTAAGAATCAATTTTAGAATCAAAAGCTACAAATTCTAGCTTAAGTAGAATCAATTCTTGATGTAAAAATAATTCTACTCAAAAGCAAACAAACATGTCAGAATCAATTCTACACCTTAATCAATTTTGACTCATCTAAAAAAGAATCTTTACTGATAGTTGAGATAAGAGAGTGTATTATGTTAATCTTAATGATAAGGTTTACGGGTGTGATCATTGATCTGCATAATTAAAACACAAGGTATCATTATCAACAAAGCACTAACACATACACCACCTGACACAGACACCTGACATGACACTGATAAATAGACATTGACAAATCGACATTCGTAAAAATGAATATGGAGAAAGGGAATTGAACTAACCAATGGTAGGGATGGTAGTAACGATTTCTCCAAGCTTCAATTTATACAAAATAGTAGTCTTACCAGCAGCATCAAGACCTACCATCAAAATTCTCATCTCCTTCTTCGCGAATAACCTACTGAACAGCTTCGTGAACGTTAACCCCATCTTCACCTACACAAATCGCTGAGATCCACAAGATCCATAATCATCAATCATCAAATTTCAATCAGATCCAAAAAAATTCATCAATTCAATCACACAAAATGCAAAAATCAAATCAAATTCAACAATCGTAACTAAAATTGAAACAGATCGAAATCAGTAATCATGATTGAAATTGAGATAGATCGAAGAAAATGAATTTGAATTTACCAAAAGCAATTCAACAATTCAATAAAAAAAATCAAAACAAAATATGAAAATTAACATTGAAACTGAAATTAAAATTGAAATTGAAATGAAAATGAAATTTACCTCTTTTTTTCTTCGATCTGAGATATTTTGAAGAGAAGAGCGAAACGCGATTTGAGATAGAAAGAAATGATGAATATGATTGTAACGTTTATGTAATAGTGAAAAATGATAATGTTTCTGATACGGCGTCGTTTTGATAACACGTAGTCGTTTTTAAGTTTGGTTTGTTTTTGTAACTTATAATTGGTTAATATAAGCGATCTATAAATGTTTGGTTAATGTTCAACAACGGAGTTTTTTTTTACACTCTTTTTTAGTTTGCTATATTTACTCTCTTGTGTTACTTTTTTAAAAATTTAATGAAAAGGAGTGAGGTATTTTTTTTAAGGCTTAAATATGTATTTGGTCTCTATAAATATATTTAATTTGAGATTTCGTTATTAAACTTATTAATCATTTCAAACAGTCACGATAAATTTTAATCATTTTAGTTTTTGTCTTAATCTCATTTTTCTTCATATTGAGATAGATTTGTACTGATGCTCCCACGCTCCTTCTCTCTTCAGCACAACCTTCTGCTGCCACCCTTCCTCACCCCCAAATCATACTATTTTCGATCAAAATGTAGCTCCGGTGGTGGTGGTGCGTTCGCCTTCATGGCTGCACCACCCTCTTCTCCCATCATGGGGTCTTTTAGTCGACGGCGTCGCGCCGTCGCGACCTGTCTCTCTTACCAGTTTGTCGCACCCACCATGGCGTCGCAAGTTCAGTTCGATTTAACTGCGATTCTGTGGTTTTGTCTCGGGATGTGTTGTTGTGGTTCTGTTTGATACGTGTGGCCTCTACGCCGCGCTGTGGGTGTTGACAACAGTGGTTTCTGCCTCCAGTGGTCATGTGGTTGTTGTTTCATCTTTTGAGTGCTTGGCCATATGTTGTTGTTGGGTTAGTTTCCATCACGTTGACGTCGTTTTGATCTTTGAAGGCGTGTAATTGATTCATGGTGGGTGTTCTGATGTGTTTTGACTCTCTGATCATTGTCCAGATTTGTTGAGATCTTCAGGTGTAAAGGTTAAGGTTTGCCTCCTCCGAACCGGTGCCGCGTTAATATCCGTATCGATTTTCGAGATTGATTTTGGACTGAGTTGAAATCCTCATCATTCTATTTGTCTGATGTTAGACTCGTGTTCTCTCTCGCCGCAGTTTTGGATTGTTTTCGCCGCCGTGTGGATTGGTTATGGTGGGTTATTCGAAGTTAGCGTCGCCTTCCTTTCTTTGGAGGTGGTTACGGTACTATTGTTGGGTCAGAAATGGCTGTTAATTTATTGTTGATCGTCGCACTAAATAGTTGGTGCGTGTGGATTCACTAATTACCGTGTTGACGGTCGAATCCACTCCCCACTTCTCGAGAATTTGTCTGTGGTTTCGTATCTTAGTCATCCTTTTGATTGACATAGGACTGTGTGGACTCGAAAGAGTCGTTAATGCTTGATGTCGTTGTTGCAGGGAGTTGATGGTACGTGATCCGATTTCGTGTTGACGATCGATTCATTCGCCAAATTATAGACCCGCTTGATACTCACAAAAACTGACCCGCTTGATACGCATGGCCTCTACGCCGTGCTGTGGGTTTAGACTGAGTCAGGTTTTATGTCCCCCTAGTTTTTATGTAATTTTTCCCCTTTTTTTTAATAATATATGTGAAAAAAAATCTCATTTGATTATTGACGTCGTATGTGATTAGTGACGCAACACAAGTTGACTGGGTAAGGACCTTGATGACTAAACAAAAGCAACAATAAATGACCATTTTGCTCTTAATGACTTCGAACCCATGAGAAAAGTCCTTGAACTTAGGTGTATTTTCTTATGTGATTTTCATATGGTATCTAACACGTTTTTCTCTTTCCCTTTTATTGAAACTAGACTCTAACCCGAGCGATGCACGGGTTTTGTAGAGCTTCATATATAATTATCAAATTTGCTATATTATTACTTTTATAATTATATTCAATATTATGTTATCAAACTACCTTAAAAAACAGCAAAAACAAAAGATGGACAACAATAAAAATGACAAATCAAAATAAAAAATATATATAAAAGCTTGCACCAAGAAATTGGTCTTAAATGTAAAAGCTGGAAAAATAATAATAATAATAAAAAGGATATGTTAATAACTTATATATAATGATGAATAGAGACTCCCCCTTACCTTTGGTTTGCAGAATTTGATATTCCTACGGTAAAATCTCTCTCCAGGTTCTTCTCACTTGTCTCCTTGCTTCTTCTCTCCACAACCCTAGTTTTCCTTTGATCTCTAATCTTTTCTTGTTTGTTGTAACCCTAATTCTCTAATGCTCTCCTCTATTTATAACCTTTTAACTGAGCTAGGTTTCTCTCATAACTATTTAACGGGTTTACTCTTCAATTTTAAAATATATTATTAAGTACTAAAATATATTAGATTTAGTACAAAAATATCTCAAATTGAGTACCAAAATATATCATATATATCATATTCAATATAAAAATAGTATATTAGATTTAATTCAAAAATATCTCAAATTGAGTACCAAAATATATCATATTCAATATAAAAATAGTATATTAGATTTAATTCAAAAATATCTCAAATTGAGTACCAAAATATATCATATTCAGTATAAAAATATATTATTGAGTATTAAAATATATTTCATATCACAAACCAAAATATATTAGATTGTGCATAAAAATATTTTAGCAAAACTTGGGGACTAAGAAATCAATTGAGTACCAAAATATATCATATTCAATATAAAAATAGTATATTAGATTTAATTCAAAAATATCTCAAATTGAGTACCAAAATATATCATATTCAGTATAAAAATATATTATTGAGTATTAAAATATATTTCATATCACAAACCAAAATATATTAGATTGTGCATAAAAATATTTTAGCAAAACTTGGGGACTAAGAAATCACTTTCTAACATATTCAATATAAAAATAGTATATTAGATTTAATTCAAAAATATCTCAAATTGAGTACCAAAATATATCAATATATTAGATTGTGCATAAAAATATTTTAGATTTTTTTTCATAAATTTCTTTCAAAAGAAAAGTTAGGGAGAAATGTGTCATTTTGGGTGTTAGGGTTGCATTAGGGTTAGGGATTCATGTAATCAGACTACTTAACATTTATATGTAAGTGATAAGTGATTTTCACATCTATTTCATTTTTTATTTTGTGATTTCATCGTCTTAGTGCGACGTTGGTTTGTTTGTCGTCTTTGTGCGGTGTTGTTTGTCTTTCTTGTTTCGTTTAGGTATTTGTTTTTACTCAGATTGTCAGATCAGCTTTGATTCAGTGCAGATCCAATCAATGACTTTGACGTCGTCCACGTTGCAGATCCGGAGACATGAGTATTCCGGAGACTTGAATATAGTCATATGTGTAGGCTTTTGTACTTTTCCGTTTTTTGCTATTAACATGGATGATGTGAGTTTGTTCACAGATTCATCCTTTTTGTTTTTAGCGAATTTGCATTGTATCGCTGTACTCTATCAATTTGAATGAATGAATATAATTTATTTTTGTCAAAAAAAACTAAACTACTCATGATTTGCTCAAATCGACAATTTTCTCACTACAAGAAAAAAAGACATTTTGCGACACCTTATTTGCGACCTCTACTTCCTAACCGCCTCAAAGCACATCTTTGCAACAGTGACTGTTATGGTGAACCGTGGCAGGTTTTGAGGGAATAGTTAAAAGGCCTTTGTCAATTTCTCAGAGTCCCGCTCTTGGCCTGGTGTTTTTTCATAGACTCCCGCTTTCTCTATCTCACTTTACCAAAACCTTAAAACTCAAATTCTAATCTCACTTTCCATAATCTCTAATTTCTAATCTTCAATCTCACTCTCAAACATCCAATTTCTTGAAACCTAATCTCTAATCTTCAATCTCACTCTAATTTCATCACCATGCCTTCTCACTGGCATTCAATAGTTGTTCCCTGAATCCATTAATCCCTAAATCGTGAATCTCACTGGCATTCCATACCCTAAATCGTGTTTCTCACTGGCATTCCATAGCTGTTCGCGTTCGCCAGTGGGTTCTGGTTCTCATACCCTAAATCGTGAATCTCAAAGTCTCACGGTGGCTTCTCTCACCTTGAATCGTGGTTCGCTTCAACAGTGGGTTCTTCACTCTCACTCTAAATCCATTAATCTCACGGTGGTTCGCTTCTCTTTGCAGGTTAATCTCTTTTTTTTAAAAAAATTTCTGAGCTTTTTTGTTGATTTTAGTGGTTTGTTTTGTTAATGTATTTGATTTTGTTAATTTTTCAATTCAGTGCAATTTGTTAACAAAATCCTGGTTAACAAAGTTCAATAAATTGGGTTCTGGGTTAACACACCAGTTCAGGTTAACAAACTCCTGTCAAAATGCAGTTTGGTTTATAAAGTTCTAAAACACCGATTCAGTTTAGATTACAAATTTCGACTTAAAAATGTGTATTTTTTTAATGGTAGATGAAACCATGAATCTCTTTGAAGAAAGGTATTAAAAAAATGTGATTCCTAACACTCTTATTTATAATTTGTGCAAATTAGAGAGAATCTCCTCTAATTGGAAGGTTGTTAATGAGATGCATAATAGGTGTTAACCAGCCGATGTCATCACTTACAATTACTTATTACATGTTTTTGCAAAATTATCATCCTGACAAGGCATCCGAATTTGTACATATAATATACTTGGTTGATGGTGTCTACAAATGCTTCTTTGATGTTGGTAACTTATGAATAATTTACACACCTCTTTGAAAGAGGTGATAATGATAAAGCAGAGAAAATTCTTTGCGAAATGATTACTAGAGGTCTACTTAAGACTGAAACTACTTAAGATCCATAAAAGAAAAGTTTCCAAGTGAACCTATTCCCTAAACTAGGATAGATAAGTTAATGATTAACAATATATCTTATGACTGTCAATTTTTGTCACCTTCCATTTGTATTTCAATTCCAAGAAAGTACTACTATAGTACTATTGCACTGTTTCATTGAGATTAACCGTGCAAAACCTGCATCTTCAGAACCTATTTTCCTTCATGTGTCAACACTGAACCATAGATTTTTTTCTCACTGTTTAGGTCCAGGGGAGTTGATGAAGTCGTCTGACATTGTCCTAGTACTTGATCGAACTTGCGCTCTGAAAAAGGTTCATAATGTTTGTGTTCATATGATGCTTCTTTGGTTTCTTTGTGATGAAATTCAGTATTTTGCATTTTGGGTTTCTCTAAACTATTTTGTGGTCATAATATTTTGTCGTGGTTCATTTGTTTAGTTTAGGATTAGACAATTTGTGATCTTTGATATGATTTGGTTTGTTGCTACAATGAATGTTTTGAAATGTTTCTTTTACTGTGTCAAAATGACGATAACTTTATTCTTTAATTTGTTGTTCAGAATTATTTTGACCATGTGAAAATGAATTTCAGCAGTAGTAGGATGCAAGTACAGTGACTGTGCATGTTGTTTCTGATTATTGACAACTGAATTATTTTCATAATGATGTTTAGCTCCTTTTTGTGTAACAATATCTTGAAATCCTTGCTTTTTCCCCAAATCAGAATTTTAAGTGTACTCTTTAATTGACCCCAACATAGTAAAAAAAACTGAAGAGAAATCGATTCAAATTGTAGTTATTGCATCTGAGAGATAGTATGGAAACGTAGTTGGCAAGTAAGCATCTCACAAAATCGATGTGCAGTTTTAACTACCATCATTTAAACCTCATTGTTTAAATTTCCTATTGACTGAGCAGTTCTGCTGCAGAATGGGAGTATATGAGGTGGATGTGGCTAATTATCTTTACTGTTGATCCTTCATTACCTTCAATTGTCATTTGGTAGTACTCATGGCTAACTTTACAAGAAGGGTTTGGCTTGGACCATTTGATAGTGTCTGCTAGCAAGAACATTTTATCGTGTTCCTCCTGTGCTCATCCTCAATACTATTGTTGACTTTATCTAAACAAAACAACTTAGTTAAATTCCATTTTCAATTACAAGACGTAAATTCTCAAAGAATATTAAAAGGAAAAAATTGGTGAAATTAATGAAGTATTCACCTGAAATTGCCCACCAGAAGTGTGATAATGAAGTATTCACCTAAGTTTGATATATACCTTTGTAATATCATTGTATAGTAATTAAATTAAATTCTATATAATGTGTGTGAACTGTGAATAAGTTATCATTTATTGACATGTACTTTTTGTATATAATTATAGTTTGAGCTTCTGATCACACATCTGGTTCTATCAACTTGCATTGTAGAGAAATCTTGTTCACAAACTTCAAGGTTTAGTTTATTGAGAGGCAAACACACGTAGTCCTGCATCATCATCTAGCATTCTAGCTTGAGTGTCAGCTGATATAGCCAACCTTCCTTAAAAAAAAAAAGTTGATTTAGCCAACCATTTACATATTTGACAGTATCTTTCCTCTTTTTTTTTTCAATTAGTTTTCTATAGGGTGAAGGTTAGTACTAATGAAATGAAATAATGTTTTGTTTGACAATAGAAATAAAATAATAATAAAAACCTATGATCCTATATTAAGAACGATATCATGTATTTGGATTCATCATAAATAATTTGATATTATAATATTGAAATTTTGTTTCCCCCTCAAAATCTATTCATAATGGTTCTTGCTATGTTAGTTTGTGGAGTTTGATTTTGTGTGTATGTTATATTGTGTCACATCTTGAGGTAGTAGTGTCACCCTTTTATGCTCATATGTTGTTTTGTTTATGCACAGAAGGTGTTTTTGATTGTCGATATAGTATTGTAATTTAAGAATTCATTGGTTGTTTCCCTAATTGTTTGTTGCTTTTGGTCATTCACACAGATTTTGATTGGGCTCAATTGAAAGAAAGAAGTCACTCTACTAGATCAACGTCATCTTCCATCGAGGCTAATAAGAAAATGTTGAAAATGCAAGCTGAGATTGATTCTCTTAAGGATAAGGCTTCACAAGTTGATATCTTGAAGGCGCAAGTTGCTTTCTTAATGCAAATGCAAATGCAAAATTCTAGAGAAAATTATGTAACTTTTACAAAACTATTGCAAAAAATTTCTGCTCTTTTATACACTATTATTGGAATAATGCGATGGGGCCTCCAATTCGCCGTGGACAAAAAGCTCAATAATGTAATGTTTGAAATATATGTTTCTGTGGTGGAGAATTGTTTTAATGGCAGGTTGTCTATAGCTAGCATTGATCCTTTCATCCTTTCATCCTTGATTGTTTTAATTGGTTCTCATACTTGGTTGGGGGATACGTCAAACCCTGTAGGTTGGCCCATGTTTTCTTCTGGTTTTCTTTCTTAATCAAAGTGTTAGATTCTAAAAAAAAAAAAAATTGGAATAAACACAAACTGCTATTGGAATCATGTTGTTATTGAAATAAACAAAAACTGCTTCATGTTCTACTGATATTGGAATGAAAATGTTAGTTATGATTGAGTACTTTGATATTGCTAATCATTGTCTTATTTATTTTTCTTCTTTCCAGCCAACAAATTTAGGATCAGTAAAAGATGGTAGACATTCATCTCATTCTAGCTACCACCTTGAGGATCATTGAAGCAACATCACTAGGGAACACTAGGGAATATTTAGATATTTTATGGACTTCTAATTCTGATACAGTTGTTTTCAATGTTCAGCCACTAGTGTTTTGGTTTTTGAATGTTTATACTACATACTTTATCTATTGTTTTGGTTAAGTTGATGTATGGTTCGAATTTGTTACTCTTGGATTATTATATGGTTGAGATTTACTTATGTATAGCCATGCATTTTTGCATTTTAAGTCTTTATTAATATATTTATTTGAGATTGTCTTCAAATAAGATCTAAAAAAAGATATTAAATCAGGTCATCTCAATTTAAATCAGCTCCTCTCAATTTCAAAAATAAATAAATAATTGCGATTGTTCAAACAGTCGCTGAATAATAAATTCAAAATTTTAAATCAGTCATTTGCGACTGTTGGGAACCGTCGCAAGTCCCTTCAAAACCATGTGAATGCTCTTCCTTTGCGACTGTTAGGAACTGTCGCAATAGCCTTTGCAACAGTTGGTGCGTCTGTTCTTTGAACTGTCGCAAAATGTCCTTGCGACCCCAATTTTTGTGTCTGTTGGGGAATAGTCGCAAAGGGATATATGCGACCCTTCTAACAGTTGCAATCCATGATTTTAGAAGTCGCAAAATGTCTTTTTTTCTTGTAGTGTCTCAAGATGTGTTATAGTCACAAAATGTGTAATTTTAGTGAAAAATCATACGAAAATCACATGAAAAAATTCACGTAAATTTTATCCTTGATTGTATCTATTTATTTGTTTCTCAGTTTATTCCCTCCTCAAAAAAAATATTGTTTCTCAATTTTCTCTTTCATTAAATTTCATTTTAAATTATACTCCCTCTGTTTCTTTATAATTGTCACTTTTGCATAAAATTTTTGTTTCTAATTCACTGTCATTTTGAAAGTTCAATACTTCTTTAAATATTGTTTTTCCTATATTACCCTTAGATATTTATTGCAGAGAGAGAAAAATATGAAATGAGATATTAAATGATTAAGGTTATTATAGGAAAAGATAAATTGTTGTATTAAAAGTAGTAAAGATATTTGTTATCTTGGTTTGTGTAAAAAGTTAAAATGTGACAATTAAAAAGAAATCGAGAGAGTATTTAATTTACCATAGCTTATATCAAATTTATTAGATAATTCATTTATTTTTTAAATAATAAAATGATAGAGAAATTTTAAATAGTTATTTGATTAAATGATTTGTTTTAATTAATTTTATATGCTTATTATTTTCATTCTAATCTCAAACTCTTGATAATTTTTTCAACTTAGATAGCTAGGATTTATTTATTTTATATTTAAAATATATATAGGGTTGTCTCTTGAGGGTGCAAACAACTCTATGAAGTTGTGCCTCCAAAATTTTGGGGTCCAAAATATATTTTTCAATATATAATTCCCATAAAAAAAGGAATATATACTAATCACGAGGGCACGCGGCCGCAATATCAACACTGTAGATGTGTCCTAGTGGTAGAATTATGTGCTGGAACTCCCATGTTCCTGGGTTCAATTTCCCAGGATTCCAACATTTCTTCTTTATTATTGAAATTGTTTATAAATAATTAATATATTTTTAATAATAACATAATATATAACTTTTTTCTTCTTATTTTTATCAGAGCAGTTCTTGTAATTTTTTACCGATACTTGTTGTCTAAAAGAGCAAAGCTCTAACAATAAATATTATAATTATTTTCTACAAAAAACATTATGAACTTTTTTTCCCTTTGTACTAACTAAGGAAAATAACAACCTAAAACGTTGATAAAGATATTCGTTTGAAGTTGTATTTTTATATTATTGATTAGAATATTTTTTGTGTTAATTACATGACTACTTTTTTATGTTTATGGATGTTATTTTTAATTAAATAAAAGATTTTTTTAAAAAAAATTAATTTTATTTTATTAAGGGTCTATTTTTACTATGAGAGTTGAACCTCTAATTTCATAGGGAAGGTCCTGGTATATATATATAGTTTTTTAATAAATTATTGGTTATATCATCACCAAAAAATTACTGTTTATATTATGGACAATCTTTTTTATTTTATTACTTATAAGTTATATGTATCTTCAATAAATATTATACGTTCTCTAAAAAAAAATATATGCATATAATACAAGGACATATATTATTGATAATTTTTTTCAACTTAGATAGGATGACGATATGATCTTCATATACCTCCAATTCGAAAAAAGTTTTTTGACGATGATTTGGAATAATGTGTAACAATTAACTCTCACAATCATCGTCATCATCGTCCCTCTTTCGATCTTTTTCGTTTCCATTCAAGAATGGTACTTTCACCAATATGTGGCCAGTAGCTCATGTTCGTCACCATCCTTTCAAGCCACTACCCCTGCCAAAGATTGATTCTTCTTCATTTAGAAACAATTTTTTAACCAGCTTTTGTAAAATACTATGAAGTATTGCAGTTATATATGTGTGTTTGCGGGTGTTGGTGCAAAATACACATATTAAGAAGTTGCTAAGAAACATGACTTTGCTTTTCCATCGCTTTCATTATTATTTCATGTTATTTTTACGTATGTGTTAGATACCATTTTCGAAGAAGAAGAGTTGTTGCCAACAAAGGTTATTAAACTTCGAGTGCAAGTTGTTTTGCTTTTTGTTGTGGGGCAACGACGATAATGTTTTTTCTTCTCTATGCCGAAACAGTGACCCTTGCTATATTCATATGGTTTATTGCTTTTGAGCATATTCAAAAAATTTCCATCACCTAATATTAAAATAGAGAATACAAGTGTCATTAACGGTCACCCTAAAACGCAAAAAAATGAGGGTTACAAAAGAGGTTTGTAAAAGACACTCTGATGCCAATGTCAGAAAAGTATGGTCACTGGTAGCAAATAATACATGAGAGAAGTGATTATACCCGGGGTAAGACCTCTATTTATAATGTGACTCCATATGAGTAAACTCCAATTGGTTGTTATCTTTACTTCTTATATCGCGCTACCGCATAAATCCAATTGGTTACGGTAAATGAATATCTAAATATGTGCGAGTTTGTATCTAATTTAAACGAGATCTTCAATACGTGGAATGATGGAAACACATCACTGTTAAGAGTACATTTGACCCTTCCTTGTAATTAGGATTATAATGGTTTTGATTAGATCTCAAAACTTCTATGTAGAATTTATCTATCTAGGTAGCTTGTATGATCTTAACTTTACAATAATGTCTAGGTTGCATGTTTTGAAACCTTGCTTTCATTCACTGTTTCATGCTTTGTTTTCATGCTTTCAACTAGTGAAACGTTTCATACCTTCAAGTGAATTGTTTCACGCCTTTTTGTTCATGAAAATATGGTTGATAGCTTGTCTGAACTGATTCACTTCAATACATGAATTGTCTCACACCTTTTGCCTTTGGGTTTTGGTGTTGTTCATATTTTTAACATGTGAAACGTTTCATAGCTTGAGTGAATCGTTTCACACCTTTTGTTTTATGAAAAATTGGTAAAAACACATGTGAGATATTTCACTTAATGGAGTAAATCATTTCACAATGACAACTTTTTAAGAATCGTTTCACTCCTAAAAGTGAAGCGATTCACTCTATATATTGACAACACTTTTTATAACTCTATTTTATCATTACTTCTTAGGTAATCATACACAATTCATAAGATTAATTATCTACACAATTAACTAAGTGATTTTTTTTTTAAAAGGCTAAGAAAATTATTATAAACACAAAATAAGCTCATATAGTACAACATGTACTAAATGAGACTTAAAAGTCCAGGAATTACATCATACAATCCAAACTACTACATGTAGCTAAAACAGACTTAAGAACCGCCTTTAAACAAACCAAAGGTGTCAACCTCCAAGTAGGGTAATCAAAATCAAACAAAATGTAGTTTGATTTTAACCACTAGAAAGCTTGGATTTTCACATGTTCTAATGAAGCTAAAAGAGAAGATGTCATGTTGTTAAAAATTCTCCCATTGCAATCCTTCCAAATAATGAAGAGTACCGAAATCCAAACAATATTAAAAGTTGTACGGGAATTTTTAGAGAATCCTCCTAGGCCACCAAACTGAATAGAATGAGCAAATAATTCACCCTGCGACATGAAAGTGATTGAATTAAGTGATTAAATTCAAAAAGTCTATGAACTCTAATTATTGATGAATTGTTCGAAAGATCTCATGCTTGAATCAATAAAAAATACTTCATCCGTCATAAATTATATGTCATTCTAGCAAAATTTGTTTGTCCCAAATTATTATATGTCATTTTACAATATCAATGAATCATTAATGCTTATTTTTCTATTATGTCATTTACTATTTATAATTTTATCTTTTTCCAATTCTTTTTAATTTATGTTTTCAACACCATTAATGAGTGATATTTTTGTAAAACAACTCACAATTACTCTTTTCTATACAAATTATTAATTATATTTCTTAATATATGTGAAATTACTATAATGACATAATTTGGGGCAAACATATAATATGGTACGGAGGAAGTAGTCACTAACCAAATTTCATTTACCTTTGTATTAAATTCCGAATTACGAGTCTCCGTGAGTTTTCCTCAATTTGTCGGGACATTGAATAATATATGCATGGGCTGGAGTTCGAACTCGGACACCATACTTCTTTATATTTAAAATGTGTGAACTTCAGCCACTAGACTACTTGACAAAAAAATCCAAATTAGGAAGGCATACACATTTCTATGTGATCCAAAGACTTAATGACAAAATTTCTATACTTTTATGCACGTCATACTCTTTTAGGATGCATTTGATGGTCAGGATAGAGAGTCAGGATAGGAAATATATATCATATATGTTTTAATCTTTCGTTTGATGCACCAGTAGGATATGATAAATTGTTCCTTTTACTTATCATATTCTATCACTTCTTTGTATTTTTTATCCTGAGTTTGGGCTGGGTTAAAATTAACCTTGATAAATGAAATCCTTATTTTGCCCTCACTTTGCCAATCCTCGTCACCTTCCTCTCACTCATCTATGCCAACAAGTTATGTTATTCTCAATTTTTTTCTCCCTTTGTATGTACCCTAATCCTCTTTTCTCTGATTCTTTTTAAATTTTTAAAACCAAAAATTTGTGATGTGGATGTAATTTGGATTCGATTTCCTCGTTCAATTTTTATTTCTAATAGATTTCAATTATATTCCTATTTTTGATAGATTTCTCTTCTTTCTTTTTTATTGATTCCTCTTTTTTTTTGTTCGATCTCAATTTTTCAGTTGATGATTGCCGTGAAGCTTGAAAATCAATTCCCCTTAACTCAAGCACATCAGTTTTCAATTAAACAAAAAAAGTTCAAACATTTTGAATCAATTGATCTTTTAAAAGAATCATATTGAAATCCTTTTGCTTCAAAAGATAGAATATGTTGATAAAATAACGTCTGTGCAGAGATTAATTTTGAAAATCTGCTAATTGCTTTTATTTTGGGTGTGGTTATTTAATTATATTAAATTGAAAAAAGTTAAAATATGTAATTAATTACGAGGGTAATTTCATTTAATTGTGATATATATCATATTATATTTGTTATCATGTGGTCATCAAATGATAGGACTGTAACGTAATAAATTGATAAGAGAAATGTTTTCTTACATAAATTAATTTTGACAATTATACAAAATATATAAGGTTTTCAAGTTTTATATTTTGTTTTTCTCCTTTAGATGTTTGTTTTCTTAAATTAGGTCTGATTTTCACACTCAATTGTATACAGTGTTGATATACGATGGAAATTGGATATCCAATAATCTAAATAATACAATTAAATTGCTAATACTTAAACAGTAAGTTGGGAACTTTGCAGCAAAGAACAATATCATAATCACTAGCTATATCAAATAGATTAGATATACATATACTTATGGTTTTTTTATTTTAAGGGACATTTTTTTAGGGATTTTTACAGGACTTGGGTCTTAGTTATTAATTTATGCACTTATGATAATCAACATATCAAGTTTTTTAGTTTGAGTTTAACTTTTATGCACATTGTCAGTTCATCATAACCAATCATTTTTGTGACTTTACAGATTATCAAAGTAAAAGTCAAACATTTCTATTGATCTTTCGGTTTTGATTCACTATATTTACACAGTCAATACATTTTAATTTAACAAAAGAGATTCGGTTAATAGACAAATGTCATCCATTAAAAAAATCAATTATTCACGTATATCACTCAAACAATGATATCATTACACAAATATTCTTTAGCACTTAAATATAACTTAGAAGCCAAGTAATAACAATCAGAGGCCTCAAAATAAGTAAGTGACAATTCAAACTCACATGTTCCATAGGACTAGGAGACTTTACCAAGATTTGGAATTGGAAGGAATATCATCTCTACCTGGATTTTTTTTTTCCAACTAGAGAATTATATATATAATTTTTTTAGGAAATATATATAAAAATTTAAGCCCTTGTTGCCTTGGTACGGTGTATGAAACCCTTTAATGTAATCTTGCTACAATGCACTAGAAGAATAAGACAACAATAAAGTCTTAAACAAGTTGTATTCATGTTGATATTTATGCAGGGATGACCCACAAATAAAATAAACGGATATTTATGGTAGGTTGATGATATAATATGAGGAGAGATAGGTATCATAAAATAAGGTGTTGAAATATGTGAAAATATAAGATGTACAAATATCATCATTGCAAAAAATAATACATCCAAAAATTAGTTTTGAAAACTTGGAAAAAACTCGAGAAAGATGTACTCCGAAAATTTCATATCTCACTTTTATGAAATGCTTATCAAAACATATATGAAATTAATGCAGGTGATTTCAACTAGACAGACAAAATCTTCTTTGGAAATCTAGAGCTTCACATATTACAGGTTGAACACACATCATCCATGTTAAAGACTAAATAATTGATATATAGTCACATTATTTTCATGGGATTACAAAGAATTTTCAATTTCTTAATTTTGACTTTCTTTCTTTTTCTTTTGATTGGTGTATAGAACATTTGAGAATGTAATTCAAATTTCCAAATGTGATTATAATTATATTCAAAAGGATCGATCTTAAGTTCTTAATGTTGGTCAAAGAGCCATACTGGCACAATTAAACTCATATGAATTAGTTGCTTATTTTCCAAGTAACAAAAATTCTTTGTAGGCATTTCGTACACTGTAAACAATATCCCATGGCTAAAAGAATTCTTCTGGTTTGAAAATTTAAGTGTAACTATTTGCATTTTTCAACTATGAAAATGAAATAAGTTAAATACATGCATTTAAAATCATTTCCTCCTCTTGTACCAAAAAAAAAATCATTTCCTCCTCTTATAGCTGCAACACATGCAACATAATAGTATAATGTTCAACATTCACATGGTGTGTCACTTTCAATTCATGATCCTGACTAAATTTTGCTAATGAAATTTTGCTAGTTGTCTTTTCTTTTTAGGGAATTATACTTGTTTTCTTATTACAAAATTTACGAAAAATAAAAATAAAAATTGATAGCAAAACTATTAATTACAGTTTGATGCATGTCTGCTTTTGATCATAGTAGTAAAATTGTGCATTCCATAAATACAACTCATATGATAAATGTTTGTGAAAAGACATTGTTCTAAGAGTGCACTGGATATGCACAGACAGTGTAGACCATGTTTACACAGTCAACCAATTAAAATACATAATTATGCCATGTCATATTAAAATGGTTTAATAATTAAATTAAAATCAAAATTAAAATTAAAATCAACTACAATTGAAATGTTCTCCATCTTCCTCGTTAACCCATCAACTCAGTTATATCTCCCTTCCATCTTTCAATTGCTTGGACAATTTTGCAGGTGGGATTTTTTAAAAATTGCAGTGGGGAGAGAGGGGGCACCGACCACCGTTTAGGGGGGTGAGATATTGAAAATAGGGGGATGAAAAATAATGAGAAGGAGAAGGGGGCAGTGGCACATAATTCAGGGGGGGGTGGGGGTATATGAAAGTAGTGGCAGGGAAGGAGCATAAAAATGGTTACAGTTACTCTAAGCAGAACGAAGAAGATGATATTATAGGAGAAAGCAAATCAGTTTTTTTTTGTAAAGCAGTTACATCTATTAATTTTTAATTTATATAAATTATTTAAAAACTTAAAATCTGATTTGTCAAAATAAAGAGTTTTAATTGAATATCTTTGTAATATTACATTTACACTGAGCGTGTATTTCCTTTAATCCCTTGTTTAAATAAAAATGTTATTTATAAATCATAAAGTCTGAACTAATCTTGATGCGTCACTATGATTTTAATATGATAAATAAATGTTTGTGAAAAGACATAGTTTTAAATAAAAATGTTATTTACTAATCATAAAGTCTGAACTAATCTTTTGTAAAAAAAAAAAAAAAGTCTGAACTAATCTTGATGTGTCACAATGATTTTAATATGATAAATGTTCGTGAAAAGACATAGTTTTAAATAAAAATGTTATTTACAAATCATAAAGTCTGAATTAATCTTGATGTGTCACTATGATTTTTTATTTTATCTGTTTTTTAACATGTGCAAACATTACAAACGATAAGTCTCACCAATTGCTTCTTTTTTTCATCTCGATACAATCTCTCTCTCTACAAATAAAAAAACTAAATAGGTAACAAAGATATCCTTGTTACTTGGGATAGAAAATCCTCGTTTATATCTATACTATTTTGTATTATATATAAAGAAAATAATTTCTTTCGCCTCTTTTGGGTTGCCTTTTTCTCCTTCTAAAATTACCCTCAACTTTCAATGCAAATAACACATATAAAAAATAAATAAGACTAAATTCAAATATTAAAACAAAATGTAACAAATTGTATTTGTCCAATTTTTTCCTTATCATTTAAAAAAGATAATGGATGAGAGTGAATTCAAATATTAAAAAAAATGTAACAAACACAATATTTTTTATATCACTATAAATATAATCAATAAGAAAATGATCGTTATTTTATTTTTATTTTATATACAGACAAACCAAAATATGTCAAGTTGATAAATAATTTCGTTATATGCTTTGACAATAATTTATAGATAATTCAATGTACAGATAATTTCCATTAATATTTAAAATTTAAAAATTGTAATCAAAATTATACAAACAAACATAATAAAATACACACGCGTTAGCACGGTAAAAAGAGCAGTCCGTGCTCGTCTTTTCGCTAGTATATATAAAGAAAATAGTCTCTTTTGACTCTTTTGGACTGACTTTTTCTCTTTCCAAAATTATCCTCAAGCTTCAATACAAATTGCATGTATGACAAATAAATAAGAGTAAATTCAAATATTAAAACTAAATGTAACAAACAGTATATGTCCGACTTTTTCTTTATCATTTAAAAAAGATAATGGATGAGTGTGAATTCCAATATTAAAAAAAAGTGTAACAAACACAATATTTATTTTTTGTTTACGACACAAAATATATCGTGTAACAAACACGATATGAGTATATGTTCAGTCTTTTCTTTTATCCTTAAAAGAAATGCAACAAACTAGATCAAGTATATGTCACTATAAATATAATCAATAAGAAAATAAATTATTATCGATGCATTGAGATAAAATATTTTCAAAAGAGAAATTAGAGAGTAAAATAGTGACTCTTATTATATACGAGTCCTCTTAACATATGTGAGATCTATACTATATGTAATGAAAATAGACTTAAAATACACGAGTTTAGGCTGACTTTTTCATTACCTATTTTACCCTTCATTTAAAATATTTTATTTACTATTTTATCCTTTAATAATATTATTTTAAATTTTAATTAAAAAAATTAAATCTCATTAGAATAGGAAATATCCCACTACAATAGGAACAACATTATCAATATTATATATTCTTTCAAAAAAAATATTAACCAATATTATATATGAAAGGGATAGACATTTTGGTTTGAATTTTTTATAATTCCAATTATACCATTAAACAAATTTTTCTATATTAACGTTATATTGTTGGTGGTATTAAAAAAGATAAGGATTTATATTATATTTGTTAAATTATTGTCTACTAACTATCTATCAAAATAGATGCCAAATGAAATTCCAATTTTAACCTCCGGAGGGGTAATTTAGTAATCCAATAAGTCTTCAAACTAAGGGAGAGCTCTACATCGCATGTTGGTCTTTTTTTCCCTCCCTCACATCAACTTTTCCCAATACAATTCATCATATTTGAAATTCAAATTACATTATTTTGAAATTCAAATTCCTCCTTTTTCTCATTCAAATCCACTTTTTCCAAATATCTCTCTTCCTTCTTTTTCCCCTTTATCAGCCAAATCTTCTTTCACACTATTCTTCTTCTCTTTCATTTTTCATTCTACAAAATATATTCTTATTTCTATGTGTGTTCTTCCATTCAAATAAAGGTAAGATTCAAATTTGATTCATTCTTTTTTTTTTTTGTCTGAAAATTTAAACCATCTTTTTTGAAAATTTTGAAGGTGAGAAAAACACACACACAAGAAGGGGGGGTTGAATTGTGTGACTCTAAAACTTGTTCTTTTCTTTTTCAAAGACTTAATACAAGTTCAGAACCAGGTTCTGAACTGTTATCAGAATATATGCAGCGAATTAAACAAGTAAAAGAGATAAGGGAAGAGAGACACACAGAAATTATACAGGTTCCTTCTCAATGTGAGAAGTAGTCCTGTCCCCTTGTATCCAACAAGAGAGTTTCACTATAATCTGAAGATTACACAATGCTCAACCACACAGGAAGAGACTTCCAGTTGCTCAATCACAAAGAAAGAGGCTTCTATGCTCAACCACCAAGGAAGAGGCTTCCAATGCTCAAGTCACTAAGACAAGAGACTTCCCAATGCTCAAGTCACTAAGACAAGAGACTTCTGACTCAGACCACAAAGGAATGAGGTTACAAATGCTTAGTATACAGACTAAGACTTTAGGGACCAAACTGGTTTACAAATGAAATAGTTTGGGATGAACACTTGATCAAATATCAGAGGTGTTCTCTTAATACAACACAGGTTAAGACTCTTAACCTTAAGAAATTCTAAGTTACAAAGACTAAAGAATTTCTAAGAGTTTTTATGAACTTGACAGTTTTTGACAGAAAACAGAGTGCAGGTTCAGCAATACGTTTCAAAGAGTCTTAGACATTTTTCTTCTTCAAATCTTCCTCCTTTTATAGATGAAAATAGAGCTGTTGAAGATTTGCTTGAATTAAGGAATTTAGCCATTGCAATTGGACTAGGTTACTGCAAATGTGTGCTGCACTTTATCAGTCAGAACAGAGCAGGTGCCATTTTTGAATTGGCCCACCTTAAAAACTGGAGAATGTTTGGGTCAGGGAGACAACTGTTCCATTGAGTTGTTCTGACACATCCAGGCATTAAATGCGCACAGTACTGGTCAAAATCCATGCCACATCAGCTTCAGAAGTTTCTCAGTGAACAGTGATCAGAAGCTGCTTCAGTTGTACGGATCAGAAGCTGGCTTCAGGAGTTGACTGTTGCGTTGACTTCATCAGAAGCACTCAGACTTCAGAAGCTGCCTTCAGACTCAGAAGCTGCACTTCAGGAGCACCACTTCAGGATCACTTCAGAAGCTTCACTTCAGGAGCACTTCTTCAGGAGTATTTCTTCAGGAGTACTTCTTCAGGACCAGTTTCTTTCTAGCCTTGCAACCTTGCTTCTTGGCTTTCCTTCTTGCTCTTTAGCTTGTTCTTCATAACCATTATCAATCAATACTTATTAAGCATGTGGTTCTGAAACACTTGAACAAAGCATTAGCAAATAACCAATTTTCTCTTTAATACTTTGTTATCATCAAAACCATAAAGAGAGATATGTTTACACATAAATGTTTCAACAATCTCCCCCTTACTTCATAAGAGACTTGTTAAACACATTTTGTTCCAACAAATTTGATTCATCCTATTCTACTATTTCATTTTTCCCTTGAACATATTCAATTTTCTATAGGTGCTCTTCCATTAAAATCATCTATTTACCTCTTAATTTTTTGTTTGTCTCTTTATTTTAGATATCATTCAAGTAAAATCTGCATATTTGAAAATAAGTTCAACAAAACTCATGTGATTTAAGCTAAAAGCATGGCGCTGAATATTTTTTCCATCTCCTCAAAAGGTATGAAATCAAATATATCTTTCATTGTTGTTGATTTCGGATTTTCAGTTTGATAAATTTAGTAATTATTTTTTTTTACATTTGTTTAGATTATGTACTTTTCTTTTTATTTTCTGCTTATGAACAAGTTTTCGCTTTTGTTTTTTTGTTGCAACAAATAATGCATGCAAGTGTTTGATTTTATTCTCAAATAAAACAAACAGGAGTACAATAGGTTATGATTCTAAGATGCTTTTGGGGTTTGATTTGTAGAAAGACAGATTAAGGAGAAGTTTATTTGTAACCTTGAGATGCTTAAAGGATCTTAAGGTTTGAAACTTTTTATGGTTGAAAAATATTGATTCTCGCATGCCTTTTTCCTTTTTGTGTGGGAAACTAGCTTTTTTAATATTTATTTTGGACTTTTTGCAAATTGTGGACTGAAAAATTCACTATGATGTTGTTCCACATAGGCTTGGCAAAGGAGCAAATAAAATTAAAATATGTATGCGCAGATTGGAGCATTTGTTTAAGTTGTTGATTTCATAAAGTTTTTCCTAATTTGTTTGCTTTTTAATTCTTGGTGAATTTTACTTACAATAAATTAAGTTTTAGTTCTATAACAATATGTCATACATTGACAGCTTATGATTTATACAAGCTTTGATGTATTTATCTATGGTGTGTTTGTCTAGAATCTGTAGTTATGTATCACAACATTTCTTAAGATGTGAATTTACTACTCACAATGTTTGTTATTATAGAATGCATGTACAATTGGATGGTTCTATAAGGAAGATCGATGCAGAAGAACTAATAACTATTGCCGACGAGGTTTGCTTATATGTGTCTTATTATCATAGTCAACATTAATATTTTTACCACGTGCCATATTACACTACACACGAAAACCATTTTTTTTAAAATAAAAAAACTTATTAAATATGAATAATAGATATGATCATATTCTTAACCAACATTGTTATCGTTATCATAGTTTTATATCATTTCATAATATACCATAACATTACCAAGTAACCTATATCAGAATAAGTATCCACCTTAAACTACGTTATCACAGCCATTATATAAGTCGGTCATATATGCAAAATATCAATCTCAACTAAGAATTGTAGATTCAAGCAACGAAAGATACTAAGACATGAAAAGTTATCATAGTTATCAAAAGAAATGATTTGGATGGCTTTAAAATTGTGCATATTCAGAAAAGGTCAATTCCTTAATCAATTTTTTGGTATTCCATGTTTAAACATACATCAAACATGGTGAAAATCTATCTTATATAATCAAAATTCAGAAAAAACATTCTTTCAAAAAAAATCAGGAAAACATATTTATTAACTACTAGAAAATGAATTTCACAACATCAAATTTTATTAAAACTTTGGCTTGTTTTTGTTTTGATATGTTCTGAAGGAATATGGTGATATTCATCATTTTTTTTTTACGATTTCATCCTGATTTGGATGATTAGTGAAACTTAATTGATACGATAAAGACCTTACATTTGATTTATTTCAACAGTAACTTTAGTTATCCTCTCTTAGCTGAATGGTGGAGTGATTGTAGGCTATTTTATCATTTTGAAGGTCATCAACAAATTTACATGCACTACGTAGGACGAAGTCGTTTTTACTTTTTTTTCTTCAGAAAAACAATTCAAGACTCTAGCATCATAACATCGTACCATAGCAGGAGTGCACAATTTGTTCATACATTTTATTTTGACATTACTTTGGGAGAATTTGAGATGGCAATAAGATCATAATTAGTTTAGTATCCAAAAAATTTATTTCCATTACTATGTTCGTATGCAGTGAATATTTATGTTTGACAATCATATGTCTGTTTTCAAATTTTGACCAAAAAGTTTGATGATTTCTTATGGATCAATGGTTTCGGTACTTGGTCCTATGTGGCAAAAAATTTGTAAAAGTCATTTATGGAATTCATTACCAAAATTACCTGTCAATTACCACAAAACTTGACAAGGATGGGAGTATTTGTACATTGAAAATTAATAACAGGCTTGAGATACAATTAATTTCAAGTTTTTTGAAGGCAATCTCAATCATACGGTTCATGTGTTTAAGATCAATCCTTAAGTTAGTTTAAAAATTTATGTTTATTGTGTTACTGCCTTTTGTTTATCAGTTCTGAGTACTACTATTATGTTAATATAAATTATATATATATAACTACAATTCCTATTTCTTGAAGGATAGCATAGTTCATTTATCATGTTTGTGTTTCATGTTTATGTTCTTTCATGTTCTTCACATGTGTTGCTTTATTCCTATCATCACTTTGGTTTCTTTGCACATGTGTTGCTTTGTTACCTCTTTTCTTTTTTTACTACTATGTTTTATGTTCAAGAACTAATTGTGAAGTCCGCACTGTTTAGATTCTCATTGAGAAACACGAGAAACAAAAAGATGAAAACATAACACTATTAGAAAAGCACGGGAGAATTGTGCGTCAAATTGTGAGTTATGTCTGCTCTAATATCAATGAATTGTAAGTTGAAAGCATAAACTGCTTATTTGTTTTTAATGGTTTCTTAAATTGTTCAATATATTAGATGAATGTGAAAGTGCGCTCTTACATAGTGTTAATAAAAGTGTAACAACTATTACAAATATGTCACTTTGGTTTCTTCTCTTTCATTTCAAAACTTCCAATGACGTAGCACATTACACACTGATACCGGATAAGAGGGAATTTATGCTATTTAGTGATGACAATATTTTCTTTTCTTTAGGTATCATTGAAATTGATGCTTCCCCTTTTAAATGTACGTTGTGTGTGTAATTGTTGTCTATTGTCAAATCGAAGTACTATATTTTAGTGGTTGTTATATCTATATAAATTATCCAAATCTCATTATTGCCGATACATAAATTAATTGCCAAAATACATTTTCCAAAATTTAATAATTCAATATTTATTCAAATTCGCACGGGTTTTTAACTAGTTGTCATTAAAAATGATAAATATGGTTTTTTTAGTTTGTTACCGTTTGAAAGTCACAAATATTTGTACTTATAATTTTATTCAAAATCAAGATTTCATATAAAATATCATTCATAAATTACATGTGTTAACGCAATAAAAAGAGTGAAAGAATGAACACAGGAGTGTCCGTCTTTTCGCTAGATATATACAATGTTATTCAAATCAAAGTAAGAATAGAATAAAAAAAATTCATTTGGGACACATTTCACTCCGTCACCCAACATTCCGTTACACATAAACTAATTTAGAAATCAATATAACAACTTCCTATATGTATAATATAATAATCTTTATTTCCCTGACACACTGAATTGGAAATCAAGATAACAATTTTCTATATATAACTTATATACTATACGTTAATCTTTCGTATAAAATCTATGAAGCATACGGACATCAAACATCACATTGACACCGATAATATTTAAGAAAATAAATAATTGAATGTAACATAATTGTCGATGTCTATCATATCACGAACATACTTTTAATTTAAATGTAGATGATAATAAAGTTCAACAAGAACTTTCTTTCTTAGAAGTGATTCCACTTAATGGATTCCCTCTTTTAAGACAATCAACAGGAGGAACAATTTCAGTTTTCAACTCACCATATGCTTCCCAACAAAAAGGAACATTGGTGTTTTGGCTTGATTGGAGCTTTATTGTATCAAGGGTTATACCTTTACAAGGTAAGCTATCACTACATGCAAAATAAATAGGTTCTTTAGTGTATGTTCCCTTTACATTTGCATAATGTATGCTTGATACTGCAACAGCTGATGTTTCATTATGACACTTTCCACCATCACAATAGAATTGATCGATAGTTATTGGAGTTTCAACATCAGAAACTTGAATGTTTGAGAACATGATGTTTTGGACTGAGCCTGAGCCTCCCTGTTAAATAGAATTGATAGTTTACAAAATAAATGAGGAAACCTATTTTTTTTTTTTTTATAAAAAAAATATTGAGACATAGAAACTTATTTTGACTTAGACAAATACCAATGAGTGCTCTAATGTTATTGTTTAAAAGTCTATAAAGTTATTTCTGTGTGAAGTTGAGTATTTAATAATAGGCTAAAATATTAAAAAGGTCCCTGCAAATATGCCTCATTTGGCTTTTGGTCCTTGTAAAAAAAAATTTGATTTTCGTCCTTGCAAAATATTTTGTTTTTTAAAATAGTCCCTGGGCCCATTGAAGCTGGGCATAAGTGAAAAAAAAGGTCCCTGCAAATATGTCTCATTTGGCTTTTGGTCCTTGTAAAAAAAATTAATTTTGTTTTTCGTCCTTGCAAAATATTTTGTTTTTTAATTTTCAACTGTCACATAAGCTGCCAATGGGCCCAGGACTATTTTAAAAACAAAATATTTTGCAAGGACGAAAATCAAATTTTTTTTTACAAGGACCAAAAGCCAAATGAGGCATATTTGCAGGGACTTTTTTAATATTTTAGCCTCAATAATATATTGAAAGATTTATACTTTAAACTTTTAATAAATAATTATCTTGTTTGGAATTCTTAAACAATACTTTTAGGACACTTGTCAATCAGACTTTTATATTTAACCTTTTGAAACAACCGTTTAACTTATATATGAAGGTATTATTAGAAAAAATGTTATTTTGGTCTCTATTTTCGATGAACTCGCATCTCCGACCAATTCAAGTCGAGCCAGATGCACCGGTATAAGAGAATAATGTTTTTCTGGCACATATATTATCTTTATCTATTTACAAAACTCGAATACAATATCTTAATTGATTGTCAATTGGACCAACCTTTTTTAAAATTAGAAAAACTTTATGATTATTATGAAAATGTTTTAACTTGTTTTTTCTTAAAAGTGTTTGATTAAAAAAAATATCATTTAAACTGAATTTTCCCTTTAACTTTACCTGCCATGTTTTGATTCTCACACCAGTCAAGGTGTTGTGGAGAGTGATATCACGAACGGTGACATTAGAAACACAAGCTTTGGTGTTCTCTTTTCCGAGACTTCCGATACTAATTCCATGCCCAGGTCCACAGTTAACATTGTGCACCAATATGTTGGAACATCCAGTTTGTATAGACACACAATCATCCCCTACATGATGAAGAAGTGATACATCATGAAATGTGTTCAATTCAATTCTTCTAGAAAACTCATTTGTGAAATTCTTACCACAACCAAGTGTGCTACTGTAGATGACCACATCTTGGGAATTTTGTAGGTGAATTCCATCTGTGTTAGGACTGTCACCAGGTGATGAAGTTGTTATATCAAAGACTTGAACATTTGTGCATGAATCAAATTTGAGATGGGTTTGTTGACTGTTCTGAATGGTTATACCAGTCACACTTACACCATCACTCCCATAGAACCTTAGTGCCTACATATAACAAAATGTCAAAATCACAAATGAGAGAATCTTATAGTTTTAAGAGATTAATTTTGATGCACCGTCAATGTAAAAGAAAAAATTACATTGTCAATCAAAATTATATATAATTATTTGTATGACTTTTAAAGAAGATATTATTAAACTTATTTTTTTAATGATAAGATGGTTATGATTTATTGACTACTAAAAATTTGATATTTAGCGACCGATTTAGTGGCCAAGTAATTTTAGTATTTCTCATTTAGCAACCAAATAACTTTATCTTGTGGCCAATTTGCAAAATGTCGCTACTGTAAGCATAGACCAATTTTACATTTTCGGCCTATAAATTCATCACTATATGACAACTTTTTTGTAGTGATTGAAAGTGTAACTTTTAAAATAGATATGATTAAAGTCAAACATTTTTAATGATTTAACAATTAATTGTTTGACACCAAAAAAACTTGGTGCATATAAAATAAATCCATATTTCAAGGCCAAAAATATTCAATGCAAGAATTATTCTTACCGTTGGTTTGGTTTTTGGTAGTTTCTCACTATCATTCCACCAAATAGAGCCTTGACCATCAATGACACCTTTGCCTTTGATTGCAATCTTGTTTAGCTTAGTGAACTCAAGCCATTGCAACGTACCTGAGCCCCAAGCTGAAGGACTTGTAGGAGCAATAATTTTTCCATCTAGCTGCATGTATTTTAATAAACACCGTATGTTAAATATTGAGTTTCATTTTAATGATTTTAATGTGCAACTTTTAAGTAGTCAAAACTAAAATCAATTAACATAATCTGACGGTTATAATTAGCCGGCCGATTCCACAGGACGAATTATTTAAGAGAACTTAAAATTTAATTTCTGAGTCGAACAATTCTTGAGTAGGCTTACATTGTAAAATATAGTTTTTAGGCCCGAAGCCATTATCTTTTTTGTTTGGACATTTATGTACTTGATCTAATTAATATAATCCAATGCTTCTAGAGTTTGCAAAATCATATTTAATGCATGAAAATGTAGGAAACATGAATACACTAAATCATTCACCTGAAAAACAATATTTGGCTCACAATTAGGGCCAGAAAATGAAATTGGTTTTACTAGAAAAACAGAACCGGAAGGAACAACCAATGTTGAGGCCTCAGTTTTACAAGCAGCTGCCCATGCATCTTCAAAAGCCTGTCATCATTTTTGTGTAGTGAAAATGGTACAAGTAAATAGCTATAGGAAGAAAAAAATGATACACATTAAAGGGAATAGGGTGTATCTAATGAACAAAACATAATAGATATTTATGTTGATTATATAACTATACACAAAAAGCTAATCAATGTAAGATTAATTCTTTCATGCTCTTACATGTTATAAATAGAGTTAGTAGACAATGAAAGAAAATGGAATTCATCTATCATTTTCTCATTGAGGGTTGGATAGATCAACTAGCTTGGTCTAAGGATTAAATAAGTTAGAGGTACTGAGTTCAAACTATACGAAAGGGTAAATATTAATCTAACAAAAAAAAATATTATTTTCTCGTCAAACTCACACAATAAATATAGAGAATTAAAAAATTACATATTTAAACTCGCATCTCAACATATTAAATATTCATGAACCCTTTTATGATATGAGATGTACTTACGAAACTCTTATTGATAAATTTAGAGACCAAATAAAAATAAATATTATGTATTCTCTTTATAAATTATTATCACAATATTATTTTTTTCTAGCAGGAGATAAGTATAGTTAGTATTCAACATAAACATGAATCAATATATGGATATTTTTTTGAGACTAACTATGCTTAAACTCACACTATGTATACATTAAAAGAGAGAAATAATGAACTGATTTGAACCTTTGTGTCATCAGCACGTCCATCGCCTTTAGCACCATAATCTAAAACATTAAAAGTAGAAGAGACAGCTTTGAGTTTCCTCCAAGGATTGCCTCTTGTGCCATTACAGCTTTCAAAACAAGAGACAAAAGAGACAATGGTAATGATCAATGTAATAATGTTTTTGTTCATAGTGTTGGAATATTTTGAGAGAGAGAGAGAGAGAGAGAGAGAGAGAGAGAGAGAGAGAGAGTGAAAGGTGGAAGGATTTCAAGAGAAGATTTTCTTTGTTGACATATGAAAAGGAATTTGAAGTTCTATTTATAGGGAAGAAAACACTATGCACACATGAGCTACACAGTAAAGGTACATGCATTTGATGTAATTCTTCTATAATCTATTAATCATTTTTATATTCTTTTTTATATCTAGATTTAACTCACAAGTTCTAGTAAAAAAAAACTCACATGTTGACATGAGTGTTTCATTTCATTAGTATGAGTTATGAGTATATTTTAGTTGCAATGCTACAGTTAAATTTTATTTTTGACAATGTTGGTTTAAATTTATTGATAAAACTTTTTTGGTAATAATTTTATTTAGAACATTTTTTGATTGGCTCCATGCTACTTCAAAACTTATACTAGCCATTTTCAGGTTAAAAGTGTTTATGTTTTTTTTAATCCAAATCATAAATTCGGTTGACATATATATAAGTTTATGATACTGTGTGTTGCTTTCTTACTAGAAGACGGAGTAAAAAATGAAAATAAACAACAATAGAAGATGTTTTTTGAAAACAAACAAACTCTTAATCAATTCTAATAAGGGTTTGTCTTGGAGTTGAAGACTTGTAGTGAAAACATAGAAAATGAGAGCTTTGTTTCATTATTCATTGGCTTCTTTCAGATTCACTCGCTTGGTTGTCATTTGTGATTTATAATATATTCAGCCAAGCCAATGTTTTTAAACCGTATTGTAGATGTGAAATATTTTGTCAACTTCCTTAATTTTTTTACAAGAAAAATTTTAGGTGAGTTGGACTACAAGGCTCAACAAGGTTAGAGTATGTCTCAAGACTCAAAAAACACGTAAATACTTAGAGATTATCCACTAAAGAGATTCTCACGCTAGTATTGATAGATAAACTCACACCCTTGTATAGTATGAATCAACTATTTATTAATTGAATCAATATTCATTGACTCCAACATCTTTAATGACTTGACTGAAAGAAACTTTGTTAACGACTAATATTTGAAAAATGTGATTGATCGCCTTCGATGAGTCTCTAATTTGAAATCATATTTTTTCATCCACGAAACTTAAATTCAAGACATTTTGAAATCATATTTTTTCATCCACGGAACATAAATTCAAGACATTTTTTTTTTGATTCAAGACATTATTTAAAAGATCTTATTTTTGTTTCATTGTGATCAACACAATTTTTATTTTTATTTTAAAGTGATCAACTCAATGTTGGTACTCATATCCTTGTCCTTGTGTATGATTGAGTTATATTATTTATCTTTTATTTGGAACATTTTCAAATCCCTAAGAAAGATACTAGGGGTGCCATCGAACCCGGCAGCCATAACGGCAATGATTTTGACAAATATGTATAACTTCTTTTTTGAAAAGGACATATATATAAGAAATATATCAAATAAATTAACAACCATGCTCTACTATGCTTTGCGTGAAATATACAGTAATGGTTGAAATTTCATTAGCAAAATTAAGGGAAACTAATTTAATTAGGATCATGAACTGAAAGTGACACACCATGTGGTGAATGTAGGATGTTGAACATTATGTTGCATGTGTTGGGTCAAGTAAATTAGTTAAATATGATGAAACGTGTTCTCATAGCTAACATTATTTTTTATATATATCATTTACATTTGATATTTTTGGCATTTTAACATCAACGATTATTGACATTCTACATAAAGTTTAAAAGGTCGTGCATATCAATGATATGTCTCTTTGATCCATGAATATTGTGTTTACGAGAATATGTTTTGCAATCCAAAAATACTTAGCAGCGCAACTTATTGCATGCTTGCCTTCCATTCATGTTCGATTTTCATATATATAATATTATAATTTATTCAAAAATTTGCGCTCAAAAAATATATTTTGATTCACGTAAGAGAGAGGATATAATTTTATATGCATTTTTAACTTATTTCAATTTTATAGTTGAAAATGCAAATAGTTACACTTAAATTTTTTAACCAAAAGAATTTTTTAGCCCTATGATATTGTTTACGGTGTACGAAATGCCTACAAAGAATTTTTGCTACTTGGAAAATAAGCAACTAATTCAGGTGAGTTTAATTGTGCCAGCATGGCTCTTTGACCAACATTAAGAACTTAAGATCGATCCTTTTGAATATAATTATAATCACATTTGGAAATTTGAATTACATTCTCAATTGTTCTACACCAATCAAAAGAAAAATACAGAAAGTCAAAATTAAGAAATTGAAAATTCTTTGTACTCTCATGAAAATAATGTGACTATATATTCAATTATTTAGCCTTTAACATGGGTGATGTGTGTTGAACCTGTAATCTGTGAAGCTCCAGACATCCAAAGAAGATTTTGCATATATAGATGCATTAATTAAGCATTTCATAAAAGTGAGAAATGAAATACATCTTTCTCGAGTTTGTCTCAAGTTTTTAAAAATTATTTTTCGACGTATTACTTTTTGCAACAATTATATTTGTACACCTCATATTCTCATATACTTTGATATATTATTTTATCTTTACCACTTTTCATATGATATCACCAACCTATCAATTAACGGGTAGTAAAAATATTCGTTTATTTTAACCCACGAATATTCTATATATAAACTACTTGCATCTGTGGTAGATTTTATCTGCAGATATCCACATGTATGGATTTTTTTGTCATCCACGCATAAATATCAACATGAATGTAACTTGTTTAGGACTTTACTTGGTGTCTCATCCTTCTAGTGCATAGGCCATAGTAGCAAGATTACATTAAAGGGTTTCATACACCGTACCAAGGCAATTATAAGGGCATACACATACACAGACACATTTATATTTCCCCAAAAAATTATATATATATATATATATAATCCTCTTGTAGAAAAAAGCCAGGTAGAAATTATATTCCTTCCAATTCCAAATCTTGGTAAAGTCTCCTAGTGCTGTGGAACATGTGAGTTTGAAATTTGTCACTTACTTATTCTGAGGATTCTGATTGTTATTACTTGGCTTCTAAGTTATATTTAGGTGCTAAAGAATATTTGTGTAATGATATCATTGTTTGAGTGATATACGTGAATAATTGACAATTTTTAACGGATGACATTTGTCTATTGAGGTATTCTTCCGTGCATGGTCACAAGACCAGATAAATAGTGTTTGAACACACACACATAAAGAGATTATGTTCAAAATATTCAATCATTTTTTTTATCAATTTCTTTTTTACTATTTTAAAAATATTTCTTTATGTGTGTGTCCAGTCACTATTTATTTGGTTTTGTGACCATATTAGAATTCCTCTTATCTATTAACCGAATCTTCTGTGTTAAACTAAAAGGATTTAATTTATATATATACATTGACCGTGTAAATATGGTTAATCACAACCAGAAGATCAACCGAAATGTTTGACTTTACTTTGATAATCTCCAAAGCCACAAAAATGATTGGTTTATGATTGGCAATTAAGTCTTCATGCTGCTAACCTAAAATACATTGGATTATTTGATTGGCAATTTAATTAAGTTTCTCTAGTCTTTTCATTACTAACTTACTGTTAAATTAAAGTATTAGCAATTTAATTGTATTATTTAGATTATTGGATATCCAGTTTCCATCGTATATCAACACTGTATACAATTGAGTGTGGATATCAGACCTAATTTGAGAAAACAAACATCTAAAGGAGAAAAACAAAATATAAAACTCGAAAACCTTATATATTTTGTATCATTGTCAAAATTAATTTATGTAAGAAAACATTTCTCTTATCAATTTATCAATACGTTTGCGTTAAAAAAAATCAATTTATCAATATGTACGTTACAGTTCTATCATTTGTTTGTATACTCAACTGAATGATATAATAATCTAGATAATTTCTACGGCACATGTACTTTCACTAGATACGGTATTCTATTCATTAAAAAATAAATTATACTAATATCTTTAACCCAAAAATATACACCAACGGTTTTAGTTAAAAAAATGGAAATAGATATCAAAATATATTTATGCGGTATGGTTTTGGTTTACATCTATTTTGAAAGGAAAAAAAAATCAACCCAAAATTCGATCCAACACCAACGGTTTTCACAAAATGGCGTCAAACACATTAAACTATATTTAGTTTTGTGCAATTCTCACTTTTTTTTCTTTTGTCTATTTCCGTTTTGAATTTTGATCGGTTTGAATTTTAAGGTTAGTAGACATGAATTTCTTCTTAAAATGAACTTATTTTGAAGTATGAATAGAGTTTGTTACCAAATTGGTGGTTTACACTTTATTCACCTTCATGATCAGCAATATTGTTGATTGATGAATATATCATTCATTTTCTGAAAGTGAAATTGAAGGAAGCGATTCCCACAAAGATGATGGTAGATTTGATTCAATTCTCAAACTCAAATTTTGACCCAAAGAAATGGATTAACACAGCATGTCACAGTCAACACTCTCAACAGTCTTTAGACAAACACCTGATCGATTTAGAGATGAAACTCCAGATGCTTTCCGAAGAAATCTCCGCTTCTCTTGAGGAACAATCTTCCGCTGCTCTCCTCCGTGTTCCTCGTGCCACGAGAGATGTTGTCCGTCTCCGTGATGACGATGTTTCTCTCTGTTCTGCTATCTCTGTCATCCTCCATAACCTCCAGAAGGTCGGCATCACTTCCTCTACGTTTATTTTAAAATTGTAACTGACAATGCCGATATTAATAGGTCGAACACGTTCACATGGTAGATTAGTTTATTTATTTATTTTTACATGACAATGTATAAAAAATTAAACTTAGAAATTCGAAATTTGAGCTTGATATTGTTAGGCTGAACACCTTGATTCAAGACCTCGAAGATGTGTGTGTGAGTTTCAGCTGGTGATTGTCACTTCGTTTACCAACCCCAAAAGAAAAAAGTGATTGATTTGATTTGATTTGATCATACCCATTTGATAATAGATTAATTTGAAATTTGAGCTTGATATTGCTAGGTTGAACACCTTCACGCGAGACCTCACAACTGTGTGAGTGACTTTTAGGTGGTGGTTGACACTGTCTACATAAGACAAAATAATGACTGATTTTGATCAAAATTAAATTTTTTTTGAGATGAAATTTAATTCGACAAAGTATCAAAATTAAACTTAGAAGTTTGAGTTTTATATTGCTAGGCTGGACACCTTTATGTGTGTTTGAGTTTCGGGTGGTAGTAGCCACTTTGTCTATAGACAAAAAAAAATTGTTTGATTTGATTACAACAACTTGATAGATTAATTATTTTACACGGACAATGTATCAATATTATGTTTGGTTTTGTGGTGAAAATAATTGAGTTTGAGTGAATCGATTCTGTAAAATTGATTGTAACTAAAATTGGGTTGAAGGTAAAGCGATTGTATACATTCATTCCATAAAAAAAAAAATATTTGTATGCATTCAGTTGAGATAAATTCTAAAAAATCTCTTTTAATGTTTTAATGATAACAAAACATATAAATTATATTTAAAAGAATTCTGAGATTATTTGTTATTTAACATGTATTCTTGAGTATGTTAAAAGATAGGTTACAAAAGTGAAAATGTTTTTGAGAACATTCTGAGAACAAAGACCATCTTCATTATTCATACATGCCTCGCCAAAGTCAGCTCAAGCAAGACAAATTGGAAGTTATTGTCAATCATGGGTACAAAGATCTTGGCCTTTAAAGAATAATTTATTTTGTCAAGAATCATTGTGGAAATGAAACACAAAAGGATCAAGAGTTATATGATACAAAATGAACATATTTATTATGTTACACTCTCAAAGGAATGAAAAGAAATTAATTAAATAGATCCTATGAAGAAACAAAAAGGAACCCATAAGAATTAGACAACACATCAAGAAAGAAGGGAAAAGCCAATAAGAAATGGACGACACATCAAGTTAAAAACATGTGATAAAATCAAATCACTTGTACTTCTTTTTTTCCCTCCAAGGCGTGAGGTTTCTACAGCTCACAACACAAAGCAAACTTGGCTGCCAACTAGCCAACAAAATCTGCAGAATCACTATTCACAATGTTACTTTATTGGAAGTTGTCCAAGCAGAATTTTTGAGAACGTTATCAGAATTTGGAGAACATTCTGCCAAGCTTTGTTACACAAGAGTATTTCACTTTTATGAGTTGGCAAACTTTTCTCTTCCACTTTTACCCTCAAGAGCGTGTGTTTATTACCTCAGCAAGGGACTCCTCCCATCTATAAATACAATGGCTTGCAAAGAGAAGAGGCATTGAGTCAAAAACCAAAAATTCACTTACTTGATTTTCACTACATCAAGAACACTCAAAAGACTCTTTCATCATATGCATCAATACCAAAATTCAGCAGCAACTCTTTTACTTGAGTTCTTTACAAAGGCAAATACATTGTAAACCAATAGCAAAAGATTTCAAAAGAATCACTAAGGCTGTGTTTGGTAAGGACGAAAAGCTAGCTTATAGCTTATTGAATTGGCTTATAAGCTTGTTGGATCAAAACATGACGTGTTTGGTAACAAGCTTTTCTCGTGAGCTTATACCTTTTTCTGATATGCTATTTCAGGTAGCTTTTGAGCTTATAACTTCTTATATTTTCTTCCAATTTTAACCTTATTATTTTAATTTTACTATTTTTTAATAAAAAAAACTACCCATATTCATATGTAACTACCCACTTTTTATATATTGGTGCAACCAACTTTCGTGACTATCCATATGTATCACTCAAGTTGTAGTTCTTTTTATATTTTCTTTGTTCACTTTTTTTTACGTTGCTCTTATTTCCTATAATATAATATATAATTTTAAATAAAATATACAGTAAATATTGAAGCCATTTTAGTTAAATAAATATTTTTTAATTGAATTCATAAAATACATTTATCATTTTGGAGATGAAAGTAATTTGAAATAAATTTAAATATTTTAAAAAAACAAATAAGTAAAAAAAATTATGTATATAATTTATGAAAAATATATTAAACAAACATGTCCTTTTATATCATTTTATATTTATCAGCCACTTCAACAGCTAATTTTATCAAACACATTATTTTTAATAAGCGAGTTTTTCAGCTATAAGCTATCAGCTATCAGTCATCAGCTATCAGCTAGATTTTCAGCCATCAGCTAGCTTATCAGCTATCAGCTAGCTTCTAACTTATTTTTACCAAACAGAGCCTAAGTGTTTTGGTGATTGCGCATTTAGCTAGTGAGTGAAGCTAGTGAAGTTGTTTTGTAAAAGCTAGTGAGTGAAACTAGTGTCTTGTAAAAGCTAGTGAGTGAAACTAGTGTAAAGTCCAAAGAGGTACAAAGTGTATAGATCCAAGAAGTGATCTAAGAAAAGACATAGTTGAGTTATAGTTAATACTCAACTACATATTAGAAAATCTCACAGTATTGTGGAGACTGAAGTAGCCCACATTGGGTGAACCAGAATAACTTTTTGTGTGTGATTTCTCTTTCCCTATCTCTCTTTATTTTTACAAGATCACACACTTCACAATTATTATTGTTTTACTTACTAACTGACTAACCTTTCAAGTATTTACTTGAGAAATTTTTATTGGTAATTTTTATTAAATCACAATTCAAACCCCCCTTTCTTGTGATATTATTTTACTTCACATTCATGAGAATGTGAGTTAAACAATACATTTGGGTGTAAAAATCAATTATAGAATCAGAACATACAATTTCTAGCTATAAGTTGAATCAATTCTAGAGGCAAAATCAATTTTAAACCTCTAGAATTAGTTTTGGCTCTTCCAAAAGTGGAACCAAAGATACACTTAGAAATTTGATCTTGATATTGATTACTTACAGGTCCTTATGCAACCATGTCATACGATTGTGAATGGAGTGAAATTTATACATGTGTGTTGAGATCCATTTATGAGTCAGCACCCGTTAATTTGCATTTGCCTTTTTTCATCCTCTGTTTTTTTATAGGCAGAGGGACCGTCGGCTGAATCCATAGCAGCACTTGGTAAGGTTGATGTAGTCAAGCAGAGGATGGAAGCTGCATATGAAACTTTGCAGGTAGCGAAAGTGAATTGAATATTGATGTAGCTCACTGAGATTTTCTATATTGAGGCCAAAACTCTTTTGTGGTTAAATAATAGGATGCTGCTGGATTAACTCAATTAAGTTCGACAGTGGAGGATGTATTCGCCAGTGGTGATCTCCCTCGTGCTGCTGAAACTCTGGCTAATGTCGTGGAGGTACTAATTTTTCCCATTTTGGTTATCTATGAAGTACACGAGGTTTGGTACATTTACTTTTTGTATTTACAATTGTTTTCGCCTTTGTTCACTTTCTCTATTCAGGTTGCTGAATTTGCCAACATAAGAAAGCTGCTTGAAGTCTTGGAGGATAGGCTGGACACAATGGTGCAGCCTCGTCTTACCGATGCATTGTCCAATCGCAAGGTTACATATACTTTGGATACCACACACTTACATCCTGTGATTTGAATTTAATCCCTTGTCTGAGCTCTTATTGTTGTTATTGTTTAGATTGACGCTGCTCAAGATTTGCGTGGAGTTCTCATTTGAATTGGAAGGTTTAAGTCTCTGGAATCACAGTATTCGAAGGTACATCTGAAATCAATAAAGCAGCTTTGGGAAGACTTAGAATCAAGAGAACGTGCTAATAAGTCTGCAAATGAGAAGAGTGAAATGGAGAGGATGTCAACTGGTGGTGATTTTCAGTCATCGCCTACAATTTCATTCTCCAACTTGTTACCAAGCTTTTATGACGAGCTACTACTTTATCTTGAACAAGAATGGAAATGGTATAATTACTGGTGTTCTCTTCTATTGTTTATATTTTGTTTGTCCAAAAATGGGTTGCCTTATCAATAACACTACTCCAAAACTTGGTGCCATAGGATTTAAATTCTCTATATCAACCTACTGAAAAACAATCAACTAGCACAAAATGATATTAACTAAATTTGCATATCCAAGTAGTGTAATAAAAGCATTTGAGCTGTTGCTTGCAGGTGTATGATTGCTTTTCCCGAAGTCTATAAAACTCTTGTCCCAAAGTTGCCAAGTGAGACTATGATGGCTATAGGTACCAGTTTCATATCTCATATCAACCTTGCCATTGGGGATGTTGTTCCAGAAACAAAAGCGTTGGCTAAAGGTTGTTCCTCAATCTTTTAAATGGTTGTGTACGATAATATTTCATTGCATGTAATATGTTAGAGTTAGTTCACTGTTCAATAATTGTTATCCACATTGACTTCTAAAGTAATAATTGATTTGAGGTCTTCCAAATCATTGTATATTTCATTCCATTTTTTCTCTCCAAATGAATTTTTGAAATTGATTTAGAATAGTGCATTGTAAATTGAAAATTTTGATAATTTAGCATGTATTTTCATTTAGAAAAAAGTCTAAGATAATTGCCATTGCTGACCACATTGTGCTTTGTGTTAACTCCCAAAATTATTGATATTTTATCCGGAGATTATCTTTCATGAACCGTTGTAGGTTTATCTGATATTTTATCTGGAGATATGCAAAAGGGTGTTAAGCTTCAGACTAAGCATCTGGAGTCCTTGATTGAATTGCACAATATCACGGGGACCTTTGCAAGGAATATTCAGCACTTGTTTTCTGGTTCTGATGTACAAGTTTTAATGTATGTGCTGAAATATGTGTACTTGCCATATGAATCGTTTAAACATAGGTAAAAAATTATTTTAATTTGAAGCATAATTGAAATTGATATATCGAGTTTGTCTGTTAATTCCTTCTGGCATATTGCCTCTATATTGTGGAAAAATTGGATGGGTCCTAGGGAATGAGTTTTAACTTCATATGTCACAATTTTCTTTCTAAAAAATTAGAAAAATAAATTTAGGGAAATAGAAACATAAATTGCAATAAACAGCTGGTCTTATGGTTGTCATGACTCATGCACAATATTCTCATATTTAAGCTTGCATTAAACCACTTTCCAATTCAAAGAAACACCTTTTGCTTTATTATGTTGAATTTGGATATCTAGAGGTACGGACAAATGGAGCGTGCCATCCTTTCCTCTGAGATTGCAGGAATAGATTTAAGAGGAGCTGTAATTCGAGGGGTGGGAGCTCAAGGGAGTCGAACTCAGTGAAACCGTTCGTAGGATGGAGGAGTCTATTCCTCAAGTTGTTATACTTCTTGAAGCAGCTACCGAGAGATGCATCAGCTTCACTGGAGGTTCTGAGGCAGATGAACTGATTCTTGCCCTTGATGACATAATGTTAAAATACATTTCCACTCTACAAGAAACTCTCAAGTCATTAAGAACTGTTTGTGGTGTGAATTATGGCGGGGATGGTATTGGAAAGAAAGAGATGGAGAAGAAAGATGGAAACCAAGATGCTCGGAGAGTTGATTTGATCTCAAATGAGGAGGAATGGTCCATGGTCCAAGGGGCATGCACTACAGATCCTTACAGTTGCAGATAGTTTGACAAGCAGATCTTCTGTCTTTGAATCATCTTTAAGAGCTACTCTTGCTAGATTAAGCACAACTTTATCTTTTTCAGCATTTGGTTCAAGTCTAGATCAAAACCTGACTGTAAATGGTAATGAAGATGGGGATCCATCTTTTGGTGGAAGGACTGCCTTGGACATGGCAACACTGCAGCTGGTTAATGTGCCCGAGAAAGCCAGGAAACTCTTCAACCTTTTGAATCAGGCATATATACGAATACGATTAGCTTTATTGCAGTCTTTTTTTAGGAGTTTAGAAATTGATAGAAGGAATAGTGGATTAGTCTAAATATTTGGATCAGGAAGTACCTTAAAATTTTAAGAATATAAAGTTAAGTATTCAGATTCGTATATATTATAATTTGAGAAAATCAAATATGCAAGACTCTTATGGAGTTGTTTTTATGCTTCTAGCCCTTTAATATTTGTCTCCTTTTTGTTTTTTGTCCCTCCTTGAGTAGGAGTTGAAAAACATCTAGTCTTTTATTTCATTTTAAATAGAATTAAATGTTTATGAGCATCAAAAGAAATGGAAAAATAAAAATGACATTTTCTTTCGTTGAGTTCTTTTTTCCAGCAATACATAAATATATTTATCTATTTATATATATGCAGTCTAAAGATCCCCGTTTTCATGCCCTTCCCCTTGCATCTCAAAGAGTTGCAGCATTTGAAGACACAGTTAATGAACTTTTATATATATGATGTTCTCATATCTTAAATTAAAGATATGACTCTTAACATTTAATGCTAGTTTATTAAATTTCATGTTGCAGAAGGTGCAACAGCACTTTACATAGAGCAGTTGCGTGGGATTCAGTACATTACAGATCGCGGTGCGCAGCAGCTATCAGTTGATATTGATTATCTCAGTAATGTGGTTTCCGCTCTGTCAATGCCTATCCCTGCAGTTATGGCTACATTTCACAGTTGTCTATCTACCTCAAGAGACCAGCTAAAAGATCTTCTGAAGACAGATTCAGAAAACCATCTTGATCTGCCAACAACAAACCTTGTGTGCAAGATGTGGCGGGTAAATTTAGATTCATGATTGAGCACTTCCACCCTCTCCCACTTTACAGATATGGTTTTTCCTTATAGGAGAACATTCTTTTACATAAACAATACCCTACTAATAGAACGATTTTTTGTTTTTGTTGAATATAAGTTAATTGTCACATATGGGAATCAAATCTGCCTATTATGATATGATTCTCATGTGTAACAAAATTGCTTTTGTTGGCTTTCAGAAGAATGAGCTGATTTGAATGGATTATACTTCATTGTACATTTTAGATTCTTTAAAATTTAATAGATTATGATTTACTTAATTCAGATTTTGTTGATGGTAATCTTTGTCGAGAGTTCTTTGTTGTTTTTGTTGTCGTTTGTTATGTACACTTTGTTGATTTGTGGTGTCAACCTAGTTGGGTTGACCGAGACTTTTATTTTTTTTTTTTATATAATCGAAGACGGGTCTTTAATTACTGATGCTACTCCCTTTTACTATTGTTTCAAAAATTGATTTATACAAGACAAAAAGTTCTATAAGATGGAATTAATACACATTTATCGAAACAAAAAATACACATTCATTAAAGGTTTTAAATGTTCGATATGAGTTTCCTTAAAAAAAAATGTTCGATATGAGTTATAGAAGAGAAAGTTCCATTTACAAGTAATGTGCATTATTTAAAACACATGTGGATTTTGTCAATTATGATGATTTTTAAATATTGATATATTATTTAATGATGTAGTTATTAGAAATATTTGATATATTATTTTAAATTTTTGTAATATGTGTAAAACTAGTGAAGTATTTGAATAAACTAAAAAATGCATTCTAAATTTTTTTTTTGAACACTTCTCCCGGTGAACCTTCTTGGGAAAAGGTGTGGAATAATTAATCTCATTGCGAGTGTAAATTTTTTTAAGCTTGTGGAGTACTCCCTCCGGTCCTATATATAAAAAAAATTTCAAAAAAAAATTTGGTCCTATTTATAAGAAAATATCACAATTTTTAAGGTGTAGTTATTGTTTAAAAGACTTTTATACCCCTTATTTAATGTTTGTCTTTTTAAAATTAGTGGGTGTATTTAATGCTTCACAATTTTTTTTGAGGGTATATTTGTAAAAATATTCAAAAAGTTACACTAATTAATAAGTGTATTGGTTTTGATGTTTTTTGGTTTTTCTTCTTATAATAAGGACCGGAGGGAGTATTTCTTTGGTAGAATTCCCAAAATTGAACATATATGCAAGAAGGTGGGCTTGAATCTAAGCTTGAACTCATTCAAAGATCTATAATCATACACATATATCCATATCTACTAAAAATAAATCACATCTACTAAATTTATCAATAAATAAAAATGAGGTTTGAAAAAAATATAACAAGTTTGTTTAATTCTTCATATACATCTCTCATGTATAGAGTTTAAATAGATCACTAGTTATTTCACCTAGAGACAGGCACATTTCCTTAATAAATCTTGATTTACATTTATTTTTAGTTTATTTCTAATCTCTTTTATTATTTTTATCAATAATTTCACAGAATTAATTTTATTTGTTTTAGTTTCTTAGCTTTGTTTTATTTTATTTTTAAAAGAAACTTTGTCAACGTCTTCGATTTTTTTGGTTTCAGAAAAATCAACTGGCTGATTAGGAATAAAATTATGATACTGCTATTAGAGATTTAAGAGGAGGTTTCAAAAATGTATTGATTCAAAGAGGTTTCAACTCTATTGACATTGAAACGCCTCAATTTTGTTTATGAAGTTAAATAATAAATATGAATATTAATTTTATGAATGAATTAAAGTATTAGTGGTTTCAAACCAAAAAAGAGAGTTTCAATTAAGAAAACAAAAAGAGAGTTATATATTAGATATATAACTCCTTTATTGATTCATATAAATTCATCAATATTTTCATAACAATGTAAATGTTAAGTAACAAAAAATGGAGACCAAAATTCACATAGCCTTAGTTACAGTTCCTGTATACAGCCACCTACGCTCAATTCTTGAATTCACTAAAAGATTGGTTCATCTAAACCAAAACATTCATGTCACATGCATTAACCCCACATTTGGTTCTTCAATTTGCAACAATGTCAAATCCCTCTTTGAAACTCTTCCATCAAACATAAACTACATGTTTCTTCCACCAATAAATTTAGAAGACTTACCAAAAGATATTCATCCTGCGCTCAAAGTTGAAGCCACTATACACCGCTCTATTCCTTCGATTTATGATGCATTGAACACGTTACATTCTAGTTCAAATCTTGTCGCGGTTATTTCCGATGGTTTAATAAACGAAGTGTTACGATTAACCAAGAAACTCAATATTTTAGCCTACTCATATTTTCCTTCCACAACCATGTTACTATCGCTTTGTTTGCATTCTTCAAATCTAGACAAAACAATTTCTTCCGCAAATAAAGACCTATTAGAACCGTTAGAGATTCCCGGTTGCATACCGATTCATAGTACCGACCTCCCGGATCCTATGCAAGATCGATCGGGCGAAGCGTACAAGATTTTTCTTGAAGCTAATGATAGATTCTATTTAGCTGATGGTATAATGGTTAATAGTTTTCTTGCACTTGAAGAAACAACCATAAGAGCCTTGCAAAAAAAAGAGGATGAAGGAATTCCTTCTATTTATCCAATTGGCCCTTTTGTGCAAAATGTGTCATGTGATAATGGAAGTGATTTTGAATATTTGCGATTTTTGGACAAGCAAGAAAAAAAATCTGTGTTGTATGTTTCATTTGGAAGTGGTGGAACACTTTCTAATGAACAAATAATTGAGCTTGCATTTGGGTTGGAATTGAGTGGCCAAAACTTTTTGTGGGTTTTAAGGCCACCAAATAAACATGGTGTTATTGATGATCTTGATAGTGGTGAATATGAGGATGATATTCTTTTTAAATTTTTACCAAATGAGTTTATGGAAAGAACAAAAGGGAAAGGTTTAGTAGTTCCATACTGGGCACCACAAATTGAAATTCTTGGTCATAGTTCAATTGGTGGGTTTTTATGTCATTGTGGTTGGAATTCAACACTTGAAAGTGTTGTAAATGGAATTCCAATAATAGCATGGCCACTCTTTGCTGAACAAAAGATGAATGCAGCTTTGTTAAGTGATGGTTTGAAAGTGGCTATTAGACCTAAAGTTAATGAGAATAGTATAGTGGAAAGGGAAGAGATAGCTGAGGTTGTAAAGAATTTAATGGTTGGTGAAGAAGGAAAGGAAATTCACCAAAGAATGGAAAAGTTGAAAGGTAACGCTATTGATGCTTTAAAGGAAAATGGATCTTCAACAGTGACTCTTACACAATTGGCATTAAAATGGAAAAGTTTGGGATCACATCTAGGAACTTAAAGTGAAAGTCGGTTTACAGTCGATCCAATTCATAAATTATCTTTAACATAGTTTATTTAGCATTTTGATGCATTGGTTGCTATTTTTAAATTCTTAAGTTTTTAGGATTTTCTTAAAGATGCTGACAGTGACACATATGAATGATTATCATTCATTGGTTGTTGGCATACTGGGTTATTAAATGTAATGTTCTCTTTTAGGAGAAATCAATCAATAAGGAAATAATTTTTTAATTTTTTGTTTTCTTGTATTCTTCCTTTTGGTTCTACTTTTTAGATTAAAAGTAGATAACTTACTAACATCAAATCAATAGTTGCTGCATAAGTTTGGTCAATCATATTTGCGGCAATCTATTCTCATTGAGGAATTTCATAAGGTATTTTTTCTTATGACTTATGAAATAAATCGAGACTATACACATGTAGTATACTACTACTAATCTTGTAGTAAAAAATATCAAAGTTCTTCTTGTTATGCGCATAGAACTTACTAAGCCATATGAAATCAAACAATTATTACAGACTCCCATTTCTTTGATTCATTTTCATCTTTAATATTTCGTTGACAAACTGTGGTATTGTATTTGTCCACAGTTTGTCAATGTATGACACCAATCTTTGTTTCCACCGATCCTAGCTCTCATATCAATCTTGGCCTCTTTTACAATTGAAATAGGATACTTTGGTTGGTAGAAGAAATTAAGAAGTGATAGGTGAGAAATAAAGTAGATTTGATGTGGAGATGAAGAAAATTTGATTTCATTAACCTTTGCATATTAAAAAAATTCGATTGGAGATGGAGAACCCACTCTGTGTCCAACATATTTTTTTAAGGAGGTTAGTCACCGCTAAATACAAAGATGGAAATTTCGTATTATAACTTAATAATCCTAAAAATTATGATTAGGTATTTATATAAAATTTATTGTTTTTTTTAAGGAAGATAATATAAAATTTATTGTTGGTAGGTAATATACAAGTTTTTTAAATAAAAAATTAACATATATTTAACTACGTTTTTAGATGTAAAGTGTGAAATTAACCCTAGAGTTTTTTTCTCCTTCACATTTACAATATATTTCATTAGTTTAATAACTTTTTGTTGCTACCACTTAGAGTTGGCTGTTTGAAGTGTTTGATCAATCATGTGTGTCCTTCCTACCATTTTAGTAAATTTTTGTTGCTACCACGAAAAATGTTCTCTTATTATTTATTTTGATGAAGATGCAAGTTAAATTTTATTTTTTGACAGAATGTATGTTTTTTATGATGGTCAAAATTAAGAAAAACATGCATAATTACAAAGAAAAATGAAGTTATAAATGAGTTTAACAAAAGCTTCACTAATTTTTTTCTTTAAAAAAAAAGCTTCACTAATTTTTATCAAACCAAATTTAACTTTTTAGTTAGACTCGTTTAAATAAATAAATAATCCCAAATCATTTATTTATTTTCACAAGTCAAACTCATGCTTGAAGTATTCCACTGGGATAAACTCAATCTCAGTATCTCACATGGAACTGACACCAAAAATATCACGTTGACAAAAAGATTCCTTCTCATATTCTTTTCTTTATTCTATTTAACTCAACCCAAAGGGTGAAAACCACTACTGATAACATAAATTCTAAAGCATTCATGCAATAAAAATTGATAATATACTTCTAATTTTTAAGATGATCTAAAAAAAACTCAATAGGTAGATTACCAAGTAAAAAAGTGTTACAAGACTTTTCGTTAAAAGAAGTGTTAATCAGAATTCAATCACATATCATTATCTTACTGTCATACAATTTTTTTAAAATAACACAATATTATAACATGATAAATATTATTAAATATTATCAACATTAGATTGATTGAAGTACCAAGATTAGATTGATTAAAGAAATTTATGTATCTGGTCTAAACTATAAACCAAATACATCTATTTTTCTTGATTTAACTTTCTTTTCTATATGAAATCGAAAGCACTAGTATATAGCAGTATTTTCTTTTATCAGACAACTTTTACCATAATTTTAATTTTTAATACATTAATTTTTTTACAACCTGTCATCATCACATCACAGTACATGTGCATCTAACTAGAAAAGATTTTTATGTCATTTTATATTTATTAAAAAATCAAAATTACACTCCACTCCAAACATAGATTGAACAGCATTAATTTCTCTTTATCACATCAACATCACACTCCATTTTTCAAAAAAGGTCATTTATGTCAATTCACATTCATAAAAAGACAAAAAAAGATTCTTTTATCTTCTCCACTCTCAGCGAATATGATATCAATTGAATGATATCATACTCGCTAAGATCAAACTTTATTCTCTTTCATTTCTTATAACAACTTTTTATCTAAGAAATCAAATATTGAAATCAACGGTCGAGATCTCTCTATCTCAGCGAGTGTGCGAACGTTGCTGAGTTTCCAGAGTGACTCAGCGCGTGAGCAAACTCGTTCTTCTTCTTCATCTTCCGATTCACTCTCTCTCATTCGTCACAGTCTTCTCCTTCTTCTTCATTTTCATCTTCTGCTCTCGTGAAAACCGTGGAAGAGGTTCGGATTCTTTTTCTTTTTTTAATTTTTTATTTAATTTTGATTATTTGCTGTTAATTTCATTTAATTGTTGCTTAATCGATGAATTTTACTTAATTATGCGTTTTTTTTTTGTATTTTTTCGTGTTTGATGCAGAGGTTGAAGAGCATTTTCGATTTCAGTGGAGATTTTCACGGAGGTAGAAATTCGTGGAAGATGTTCTGAACTTTTTTATTCATTTTGATTATTCGTTGTTAATTTCGTTCAATTATTACTTAATTATGCGTTTTTTTTGTGTTTGATGCAGAGGCGGAAGAACATTGTTGATTCAGTGGAAATTTTAACAAAGGTAGAATTTAGATTTTGTTGAATGTTAGTTTGTGTATTATTGATCGAAATTTTGAGTTTGTTTTTATTTTTTTATTTAGGGTTTAGTGTTTTGTGTTGTGGTTTTGTAATGAGAACTTTAATTCTGATTTTTATTTCAAAGTTGAGATGAAAATAAGCTGAAAACAACCTATTGAGAACATATTTTGAGGGTTTTTGGTTGTGTTTCAGTTTTATATTTTATTTTTCAGAATTTGAGCTTTTTACTTTGTAATTTTCTGTGTTCAGTTTTAGGTGCTGTATGGATTAATAGCTTATTTGCTGCTTATAAAATATTAATGATTAATTTTTATCATGATTAGAGCTTATGTATAAGCTATTTCTATTGTAAAAGACAAAGTAGAGTTAAATTGTTTTGGTATAAGCTATAAGCAGTTTTCATAAGCTATCTTGGAGAACTTATGTAAATAAGCTGAAAACATCTAATAGACGATTTCAGTGGATATTAAATTCGTGGAAGACTTTCTGATTTTTTTTCTTATTATTTGTTGTTGATTTCGTTTAATTGTTACTTAATTATGCGATTTTTTTTGTGTTTGATGCAGAGGTGGAAGAGCATTGTTGATTTCAGTGGGGATTTTGACGAAGGTAGAATTTAGATTTTGTTGAATGTTAATTTGTGTTTTATTGATCCAAATTTTGTGTTTGTTTGGGTTTGATTAATGTTGTTTTTTTTTTTTATTTAGGGTTTAGTGTTATGGTTTTATGATAAAGAACTTTAATTCTGATTTTTATTTCGAAGCTGAGATGAAAATAAGCTGAAACCAACTTATTTTTAGGGTTTTTAACTTAGTGTTTCTGTTTTTTAAAAATTTCAGAATTTGAGGTTAGGCCTTGTTTGGATTAACAGCTTATTTGCAGCTTATGAAATATGATGGATTTTATATAGAAGCTATTTCTATGATAAAAGATAAAAAAAAAAAGTTAAATTGTTTTGGTATGAGCTATTAGCTGTGTTCATAAGCTATCTTGGAGAACTTATGAAAATAAGCTGAAAACATCTAATAGACGATGTTTTAAGTTGTTTTCATAAGTTCTCACAAAACTTATACTAGTAGATAAGCTCAAATAAGCCAATCCAAACAGTCCCAATATAAAGGTAAATTGATTTCGTATAATTGAATTGAAGATCAATTTTTTTTTTATTTTTTATTTTTATAAATTCTAATCTATGAAGCCCTGTTCAATAGATTGATTTGATTACAACCTCTAACTTCAGTTAGCTTTATCTGATGCTTATCCTCTTGCTTATGTGCTTCAGCAGCTCGAAGTTCTCTAATTTGCAAAATTAACGGATAAAAAATGGTATGTTTTACTTGTCAATTGCAAAATCACATCCACATATACTTACAAGTACGACTGTAGTGTGTTGGGATACAAGCAATGTGGCTTTAATTGTTTTTTGCTTTTCGTATTTGTTCTATATATTTCTGTGATAATCGCATAACAATTATTGCAGGGTGACTATTCTGGTTTGGAGAGTGATATAGATTGGAACACCGATGATGAGCTTGAGATCGAGAGTTTTCAATCCTCTTGTTCAACTGTTGTTCCCAGTGGACAGACTATTACTGCTGGGTCTGTAGAGGTAAGCTTTTATGCACCTTTTTTTTGGTTGGAAGTTATCTTTATATAACGAAACTAGGAGACCAATGCATAATCACATGCATCATTGAGAAAAATGCATCTAGAGACTAAAAATATGATTCTTAACAGGAAATGGAAAATCTTTTAGATACTGACATATATTTCTCTCTCCTTGAAGCCAAGCTCATTCGCAGGTCCATCTAACACCAAGGTGTTTGACCACTTCATCAGTATGGGATTTCCTGGTGAAGTTGTTTCAAAAGTAATTCAGGAACATGGTAAAAGCACTGCTTTACTCTATTTAAGTATAGAAGACTAGATTTTGATTCCTATAGCTCTCAACTAATGCTGCTCTGATGAAATCCAGGTGAGGAAAATGAAGAGAAACTGCTTAATGAGATTCTCACATACTCAGTAAGTTGATATTTCCTTAAACTTTTACATTCACAGTAGGCACTTATTCCTCGACTTGAAGCCTTTGCCAGTCACAACAGCAACTTCAATAGTTGTATTTGTACCGAGACTGCTTCTTTTTTAGTAGCATTTTTGTTCAAAAAAAAGTTTGCAGTTTTTAATAATTTGATATTAAATAGAAATAAAAAGGAATTCATTGATACCAAAAAAAAAAAGCAATAACAATAAATTCATTCTTAAAACTTGGAAGAAATTAGAAAAATATACATTATTTTTTAAAAGTTATGTATCTCAACATGTTCCCTTTAATTGTTATGATTTTTCCCTCTCATGAAGTGGACACCAAGTTATTGTTATAATACTTTGATGTTTTCATTGAACATTTTTGAAGAAATAACATCCACATGAGGAAAGAAAGTTATATTAAAGCTCTAGTTATTTAGAATTAAAGCTGGTTCTTATTGTAAGTTATTTTTGTTGTCTTGCGATTGGGCATTGGGGATGTTTACATGACCTTTAGTGTTCATACCATTGGGCCTTGTGATAGAAATGGGCCTGCTGACCCATAACAGATGACCACACTTAAGAAGAATATGGCTAGTCCCTAGATATGGAGTGTATCGCAGAAAATGCAGTTAAGGGTGTTGGGCTGACATCTAATGAGTAAGAAGATGCATGAGGTGCGTGAAGAGTGAGGTAAGGAAGTTAGTTATATAAGGAATAACGAGGAGACAAGGGAGTCATCATAGAATTCTGTTTCTCTTCTTACGGAGCCCTTTGTCTAGGCTGGTAGTGACCCTATCAGATCTTCTTTCTTTTCTGTTTCATACTTTAGAGAATGAACTCTTGGTTCATTCAGTTAAGAATTGTAGAGAGGATCTAACTTTGATTCTTAAGTTTCATTGATTGAATTAATTTCAGTGATTGAGGTTTCTTTATATAGACTCCTCAATAGGTTAGGCTATCTCTAACTGATTCTCAACTGTTCTAACTAGAAACTAACACAGATAAAGCAGTTAATTAGTTACAAGGTGGAGCTATACAATATGTCATCCCTAGACTAAGCTACTGTGCACACCACAAGCGAGGATATTCTAAGTGCAGTGTATGCCAAGACCAGTCTGCAAGCTCAACTGGATGAAGTATTACCCAGTGTGAGCTTGGAGCATAGGTCTTCAAAGTGAGAGTGAGCCAGTGGCTCTGGTACCATAACAAGTTTTTATATTGGGCTTAACTCATCGCTACAAAACCGACTTGTAAGGTGAGGGGTTCCATTCTTTATAAACCCACTCTAGTCAGGCATTATCTTTATTCTACGTGTGACTTAGTTTTTCCAATACACCCCCTCATGCCCATCACTATTGGGCTTGGTACGTGGATATAAATTGTGGGTGTTCCGAATCGATAGGCGCTCTGATACCATGTTAGAGAATGAACTCTTGGTTCATTCTGTTAGAAATCAGTAAAAAAATCTTTAGCTCCTTTCTTCTCCCATTTCACCTCTTTGGTTCTTTTTGACCTCTTTTTAGACTTCTTTCTGATCATGTTTTTCGCCAATGCTATTTTCATATTTACATGTCTTTATAGTATTTATTTATCTTTATATTTGCAGGTTCTTGAAAGTTCTCCTCAGCAGCAACAGCAAGCTGAACTAGATCCCACCTCATCCGAGTGTGCAGGCAGTTCGTGGGAGGATTTATCCGAAGATGATTTTTTTTCTGATGAAGTAATCACTATGCATTATGCTTTGATATTCTGTTTTTCAGAGTTTGCTATTTGATTCATATTAACATCATGCTATTTTGTATCTTTAGTGTCATCTACTTGGGTTGTTTATAGTCTAATGGACTGGATTGTTGTTTTTTGCAGGAATTGCCAAAATTTGTTTCTAGGAATGATGAGACGTTGACGAGACTCGTGAAAATGGGATTTGAAGAGGAGGAGGCTTTAGTGGCCATAGACAGAATAGGTGCGTATTCATTCTTGTATTTGCTTAACTTTTTAATTTTGTAAAAATGTGTTAGATACTGGTTCAGATAATATTAAATACCAATGATAATTCTATGATATTTGGGAGATTATTGGATAATAATAAGGGAATGTACGTGATGTATTATTAATGATACATTCTGTGGTTATTCTGCCAACAGAGATGGTTACATTAACAAACTGCTGCCACGGGAAAGTAACTGCATAAAACTAACAAACCTCTAGGAATTATAGAGCCTAGTCTCTCCCAAACCAACCAACATACAAAATACCCAATGCCCTCCATTTCCCTTTCAAAATATATCTATAATATTTATATTTCTGACTACCTACAGCAGTTACATAGCTGCTAATACACACATAACATATAATTGGTTCTTGTTGAATGTTTCACTATCGTCAATTGATTTCCATCCCTTGGAAAAGAAAACTTGGGAGCCATTTTATGAACTTCTCGACAAGTACTTATAGGAAAAAATTTGAAATGATCTTGTAATAACCGAGTCTTGTAGGTATGTCTCTGATGAGAAATGAACTGTTGAAATTGCCAGCTGTAGGACCAGACAAAAAGAAAATTTCATAATCCTCAGTACTAATATAGTCTCCAACTTCTCTTTGTAGTGTCCAGAAAAAAAAGTTTATTATTTAAGATTGATCTCAAAAGTTACATATAATATTAACAAATTATTATAACATTTCACTCCAAATTGTAGATCTCTTTGTAGTGTTTGGATTCCCCCCTCCTTTTTTCTGTAATGAAACTTAAATTTGGATACCAACCAATTATTATAATATTTCCTCTAAAATGTAAACCTCTTGTCTCTTGCACGGTTAGAGTTTGTAGAATTATCTCAACCTTTGGTTTTTTTTTTCCATATATTTGACCTGTTACAACTTGGTTAAGTTTCCAAGTAAACTATGTCAACTTTTTGTAGATATATGGATTACAACAACTGAAAAGACCTTTCCAAAAGTTAGTAGTCCATCTAAATCTTATTTTTCTACTTTTAATCTTAGAACATTTCTATAATCAGTGGATGTAGATAATTTTTTCAGAAACCAACATCAACACTGTATTTTATATGGTCCGTTCACTTTTTTTACTTTTTTTTTATATTTTCTCCCACCCCTCGTGCTGCGTGCATTCACTAAGCTGCTTGTTTTGAGACGGACAATGTCTGTATGTTGTCGGCAATGTTGTGTTCCGATAGCAGCTCTCTATTTTTTTTTTACCATGACTATCACTATTGCTTTTCAAAATACCCAATTTCATATAAGAAACGTGATTAAAAGTGCTTCACCAGATTTTGAAAGTTATCATTTTGTGAGGGAGACTATCAAAAGCAAATGACTATCATATATACAGCTATTTATTTAAAAGGATGCTTCACATATGAGTTTCATGAATGATAGATTTAAGTTATTTGACTTGCTGAAAAGATTAAATTGAAAGTTACATGACTTTTTGTATATGGCTGTGATAGTGAAAGTTAGAACTTGCAAATGCAGTAAACAGGCTAATATAGATAGTTGATTGAATAGATTGTTTCATTGGCCTAACTGTTCTAGTAAATTACTGCAGGTCCAGACTCACTTGAAGCCCTGGTCGATTTTATTGGTGCTGCTCAAGTGGCGAAAGCTGAAAATGCCCTTCTGCCTCCTGAAGATAAGGTAGTAAGTTTATGCATATGTTTTTCTGAATCTTTTTTCCTTACAATCATTTTATGTACCATTCATTTGTTTAATTTTGAACTTAATTTTTGACAGCCGGGATGCTCCGGGAATCCAAAGCCGAAAAAGCGCAGTCTCTATGAATATGAAGTCCTTGGGAAGAAAAGGCCGAAGTTAGAGAAGAGAACACTATGTGAGGAGGAGGAGGAGGCGCAAACTGTTAATCTTCCTAATCCTATGATGGGGTTTGGCATTCCTAATGAGCCCAGTTCTATGATTACACATAGAAGACTGCCCGAAAATGCCATTGGCCCGCCCTATTTCTACTACGAGAATGTGGCGTTGGCACCGAAAGGTGTCTGGCAAACAATCTCAAGGTTCTTATATGACGTGGAACCCGAGTACGTTGACTCAAAGTATTTTTGTGCCGCGGCTCGAAAACGTGGATATATTCACAATCTCCCCATTGTGAATAGATTCCCTCTTTTACCTCTTCCACCGCGCACCATACATGATGCATTCCCTTTATTAAGGAGGTGGTGGCCGACATGGGACCCCAGAACAAAGCTTAATTGTTTGCAGACCGTACATGCTAGTGCAAGACTAACCGATAGAATCAGGAAAGCCGTAGAAAGCTGCGATGAGTTTGAAGAACCTTCTGAAACTGTCAAAAAGTATGTGTTGGATCAGTGCCGGAAATGGAATCTGGTATGGGTGGGCAAGAATAAAGTTGCCCCCCTAGAGCCCGACGAAGTTGAGATGCTATTGGGATTCCCTAGGAATCACACAAGGGGTGGCGGAATCAGTAGGACTGACAGATTCAAGTCACTTGGAAATTCTTTCCAGGTATGAAAAAACTCTCTCTCTGTTTCTGATATGTCTTTAGTTTAGAGGCTTAATTAGTTGGTGAGGTTGAGTCAGTTAGTAGAAATAAATAAGGCAGATCAGGCTTATTTGGTGGTAATTAGAATTTGGAGTGTCTTGGATCTCTCAAATATAAAGGGAATTTGTGTGTTCTTTCTGTTCATCGGTAAGAATGCATCCTTTCTATTCATAATCTAAATCGGTTTTTAATTTGTATCATCCGGTATCAGCCTGGTTGTGTTTACTTTCTCTCTCCCACCATAATAATAATAATAAAGCCTTTGTAAATATATGCGGGGTACAGTAAGTGTTGATAGCGACGGAGCAGAGCGGAGGCCTTCCGCCCCCACATGCGTCAGTCTGTCTCAGATGTGCATAGTGGTTATAGTGGTTGGGATCACGGTATGTAAAGCACCGCGTTTCGCGGTTGGAGCTGCCACTACACCCATGAATGGCTAATAGACAGCCACATCCCTATTTTTAGACCCGCTGCAGGGTTAATTTGAGAATTCGACCCAAAAACCCCTAAATCCTCTGTTCTTATACTATGCAACTGCGTAAAACTAATTCCCCATCGTTCTTGACTTATTCTACTGCATATACTCGTTTCTTTTCTCTTCTCTGCATCCAAGTTCTTCTTCTCTGCTCGCAGCTCAATTTGGTTTTCTGTTTTGTATTCTTCTTTTCTCTTCTTTACTTCTCCGTTTATCTTCCTCTTCCTTTCTGTTTTGATTTCTGTTTTGTGTTCTTTTCTCTTCTTACTTCTTCTTATCTTCTTTTCTGTTTTGTGATTTTCTGTTGTGTTCGTCTTGTCTTTTTTACTTCTCTGTTTCTATGTTTTGTGACTGTGCTCTGCCTCTGTTTTTTTGTCTGCTTTATTTCTTTAGAGACTTAACTTGTTTGTTTCCATGAATTTTGTTGATATTTTTAAGTATGTTTTGCTTAAGACTTGTGGCTTTTACGTCTAATAGTGAATACTTCGTGAATTTTGAGTAATTTATTCCATTTTTTCAACAACTGTGTTTATTAGTATTAATTGTAATGATTCCTAAATATATCAAATAGCGCCCGCTCCACAATACCGCGCCGCTCCAATTTTGGGTTGGCCGCTCCGCTATCCGGGATTGACAGCTATGGTTTATTGTCATACAGAAATATACTATTGGGTGGAACTATCTCAGAATGTTTTAAGCAAAGTTAATTCGTATTCTGAATAAAGTATAGGAATTGAGTAAGACCAATAAACTTGAGTAAAACGTTAAAATAGATTTTGATGCAATGAGT